>CM035431.1:68611836-68954336 GCA_020310875.1 Ceratopteris richardii
TGTAGGAGTGATCAGCATCTTTAGTTTCTCAACTAAGGAAGCACGAACACTACTTAAAGCTACTCTTGTATCAATCAAAGATTTGACATGGTGATATTCTTCATTTCCAATCCCTAGATTCAAATACGGTTGTCTTGCTTTGCAACCTACTTTTTGGTCATCTGAGGCATGGTAAATTGCCACTGGAGTGGGTTCTACACCTCTTTAGTATCTCTTGTCACACTCTCTAATCCATTCCTTAGATTGTCTAATTATTTCCATAGCTTTTAGTCTAGCCTCTTCTCTTATTCTCTTCTCTTCCTTCTTTTGATTTTCAGCTCCTAAGTTTCTAGTCAACATTTGTTCAGTGATAGGTTCCATATATTTTTTGACTCTACAACCACTTATGTAGTTTGGTAATCTATCCCCTTCCAATGTAGCTAAGCTAATAGCTTCACCTGAGGAAATGCAATTTATGATCAAAGGCAAAATATCCTCTTTGTTGTAGTTTCTTGGCATGTTGTTTCAAGGTGTAGACCAATACTAAATCTCCCACCCTCAGACCTTTGTCTTTGACATGAGTATCATAGTAAGCCATCTATCTTCTTTTAGCACCATAGATGCCTGCTACAATCTATAATCTAGTTATACATAACTTCTCAATTTGATCCAGTTGATTAGATAGCTCATGTCTTGTCCATTTGTATTTCTCAGTTACTCAAAGAGTAGGAATCAAGAAATTCAATTGGTAGAATTGCGTTTTGTTCGTAAAATATATTGAAAGGTGTAGTTCCAATAGGTGTCTTATATGCTACTCGGAATGCCCAATTTGCATGGTGCAATTGTTTATCTGAGTTTAATCTAACATTGTTGATTATCTTGGTGAGGATTGTGCATAATACTTTATTTGAACTTTCAGCTTATCCATTTGCTTGTGGATGATATGGTGCGTACTTTTTATGCATCACCAAGAATTCATTTCTAAGTGACTCAATGACTTCATTAATAAAATGTGTACCTCTATCACTAAGAATCCCTATAGATAATCCAAATCTAGTGAAAATATGTTCAAATAAGAATTTTGTTGTCATTTGGGCATCATTTTTCCTAGCGGCTTTGGCTTCTATCCACTTCGTAGAGTAGTCGGTTGCTGCTATGGTATATTCAATGTAAGAGCCTCTTGTTGGGGGATTAATGGGTCCAATAAAGTCTATTCCCCATCTAGAGAAAGCTCTTGCAATGATCATTGGTCTCAGATGCATGTCATCTCATTGGATTGGAAACCTGGTTTGTCGACATACACCAGAACTGCATACATAGGTTTTTGCATCCATATGTAGTGTTGGCCAAAATAAGCCTACAAAGAGGATCATCTTCACAGTCTTCTCAACTGAGAAGTGGCCTCCTGCCGCTCCAGCATGAGCCATTTCTAATATGGGAAGGTACTCTCCTTCATGAACTCACATTCATAATAGGTTATCCTTTCCTCATTTGAAAATTTGTTTCCCCAAAATTACATAATCTTTACTTTGCTCTTTTAAGGCTCTTTTTCTAGCTAGGCTAGATCCTTCAAGACATGTTTGTGATTTAAGACACTCCACTACTAGCTTGCTCCACTCTCGTGGTATCATCAAATAACACAAGGATGAATGTTCATATGGCATGGATACCTAACATATGTTACACTTAGTTACATATTCATGTATGTCTTTTTGTATGCTCAACAATACCCCTAGTGTTGCTCTAGCACAATGGTGAGAACCACGTTAAGAAGCTCCACCTCCTTAATGTCAATCCGCGGAAGATATAGGAGTGATATGAAGATCGTGAATGTGAAATGTAGTGAGAGTGAAGGTGAGAAGCATCGAGATGCACACACACATACACACACAATGAAGAGACAAGCAAGACACAATGGAAGGTAGGAAAATAGACTCTATTACTCAAGATCTCAATTACAAGCTCAAAATAGCTCTAAGATCACACTCACCAACACTAACCAACCTCAAAAATGAGCTCTCTAGCTCTTTTTATAGATTCTAGACTAGTTTTGACCGATTTCACATCTAGTGACCGGCATAGTTAAAAAATAGGTTCTAGGTGCTATTTGAAAGGGTAAACGGTATCTAAAAATAGCCAAAATTGGTAGGCTCATTCTACCTAAGCTCCTCAAGCTCTAGGACTCCTCGGCTTGCATAAAATGGAGCATATAATTACAAAAAGGGGTTTTTCTATGTTACATACGATACATGAGTGATGAAAATCACTGTTGAAGGTTTTTGAAAAGTATTTTGAAACAGATTTCTTTGAAAAATGATGCGTCTGGTTCCTTGCTACTTTGTTGTGCTCTATCTTTACATGTTTTCTTGACTTCTGTGCCTCTGGCTACTGCCAACACCCCCTCCCTCTCGCTTTTGTCGTCCTCGACAGAACCTTGTTGTGGGGTCTGTCGGATATAATTCTATAGTAGGTCATGAGCGAGGGTGTGTTCTAAAATGCGGATACCTCTTGCAAGATATGCTTCGAGTTTTTCCCAATCTATGGGTTGAAGTTCCTCTGGTGGCGGGAGTCTGTAATGTGTGGAGTACACCAGTTGTTCACGGGCAAATAATTGCAGTAGATGTGTAGGCCTGCTTATGAACACCTCTGAGTGATACTCCCAAAAACCCGTAGTGAACATTTCTTCAAAGGTCATCTTATAGCACGCCGATAAGTATTTGATGCGATAGTGCCAGGCATAACACACTCGGAGTGATGGTGTTGTACTCATGTCATATGCTAAATCTTGATTTCCATGCTCGAATCCTGGGGTGTTCACATGTGGTGCCTTAACGCGATGGAAGACTTTGAATACCATCTGCATCATGTCAAATATTTTGACAGTCATATGCGCTGCTACATCATCCATTCGTCATAAGCGAGGGAGCCAGTGGCGAATCGTTGCCATCATATAGCCTATTGTGGGTGGCCTGAAATATGGGTAATTGAGCAAATCCTGGCATTGCTTGTTGTTCTGTACTTTAATGGCAAATGCCTTCCAGGAGCGGCGATGTGGCACAGGTCCCAACATGGGTTATACTTCAAATGGAGTGGTGCCCTGGCCCATCTGCTCATCATCTCGGGATATTCCTGTAATAAATCCTGGCACCAAGTAGGTTGGTATATTTCTCCTTGCTATGCGTCTGTAGGCAAGTCTTCAGGCTCAAACTGAGTTGCATGAGAAGGTTTCTTACCTGTTTCTTTTTCGATGGCCAGCTGATATTTTGGCATTAACATAAAATATGGCTTATACTATAGCTCATGCCCATATATATATCTGTGAGGGGCCAAGTGAGCAAAGTAAGGTGATTGTAATATTCGTTCCTCTATCATGGCCAGTGCGTGTAACTGAGCTTCCACCCTTGTGGAGTGGGTCCTTCCAAGCTCTTCGACAGTCTTCATCCATGCGGGAGTAGGAAGTTCAAAAGTTGTCTAGCCTTCAGCCATGATGCGTCCACCTGGGATGGGTTGGGATTCATATGCTTCTTCAAAAGTGTCCTCCACCGGGATAGTCACTGTTTCTTCATCCGTTGGTAGTTTCAGTGGAGAATCTGGCCTGGGGGGTGCTTCATATGCTGCTATCTGTGTTTGGAGAGTTACTAGCTGGGCCCTTAGAGCGTTGAGTACCTCGATGATTTCAAGAGATGGGTCCGCAAGAGCTGGTGGTCCTTGTTGTATAGGTGCTCTCAATTGGCGCACTTTGTGATCTTCTTTGAGCTTCTGGTATGCTTCGTTCATGTTGCCGTATTCGTCTAGTAATCTCACATGATCTTCTAATAACATCTTCATAGATTCTGAAGGAACAGCTTTGAAATGGTTGGGACTCAAGGGTTGGTCCGGTTGATCTAACGTAGCTTCCAAGTTCTCTCTGTTCTGTTCTTGTAGATGTTGGTTCTCTTCTTTAGCTACTGCTAAGTGGCATCTGAGCAGTCCCATGTTTCTAGTAAGCGTCACATTGCGAATAGTCTGAGCCTACAACAAGTTGTCAATATCAGTGATGGCCTCTTTTGTCTTTTGTTCACTTTCGAGTTCCAGTTTGTGGTAGGCCTGGCGTAGCTCTTGGTAGCGGGTGTTCAGTGAGGCATTCTTGATTGACAATGAATTTAGTTGCGATTGTAAATCGTTCGTTGTCTGTTGCAGCATCTAGTAACTAGTCCCAAGAGATGCAAACTCATCTCTCACTTGAGTCATGCATGCGAACATCTGACGAAATGCAGTGTCGATAGTGGGTGATAAAATTAATGGTGTAGTGAGTGTAGATGCTGTGGGTGTGGGTGTTGATGCAAGGGGAAGGGGAAATAGGGATGGGAAGGTGGATGCAGTGGTGACTGTGGAGAAATGTGCTGTGCCGAAATGTGATGGTGCAATAGATGAGGTGAGTGGTGGTGCAGTGGGTGGTGATATGTCCATGTCACTGGACATGGTGTCAAGTGCCATGACTGTGAATAGTGGAGTGATAGTCGGTGCGTGAGTGGGTGTGAACACAAGATTTACAAAGGTTGCTGAATAATTTACAGGTGGGGTTTCTAGTACTGCTTGGGGGAGAGGAAAAAGAGGGAATACAGTGGGTCAGGGAGGTGAAACAGGGGAAAAGGTCAATGGAGGGGGAAATGGAAATAGGTGTCTTGGACGGGTGGGGAAGGAAGGGAAAGATGGATGGAGAAATGGATTGGATAGAAGGGTTGAAGTCCTAGGAGGTAAGCTAGGTTGTGGAGGTGCAGAAAGGGTGGAAGGAATGGAGGCAACAAAGGCTTCTGCTACGGCACTATCGAATGATGTGGATGGTCGAGGAGAGGCAAGGTGTATAGAAGAGACTGGAGGGACGGGAGGTGAAAGAGGAGCGATTGGGGTGGTGGGTACTTCGACAACAGTGGTGGTATGTAAAGTAGAGGTGTGAGGTGGGGAGTTGATGATGATTGTGTCTTCTATCAAAGGACCTTCAGGGATGAGGTAGGATTCTCAGGCCTATTGTGATGATTGGCCATCCGTTGGGACACGAATATATTGATCGGGTTTTGTCAGTAAGCGAACTCGGCACGGGTCAAACTGCGGTAATGGATTTCTCTGCAAATATCTTAACGCTTCATTTGTGCCCACTGATTTAACTAGTTCTCTGAAGCCTTTAATGTACGCTTCTTTGAAGCCTCCTGTGATGAGTTCTTGTTCTATAAGCGCTTGGCTATCTTCCTCAGATAGCTTTTTGTGTGCCCAAACTGCTTGCATGGTTCGATATAGCTTCTTAATCGCTAGTGTATAGGCAGCTGCTTCAAATGTTTCATCTTCATAAGTACTGGTGTCACCCTGAGTATCTGTGTGCTGTTCTTGTTCATCTGTCTGCACATTCTCTTGAGATTCCTGGCTTCCTTGACTAGCCTCATCATCTCTGTCTTCATCGTCCGTCTCTATTGTTTCTTCTTCTAAGCTGGATACTACTTGTCCTTGTGGTTGATCAGGTGGAGTGGTAGGGTAACTTGGTCGTTCATATTCTTGTGAGAAAATTTGCCCTTCTGAGAACTGAAATTCGTTTGAGAAAGCATTTGGCATTTCAAAATTGAACGTGGTATTCAGTGGTTCTGCTTCTAGATTGGGTATAGGGAACGAAAATGCTTCCGCATCAATGGAGGTGGGAATTTTTGCTTCTATAGTTGCATGTTCCTGAACTACGGTTGCTTGAGAGGTAACTGCACTGGTAGTACCTTCTGTGATGACATGTCGTGTTAGTCATATGCGAATCGGTTGTAGGGATGCAGGAGATTCCGTAGGTGACTGTTATGGAGATGGTTGGGGCAATGGGGATTCGGGAACTTGTAGACATGGGATAGATCCTTGCATGCGCTTTCCTGCTCGTCCCTTGCTAGCTTTTCTGGCTTTCTTGGCCTTCCCTTTAAATGCCTTCAACTCTTCACTTGTCATTGCATGCTCTATTGGCAAGTCGTAAGCCAAACACATATAAACAATGCACGTGAGAGCACAACATCCATGGATCACTTTCTTTCTCTCCCATCTGTAGCTCAAGCGTAAGCACCACCTCCTTTACTTGTCAATCCGCGGAGACGTGAGGACCGGTATGAAGACCACGAGCAAGTGAAGGCACAAGTGCGTGAGTGAAAGCACACAAACATGCACACACATACACACACACACGCGCACAAAGTAAGATCAAAGAGAGGAACAATGGAAAGCTTAGATTGCAAAAGAGTTCTCTTACAAAAGTTCTATTCTCTAACAAGCTACCCCCAAAAATGAGCTCTCTAGCTCTTTTTATAGTTTTTTGACTAGTTTTGGCCCTGTCCAGACCTAGTGTCCGGCCTAGTTAAAAATTAGGTTCCAGGGCTTATTTGAGGGCTCAAACGAAGTCTAAAAATTATGAAAATTGGTACGATGGTACTTCTAATACTCCTCAAGCTTGAGGACTCCTCGGCTTGAACAAAATGGAGTTACTAAAAATAGATAATGGTATTTACAATGGTTTTTAGTGATGAAAATCACTATTTTTGTAGGGGATTCTTCTGAAAATTTGACATACACTTCTTGGAGCTCCCTACTTGCTCCCTTTCCTCGTGTGTCCACCTTTTGATGTGCTTCCATGCTTTGTCCTTGACTTTGAGCTTCAACACTCCCCCCCCTCTCGAGTCTGTCGTCCCTGACAGACCCTTGTTGGAAGGGCTGTTCTGTGTAGTGCTTTGAGAGGTGGTGTCCATCCGTTGTATGAGCTGGTTCCTTGGATTCCAGCAAGAATGTGTCGTTGTGAGCTTTCAAAACTGCAAGTTGCTCAAAAGAGGTTGTCAAGAGTGATTTGGAGCAACTACTGGCTTCAATTTGCTTCCGAGATATGGATGTTGTTCCCATGACGTCCGCTAGCTCTTCCAAAGATGATGTTGAGAGCAGTCATGCCAACTACTCATAACCCATAATGAATGATGGGTAAGTGTGTTCGTGCCTGGGTTGAACAAAGAATGTGCCTTGTGCACGGCCTTGTAATGTAGCCCTACGCATGCTTACTTGGAAAATGCATTGGAAGAAGCATGGTGCAAAAATTGCGGGTCTTGAGCTAAGTGCTCAAGGGTATGCTGACGAAGAGGTTTCCTAAACTATCATGGTTATGGTGTTTCCAGAGTAAAGATACTTACCATGGGGAAGGTTGATGGATGTTTGTCTCTTCGTGTTGTACACTCGGCCTTTGGGATGGAACCTTGTTGATGAATGTCCATGTTGATTGTCCACTGATGAGATCTTTTGAGTGGTGGATCCCCTCTCCTCTTTTCAAAGCAACATTTGTCACTGACAATGTGCATTTATGAGCTTGGGCTCATGCACGTTCACTTCCCTATATTGACACAGAGGAATATTGGACACGTGCCGGTTTCTAAAAGATTACCATGCTGGTTGACATAGACCATTCACCAGTGCTACTGTTCCATACTGGTTCAGGAAATACTGAGAATTGAATTGCTTTATATTCCTTGGCAAGCAACATCGGGTAACTACACCAAGCTGAGTTTCACATATTCTCTTTAGCTCACCATATGCAGGAATCTTCTCCTCCAGAACTACCTTGTGCAGATATCTCCTTGGATGCTCTATTACATGAAGTAGTTAAGCATCACTCAAGTTGCGGACCTTCAAGCTCTTCATTCCTACCATGGTAAGAGAAAATCATAGTTGTAGATGCCATGTTCATGCCAAATGCTTGTCATCTACCAGATAAAGCAGCAATAATCTCACTGCTGGCCGAGACACACTTCTATCCAAATTGATAAATGCCTAGTAATCAACAGTTCCACCTTCAACTAAGCATGACTCATTCATGTTTCATAAGCCAAACCTGGGAACAAGCTCTCTCCCACTTTTCTTTCTCCCTTTTTTTTTTTTTTTTTTTGAACAGGATATCACAAAACAAGAACACAAAAGTTAGTATCAATAGAAATGTTTGACATATGTCACTGTGCTCTTGTGCATGGGATTCTCAAGTGTGTCTATGCACGGCCGTGTAATGTGGCCCTATATTAATGCATACTTTGGAAATGCATGACCTGAATGGTGTAAAAGACAGGGTTGTGCAAGGAGCACATGGTTGTTGCTCGTTCGAGGCTTTCGATGTTCTTTGCGGAGGTTGATGCCGACCTTGGTGGAGGTATCCATTGAGTCTCAAACTGATGTAATCCTCCTTATAGGAGTCCATTTTAGAACAGTATTTGGCACTGTAGAGATCACTTCAGGCGTCTTCCTCTTTGGATGCGTTCTGAACGGTGGTATCCAGTGTGGTTGGCGCTTTGGTTCGATGGAGGCTGCTTGTACTTTTGGCTTCCAAACCCATATCCTTTTTGCACGTCTTCCTACTTTTCTTGAAGAGCTGATTTGATCTTCTTTCGGTCTCTGTACGTGGTTCTTACCCTCTTCTCTTTTTGGCTTCTTGGGTGAGACCTTTCGCATGTGGGAGAACATAGGTTGTTGTGGATGTAAGAGCTTCTTAGGTACCCACATCTGTAATTGCCCTTGTTGAGCTGCAGCTAACTTCTTAGGCACCCAAACTTGTTGGATACCTTGTGATTGAGCTTGTCTGAGCTTCTTCCTTCGTCTTCTGGCCTGGTTGGTGTGCATGGATGGGATTTGTGGGGGCAAGGCTGGTGGTTGCTCTCCTTTGCGTACCCATATCTGCTTCATGCTCGGAACTGCTTTTTTATCGAATGGTGTTTTTCTATTTGATGTAGCAGTTGTCGTGAACGGTTGTGTTTGCTTGTGTGGTGGACTCACTACTGTGGCTACTTGATTCTTTGGAGAAGAAGAAAGATCCACCCGCCTTCGAACCTGGTCTTCCACGATTGACTCCTTCTGCATCATAGAGCTTTTGACACATACAACATCTTCTTTCATATGATTAGTCTTGGAAGAACTAAGAGAGTGTGTGGTGCCATGATCTAGGAGCATGCAGTTCTCTAATTCTAATGTAATGCATTGTTCATGTACCCAAACTTGAAGAATTTGACTTCTTAGGTTTAAGTTAACTGCATGGTCATAGATCCAATCTTGACCCAAGACAAGTGGTTCTGTAAGGTTCTCATCTTGACATACTAGCGCTTTGACTTTCATTGGAGCATCTTGAAGGTAGATGGGAAGTTCCACCTCGCCCAAACAAGGGGTTTCCACACCTCCCAATCCTATGAGATAAGCTTCTATGGGATTGATGTTCAACCCCAAGTCTTGGCAGTAGGAAAGTCTAACTGCACTACTTGCTGCACCTGAGTCAATCAATGCTTTCACCGTCCTTGCACCCTTCCCTTGTCCTATCTCTATGGTCACAAAGGGTCTTCGGTCAATGACCTGAGAAGTCGCAATGCCTGACTTTTGACACATATCCATGTGATATTTTGGGGCTTTTGAGTTGACATCTAGGCCTAATCGCCTTAACTTATTTCGCCTAATACGCTCTCTGGCCTCTACCTGTGCTTCTTCTCTCACTCTTAACTCTTCTTCTTTTCGCTTCTTAGCAGTGTTGAGTCTCATTAGCATATCCTCAGTAAGAGGTTCTTGATATAGCTTGACTCTGCAGCCACTAATATAGTTTGGCAAGATATCTCCTTCTAGAGTGGCCAACTGAACTGCACCACTAGTGGAAATTCTATTAATGATCATGGGTCCATATCCTCTTTTTTCCAACTTACGGGCATGTTGTTTTAGTGTGTATACCAACACTAGATCTCCCTCTTTCAATCCCTTATCCTTGATGTGTGCATCAAAGTATGCCTTTTGCCTCTTCTTTGCAGCGTAGATGCCTGCTGCCGCTCGTAGCCTCGTTTCACCCAAGCGTTCGAGATCAAAGATCCTAGAGGACAATTCATGCCCATTCCACTCATACTCTTGTGCTACTTTTAAGGCAGGGATTAAGAAATCTAATGGTAGCACAGCGTTCTGTCCGAAGACCATCTGAAATGGGGTGGCGTTGAGTACCGTTTTGTAGGCAACTCGATAAGCCCAAACAGCATGATGAAGTTGTTTGTCCCAATCAGAGCGTTTATTATTTACCAATTTTGTCAATACGTTACAGAGGATCTTATTGGTACTCTCGGCTTGTCCGTTGGCTTGTGGATGATAGGGGGCGGATTTCTTATGTATCACCAAGAATTCTTGGAGAAGATTTTCAATGACTTCATTCAAGAAGTGTGTGCCTCTATCGCTCACCAACTCTATTGGTAGTCCATATCTCGTGAACACATTCTCGAATAAGAACTTAGCCGTAGTCTGAGCATCATTCTTTGTTGTGGCTTTGACTTCTACCCACTTTGTAAGGTAATCTGTGGCTACAATGATGTACTCTGCATGGGAGTTTCTAGCTGGGGGGTTAATAGGACCTATGAAGTCTATGCCCCACTTCGAAAATGCACGTCCTCCCATCATTGGCCTCAAAGGCATCTCGTCTTTTCTCACTGGATATTGTGCACGTTGGCATGTGTCACATTTCTTCACATAGGTATGTGCATCCATATGAAGAGTGGGCCACCAAAGTCCTGAGAATAGAATGGTCTTGATCACTCGGTCAGGACCAAAATGTCCACCTGCAACACCGCTGTGTGCAGTTTCTAAGACTTTCAAATAATCTGATTCGTGAACGCACAGTCTTAAGTAACCATCTTTGCCTCTTCGGTATAGGTTGTCTCCTACTAGGGCATAGCCTTGAGCCTCTTGCTCCATGCTTCTTCTTCTTGCTAGACTAGCCTCTTTGGGTAATTTTCCCGATCTCATAAACTCTACCAATGGAGCACTCCAATCTGGAATTAATGACACTTGATAAAGGGTCGCATGCTCCACTGGGGGTCTCTCTCTGCACCTTGGACAATTCTTAATCCACTCATGTATTTCTTTGTCCATGCTAGGCCAATACACTCCTAAACGCTTTAGATTCTGCAATGTTCGTTGTTTAGAATAGTGATTTCCTAGCAATCCTTCATGAGCTTGCTGCAACCAACTATTATGTTCATCGTCCTCAACACAACAAGCTAATACGCCCTCCGTATCTTGTTTGTACATGCTTCCTGCTAATATGTGATATTTTTGTGATTTTACAATTTCTTCTTGTGATGTTTTCACATTGTTATTTGCAGGGCCAAAGGTTAGGACTGGTACCAACTTATTTGCCCATTTAGGAACAACTTCTAAATTGAACAGATAAGCATCGGGTAATTCGTCAGACACTCCTTGCGGTGACTCTCCTGAAGTGATGCGAGAAAGGTGATCTGCCCGAAGGTGGGTTCTACCTTTCCTGACAACAACTTCAAAGTCATATTCCATTAGTAAGAGGAACCATCTTACTAAGCGTCCAGTGTTGCAAGGTTTATTGACCAAATATAACAAAGCTTGATGATCAGTGAAAAACTTGAACTTGTTGGCCAATAAATAGTGTCTAAACTTCTTCACAGCATATACCATGCCTAAGCCCTCTCGCTCAGTTGTGGTATAGTTCCCTTCAGCTGCAGTGAGCTGTCTACTAGCATATGCTATGGGCAAATCTAAGTTTCCTTCACTTGTGGGTTGTGCTAGCACACATCCTATGGCATGATTGGATGCATCCACATGGACATGGAATGGTTTATTCCAATCAGGAGTGGTGAGTATTGGTGCCGTGCACAAACGTTTCTTCAATTCATTGAAAGAATTCTCGCATTCATCGTTCCACTCAAAATTAGACAACAAGGCATAAAGAGGTTTAGCTATGATCACGTACATGTGGATAAACCTGCGGTAATATCCACAATGGCCCATAAAGGCTTGTACCTCTTTAACATTCATTGGCCTTGGTAGCTCTGCTATGGCTCGTACCTTATCTTCATCTGTTGAGATTCCATTCTTAGAAACAATATGGCCTAAGATTTTACCTTGACGCACCATAAACACACACTTTTCTGGGTTTAGACACACTCGATATTCTCTACACTTGTTGAAAATTTGTCTGAGCTCAGGGATGTGAACCCTTCTTTCTTGGGAATGAGCACATAAATCATCCACATACACTTCTAAGCTCTTTCACAAGAACTCTTTGAAGACATGACACATGAGCCTTTGGAATGTTGCAGGTGCATTGGTGAGCCCAAATGGCATCACCCGAAATGCAAAGATTCCCCACTCTGTAGCAAAAGCTGTTTTGTGTTGATCTTCTGGGGCAATGGCTACTTGATTGTAACCTGAAAATCCATCAAGGAAGCTATAAACTTCCTTGCCTGCAACACGCTCCAAAAGCTGTTCTGTGATTGGAAGTGGATAACTATCTCTAATCGTAGCGGTGTTAACTTTTTTAAGGTTAATACACACTCGCAACTTCCCGTTCTTCTTGGGTACCACAACAATGGGGGACACCCATTCGGTATGCTCAATCTCATAGATGAATCTGGCTTCAATCAACCTATCAATTTCTTCTTTTATTTTTGCTGCATAGGTATCATTATATGTGTAGGGCTTCTGTTTGGTGGGCTTAGCATCAGCAGTCATGGGGATAGTATGAGAGCAAATTCTTGGATCTACCCCTTTCAAGTCTCTATAGTGCCATGCAAACACATCCCTATATTCCCTTAATAGAGCTATGAGCTCCATTTCTTCTCTTGCGCTTAGGTCATCTCCTATATATGTGCATCTCTCTTCGTTCTCTTCAATGGTCACTACAATCTTCTTGGTCTTTTCTTTATTATCATATGATTCTCCTATGATGGCCTCTCTCTTAGGCATTCGTACCAAAATTTTGCGGTCGTCAACTTCATATTTCTTGAAGTTTTCTGGTACTTCAAACAATGATTCCTCCTCTTCTTGTTTCACTGCTTTTCTTTTCTTTTTCTTTTGACTACTCTCACTTCCATCCTTTGAGTTTACTGTTTTAATACTTGTGAGAGGTTCTTCTTCTTTCTGGGTGAACACTCCTATATCTTCTAGATAGTGTTGCTCTGAGTTAAAGCAACTATCCATCACAATAGACTCCAGATCATCGTCATTCTCTTCTTCTTCTAAGACATCACTAGGGTCACATTCTTCTAGCAAGGGTTGACACATGAAAACTGAGATATCATAACCCTCCTCATCACAATGAGGTGTCCACTGTTCCTCATTGACAACAATGTCCATGGTGGCTAAGATTTCTGGCCAGCCATGAGGCTCAAACTCCTCATCTGGAAAGATCATCAGTGTGTAGGCTGGGTCTCTAACTGGTCTATCTCCTAGCGAAGTTCCTTCTTCTCTTGCCTTTAAACGTTTTTCCTCTTCCTTTGCGACCTTGCACATCCACAAATGAGTATCTTCATGCAGCCATGATGGATCAAGTGAACTTTCAGAATGCACAGAGATGGAATCTTCTTTCGCTTTGTGGATAGAATTCCACTGTAGGGGTGGTACATCTCTGAAGGTGTAATCCTTCAAATTGACCTTGGTGGTGACCCCTAAGTGCTGTAAGTACAAGGAGTTAGTTCCCCAATCCTGTACTATTTGCAATTGTCGTAGGAAGGGTCTTCCTAGGATCATCTCATAGACATTATTTTTCTCAAAGTCACATATAGCAAATGTGTGCTCAAACTCTACACCACAAGTGGTTAGAGTGATCCCTTCTAGCAATCCTAGAGGTCTTTCAAAATGACCATCAGCCATTTGAAGCTTCATTCTAGTTGGTTTTAATGTGGGCTTGCCCCATTGCTTCCACAAGGAGGTGGTCGCAATAGCAACACCAGCACCTGAATCTATGATTGCTTTGGTTGTGTAACCTTGGTAGGTGATTGGAAGATAAGTATTACCTTCTTCACCCTCACACATGTCCCCTATTTTGTCTAGAGGTATCTCTGGTACCCTTTGCTTGGAGCCTGCTTTTGGCATGTTGGAATCAAGTTCTGGAACCTGATCCTTCACATGATTCCAAAGCTCAGGTTTTGCTTTGAGCAGCTCTTCTACAGTGAGATGACACTGAACCTTAGTGTTCTTCACGACATCCGTGTTCCTTGGAACCACTGAGTCTTCATTTCTTACCAGTATTGTGGGAGCTCTAATCTGGAGAGATTCAGATTCCCATGGGCCGGGAAATTGAGGCAGTTCTTCTAAGGTATTAGATTCAAAATCTAACATTTTGTCTTCTTGTTGTTCTGCTTCATCTTCGTAAATAGATGGGATGTCTTGGGGAAATTGATCATGAAGATCATCAATCTCAGGAATAGGAGGGGAATTACCCTTCTCCTTGGCCCATTTCTCTTCTTGTATTTCCCGCAAGAATTCTTGAGAGTACTGTTGAATTGAAGGAGGTATTCCTGGATCCGTGGAATTAGGAACATAAGCTCCCATTGGTGGTGAGCTTCCTCTTTCAATAACTGGTTGAGCCTGTGGAGGTAAAGAAACTTGTGGTTTGTTTACCAATTGCTCTAATCTTTCTAGTAAGCCCTGGAAATGCAAATCTGATTTGATAGAGTTTGTCTGATTGAACTTTTGACTAGTCTCAAGTATGGCTTGAGCTTGTTCTACCATTTTCATGCACATTTTCATCCGTTCAATCTCTAAATCTGCTCTAGGGTAACTCTTGTCTAGGTTTGCCGCTGTAGGCCCTTCTTGAAGTCGAGCCTGGTAGGCCTTGAACATCATGTCCAAGCCTTCTGGGGTTGGATCTGCAAGAACAGACCCTGGTTGCGGTCTATTTACAATGGGTGGTGGGGTGGGATGAGGTGGAGTGGATGGAGTTTCGGCATGCAAGGGGCTTTGAGATGCAATGTCTTCTATTTTTGTTTTCGCTTCTTTTAAGCTTTCTTCTAGTTCCGATAACTTTTTATTCCACTTGCGATTGGCCTTCTCTCTGGTATCCTTCCATGTTCTTGTTTTCCTCTTACTAGGCTCTCCCGATTCACTCGACTCTGATTGTTCTACTGGTTTATCCTGTTTTAAGGCTTGTGCTCTAGTGACAGCTTGTATAGGAGCCACATTGCTACTACTTGAACTTGGATCTGCCACTAAGCCTACCACATTAATGGGTGTAATCTTGGGTGCACTAGAGGGGTTTCTTGGACAATCTCTGGGGAGATGGTCTTTGCCACAATCAGGACAAAAAGCCTGTATTGTGATAGCCTGTCCTTGACTCGGAGATGGTGGGTGGGGACAGTCACGAATGAAATGGTCACCATGACATCTGAAACAAGATCCTCTAGGGGCTTGTGGTCTCATTTGTCTCAACTGGGGCCTAGGGTTAGGATTTGTGTACATGACATTGGAGTATTCTGGCTCCCAATTTTGCTCCATAGGCGGTGCCTCATATTGATACGAGTAAATCTCACTATGTTCAGGTGACTCTGTGTAATAAGCATGTGGACTACCTTCATGGGAGTAGTCTGAACTATGAGCATGAGAGTCATTATCTGGTATCAATGGGGTTAGTGGCACCAAAGCTCTATTTGGATTTTCCTCTCCCACAGCATACTTGACTGGAATCACGTTGGCTGGAGCTGGTGGTTGGTTTCCCAAGACAGGTTGTGGCCTATATGGTACCTGATATTACTGTTGTGGTCTATAATATGGCTGTTGGTATTGGTTCTGATACCTACCTTGTGGATAAGGTTGCTGATAATTCTGTCTAACAGCCTGCCTATTGTAGGGACATTCTTGAGCCGTATGGTTTGTGTACTTCCTTTCAATAGTACAATAGGGAGCATTCCTTTCTCTAATATTTTGGTTTTGCGTTGGGCATACGTTAGCCATGTGGTCACCTCCGCAAGTATAGCACCGATTCAATGGAGTGACTCTCTGTGTTTGTTTATTTTGGACTCCCAGCTTCTTGGCAACTTGCTCAGCTATCTCTTCTATTTCTGTGGAGATCTTTGAAGTATGACTAGTAGAACTATCCGAATCTTTGTAGAGTTTGGACAATCCTAACTCCTCACCCAAGTTATCTTCTATGTCTATGCACGTCCGCACACACTCTTCTATGGATCTAGGATCTTTCAAGTACACATATGATCTTAACTTGGTGCTCAGTAAGCCATATAAGAACAAAGCCACTTGTTTGGCCGGAGTGGGTAACTCTAGAGCAGGGCATCTTTCTAGATACTGTCTGAATCTTCTACCTGCTAGTCGCACTGTTTCTTGGGGAGTCTGCTTGAAGCTGTGGATCAAGGATGATGTGTTATGCCTGATACCACTCTTGGAAAATTCTACAATGAATTCGTCTAGCAGTTGACCTATATCGTGATAGCTGCTTCTACTCAATGGTTGAAACCAAGCTAAGGTAGTGCCCTTAAGGGTCAAACCAAATGCCTCGTACTGGGTGAACCAGTCCTCAATTTGTTCGGCTCTCAACACTTGTTTGTACTCGGCCACATGATCATAAGGATCCCCTGTCCCATCGAAATAGTTCTTCATTGCCTTGATCACTTGAATGGGTCTAAGGGTTCTTGGGTACTCTCGGGGTCTAGGCAATGGAAAATCCTGTTCATCTCTTTGTTGCCTATGTGCTTGATGTCTCTCTCTTTCAGGTCTTTCATTTTCAAATCCTGCTCTATTCCTGCCCACGGTGTGTGCAAAACTTACCTCAGGTCTCTCTCTAGTTCTTCCTCTCTGGGCTTCATGAGCGTGGGATGATCCTACTCCTTGGAGGCCATGGGAAACATTGGATCTTGGTGGGGGGAAAATCAATTCATTCTTCCAAGTATATGCATGTCTATCATGTTCTATTACCAAGAAAATTTTCTCTGATGTGTTATCCAGGTAGACAACCTTTCCTGGTATCTCTGGATCCTTGAACTCGTAGATGATGACTATGCCCAATTGGCTAGGTTGTTCTGGCTTGAATCTCCAAAAGGCTTCCTCTGTTTCTCTATTCAAAAATAGTTCTATGCTTTTGTTGTCTTGAGGGATCCAGTCTGGAGTGATCACTCGGGTCAAAACTGACTTGCCTTTTGGAGTCTGGGGTCCTTGTCCTATATTTCCTTGTTCTAGGTCTCCTATCTCATTCTCATGAATGATATTTCCAAACTCATCGGTCCTATCTGGTTGGTTGGTAACCACATACATGGTTCCTTCCTTATCAATGTATGAACCCTCTTCGAACTTGACCACCGGGTGTTCAAGTCCAAAGGATTGATCTGGATTTTTGAGTTGGACCACTGATAGCCTCAGACCATCCTCATAGATGCGAGCACCTAATTGGTTGGTCCGAATATATTCCAACTGTGTCTTATAGGGACCTTCCGGTGTTTGTAGATGGGCAGTCCCTGAGCCACCTGCAGGTTTTCCCATGCTAAAAGACATTTCTGAATCACTTGTGTCTGAACTTAGTAAAAGATCACCACTTAGTTGTTGTGTCCAAGACTTGGATGTATGGTTGACACTAGCCTCAGAAGATCTAATGCTTTGTTTATCCTTGCCTAAGTGTCTACCAGATCTCAGGTTCATAAGCTTTAGTCAAGAGTCCAAAATTTCCCTTTGGTATGGTTCAAAATTCTTTAGAGCCCCCTTGGTTCCCTAGTCCCACCTGAGGGTCAACTTCAAATTATCCTATCTCAAAATCAACGAGCTTTCCAACAAGCTATAGAGCTCAAAAAATGGACTTTGGATGAAAAAGTTATGCCAATTCAGGCTCCTGGGGGTCAAAACAGGCAAACAGGGCCTTTGGAGAAAATCGCGATTTTGTGAACTTTCAGAGAATCGCGATTTTGTGAACTCAGAAAATCGCGATGTTGAGCACAAAATCGTGTTTTTTGAAAATCGCGATTTTGAGCAGAAAATCGTGATTTGAAAATCGCGATGTTGATCACAAAATCGTGTTTCTGAAAATCGCGATTTTGATCACAAAATCGTGTTTCTGAAAATCGCGATTTTGATCACAAAATCGTGTTTCTGAAAATCGCGATTTTGATCACAAAATCGTGTTTCTGAAAATCGCGATGTTGATCACAAAATCGTGTTTCTGAAAATCGCGATGTTGATCACAAAATCGTGTTTTAGAGAATCGCGATTTTGACTCAGAGAATCGTGATTCACAAAATCGTGTTTTTGACTGAAAATCGTGTTTTTGACTGAAAATCGTGTTTTCTCAGAATCGTATTTTTCACATGAAAATCGCGATGTTGAGCACAAAATCGTGTTTTTGAAAATCGCGATTTTGAGCAAAAATTCGTGTTTTCACAGAATCGCCTTTTTCACAAAATCGTGTTTTTGGCATGAAAATCGCGATTTTATCATAGAGAATCGTGTTTTTCTCAAAATCGTATTTTTCGCTGAAAATCGTGATTTGTGAGAATCGCGATTTTGAGCAGAAAGTCGTGTTTTTCACAAAATCGTGTTTTTGCTGAAAATCGTGATTGATGAGAATCGCGATTTTGAGCAGAGAATCGTGTTTTTTGAAAATCGCGATTTTGAGCAGAGAATCATGTTTTTTTGAGAAAAAACACAGAATCGCGATTCTTTTCAACCAACTTTTAGGCGGGAAAACTGAAAATCGTGATTTTTCAAAAAATTTTGAATTTTCACAGAATCGCGATTTTCATCACAGAATCGCGTTTTTTGGCGGGAAATTCAAATTTATGAGCGCCGGCTATGGCGAGCTCCGTATGAGCAGAAAATCATGAAAAAAAACACAGCGCTTGCTCTCCCTTGCACCTCCTAACTCCTTCCCACACAATAATGCATGAAAAATGGTATGAAAATGGTGAAAATGCACTAAAAAACAAGAAATTTCTATGAAGAAGAAGATGGAAGAAGGTGGAGATGATGATGATGATGAAGATGAAGAGGAAAAAACAGAAAATGAACTGAAATGACAGTTTTTTTACCTTCCAACGTCGCAAATCTACGATCTTACCATCACAACGCTCGTCCTCGAAGCACTCTCCCCGGCAACGGCGCCAAAATTTGGTGTAGCTCAAGCATAAGCACCACCTCCTTTACTTGTCAATCCGCGGAGACGTGAGGACCGGTATGAAGACCACGAGCAAGTGAAGGCACAAGTGTGTGAGTGAAAGCACACAAACATGCACACACATACACACACACACGCGCACAAAGTAAGATCAAAGAGAGGAACAATGGAAAGCTTAGATTGCAAAAGAGTTCTCTTACAAAAGTTCTATTCTCTAACAAGCTACCCCCAAAAATGAGCTCTCTAGCTCTTTTTATAGTTTTTTGACTAGTTTTGGCCCTGTCCAGACCTAGTGTCCGTCCTAGTTAAAAATTAGGTTCCAGGGCTTATTTGAGGGCTCAAACGAAGTCTAAAAATTATGAAAATTGGTACGATGGTACTTCTAATACTCCTCAAGCTCGAGGACTCCTCGGCTTGAACAAAATGGAGTTACTAAAAATAGATAATGGTATTTACAATGGTTTTTAGTGATGAAAATCACTATTTTTGTAGGGGATTCTTCTGAAAATTTGACATACACTTCTTGGAGCTCCCTACTTGCTCCCTTTCCTCGTGTGTCCACCTTTTGATGTGCTTCCATGCTTTGTCCTTGACTTTGAGCTTCAACACCATCTCTGTTGAGCTAGGTACAACTGATCAATGATCCAGTTGGTGAGGTCTACTATTTGTGGCTTAATAAATGCTAAATATAGTCCAAACTAGATATGTTTGTGGGGCATGGTGAATCGATCCTGAGCTGCATACATATTCTTAATGGCTTACATAGCTCAGGTGTGATGGCCGAAATGTCTTCCCACTTGGTAACATCCTCATGCTTCATAGGCTCTAGAATTAGCCTTTCTCAATTTGTCAGCGTGTGGGTTCCATGTATCTTGATTGTAGATCTAATCAAATCTTTAAAAAGATAATACTTCTTAAACGGTGGGTCATTTACTATGGATGGCAAAATGAATGTGTCTGGCAAATCCTTGTTCTTCGAAGCTGTCAATGTGGTTACCAAGTAGTAGCATCTGTAGAAATCTGGTTTAGGCAATGGATCACTAAAGTATTCAGTGAAGCCTGCTCTCGCCCAAACGTGCTTTAAGTCTTCTATATTCTGGAGTGCTTCAAAATCTCTAGAGAAGAATTGATACTTTCCCCAGTTACTATTGTCAAAAGTCAAATTGGCATAAAAAATGAAGTCTGCATCTGCCAATGGTCCTGCTAAACCTTGGAACCAATATGAATTGTGATGGACCTTTTTTGTGTATCCCCTAGGAGGGTCATCAATTGGCATAGGTCCTGAGAATCCTTGAAATTTTGGCGGTTGTTCAGTAGGATATGATTCTGTCAGTAAGTCGGCAAAATTTACCACAAGTACACTGGGGCCAACTTCGGATGGTCCTTCTGCGTGCATGATGAGTGATGCGAGTGTGGAGAAGATCTGCTACACAAGATTAGCACATTAGTATGGAAATTAATCATGATCCCATTAAAGTGAGACCGCAATCCCTTTGCATAACCAATGTGTAACCCGTTGTCGGGATGAAATCCCGCAGGGAGTGTGCATTGTTTTTTTTCAAAAGTTCATTGTTTCATGAGTTTTGTGTCATGTTTTGATTGAAGAGGGTATATTTTGTGCATGATTTCTCTGATTTGATTGACTATGGGATGCAAAACTATGTTAGAAATGTGTGTTAGACCCGTGTGTGTAAATAACTGACATTAGACCCATGTAAACCTTATGTTTGATCCTTGAAACTGACTGAAAATGAGGGTTTATCCCATGAAAAATGAACTCGAACCCTTGGAAACCCTTGGAGTTTAGGCCGAATTTGTAAATAAATCCTTGAATTGGCGAGCTTGAGATAATTGTGAGCAAAACCCTAATTTTCCCGACTAAAAACCCTAGGTCGGACCCTTGAAATTGATGGTTATCCTAGGTGAAACCTTTGAAAATAATTAATTTTGTATATACAGTGTGAAACCAAAGCTAAAAATAAAAAAGGACAAAAATCAAAAATAGAACCAAGAGATGGGATTTTCCAAGAATAGTAAGTGAACATGCATGGTCGTCTGAAATTCGAAAGTTGAGTAGGGAGGTTGGAAACTTCTAGATAAACGTCCGAAGGAGAGAAGGATGGGGGAGCCTATAAATAGAGGGCCAAGCCTCATTTGTTTTTCCTCGTTGATCTTCTTGGTGCGTCTACTCTGCAGGTTTATGCGGTTTTTGTTTATCTGAAGTAAAGAGAAGGGAGGCTACTGTTGAGGATACCTGAAGTAAAGAGCGGACCGAAGTGAAGACCTGGAAGAAAAGCTTGGACCGCGAAGACCGAAGCGAAATCACGTAGGCGATTTCTCGCACTATAGCGAGGGATCTAGAATACACTAGCCGGCCCGCACTATAGCGGCGGCTTTCATATTGTATCATCGCACCGCACTGTAGCGGTTTTTTTGTGCCATCGGCCCGCACTGTAGCGGCCTGTTTTGTATCATTCATTTTATTGGAGGCTTCAGTTCCGTTTTCGATTGTATCTTCGAGCTTGATCTACATCACGTGTTTCACTACAGTATCCGATCGTCTCTTCTTTCGACGCCCACGGTCCCACGTCTCGACACTTCCGAGGGGCAAGGGACCCTACGAGGATCGCGCATGCTCCGGAGAGCACAGGCGAGGCGCCCAGCGCGCAGACGCCGCTCGCAGGACAGCGGGAACGGCGCACCAGAGCGGGGCCTGATCCAACCCCAGGTGCCGGCTTCCCGCCACGACCTCCTTCTTCCCGACACCTGAACCCGACGTGAAGCGAGGCGGTTGCCCGGTGATCCTCGACGCGTCACCCACTCCTTGAGAAGACAGACAGGAACATCGGCATCGAGTCAGATATTTCCAGGTACTAGCATTTCAAGTTATTTGATTTTTTGCATTTCTTCACATACACTGTTGAAAGAGAAAGATTGTCTTGCTGCTTGAGTTTGAGCATCCACACTTTGCATTAGTTTAGTCCATACTGTTGGAGTTAGAGGTCTGCGGAAGCACGCGAACAGCACAAGGAAGAGGAAGAAGCTTGGAGCACAACACACTAGACTGAATGTATTACTAGAGAATGTACAAAGATAAGTAGCCCATTAGGGCAATAGGCGTATATACAAGCCGGGGGAAAAAACCTCCTAAAGAGGGAAAAAAGTGCCCCGGCGGTCCTAGAGTGTTCACACACATCACTACCTAAATATATCAACAAATCCCCCCTGGGAGTGATGCGGTGAACAAGGAGCTGGCACTCATGTATAAGGAAGTGCCGAGCTATGTGGAAATCACTCCACAAAAGGAAGTAAGCCCAAAGCTTTGCGGAAAGCTTCAAACTTCTCCCTAGGCAGAGCCTTCGTGAAAAGGTCTGCAATGTTCTCCTGCGTGGGCACATATGCCAAGCTGATCTCCCCAGCAGAGAACCTCTCCCTAACATAGTGATAATGCACCTCAATGTGCTTAGTGCGAGCATGGAACACAGGGTTCCTCGCAATTGCCAATGCGCTCTGACTGTCAGTGAAGATGGTGGTGGCAGAAGACTGGCCAACACCCAAATCAGCCATAAGGCGTCTGAGCCACACACACTCAACAGTCGCTGTGAAAGCTGCCCTATACTCAGCCTCACAACTGGAAGTGGCCACAGTAGGCTGCTTCTTGCTCAACCAAGATATACATGAGCTACCAAGCATGAAGCAAAAACCACTGGTGGACACACGAGTGTCATAGCAACCAGCCCAATCTGAGTCAGAAAAAGCATGCAAATCTGGCGGTAGTGATCCCCCCTTGGGATAAAACAACCCAAGTAGCCGAGTACCACTCAAGTAGCGAAAGATGCGCTTAACCGCTTTCCAATGCGTGACTCCTGGGCAATGCATAAACCTGCTCATCTGTGAGACAGCAAACTGAATATCTGGCCGAGTAATGCATAAGTAAATCAAGCATCCAACAGCCTGCTGATAGAGAACAGCATCAAATGCATCTCCAGCATCATGAAGACTCAAACGTAAACCTGTCTCCATAGGAGTGGCAATAGGCTTACAGTCTTCAAGGCCAAAACGCTGCAATAATGTGTCAATATATTTCGTTTGACACAAAGCCATTCCACCATCAACTTGCATAAACTGAATGCCCAAATAGTGATGCAAATGCCCCAAATCAGACATCTCAAATGAGGCATGCAAATCAGCCTTGAAATCAGCAATATGCTTCTCAAGAGGACCAGTGAGCAGCATGTCGTCTACATAGACAACAATGATCAAAAGCACATCATTAGCACGCTTAACATATAAGGTGCTTTCAGTTGGACTGTTCTCAAAACCATGTGCAATCAGATAGGCATGTATTTTCTCATACCAAGCACGTGGTGCTTGCTTTAAACCATATAACGCCTTCTTTAACCTGCACACCTGGTTTTCATGCCCTTTCTGCACAAAGCCACGGGGCTGAAAAACATACACTTCTTCATGCAAGTCACCATTTAGAAATGCTATTTTAATGTCCAACTGATGTACATTCCAACCATGATGGGCTGCAAGTGCACAAATGCTCCGAACAGTAGTCATACGGCATGTAGGTGCAAAGGTCTCATCAAAATCAATGCCTCTTTCCTGCGCATAACCCTTTGCAACAAGCCTAGCCTTATACCTGTCAACTGTACCATCAGGTTTACGCTTCAGCTTGTATACCCACTTAGTGCCAATGGCCTTCTTGCCAGGAGGCAAGTCACATAAAGACCATGTACCATTCTTCATTATAGCATCATATTCAGATTGCATAGCAGCCATCCAATTTTCTGAATTTTGTGCTTCATCAAAAGAAACAGGCTCATTCTCATCACAGAGACTAGATGCAGCCATAGCATAGCAATCTGATGCAAAGGAGGTACTATGAGAGCCTGAACGAGTACGATATGACAAAGGTGCATCTAATTTGCTGTCACGCAAAGTCTGCACCAGCCATTTTGGCATAGTTTTTGCCTGTTCAATATCAGCTCTCTCATCAACAAGTGCATCATGTAAATCTGCATCAGAAATGGCATGATCTGCATCATCATATGAAACCTACAAAGGCTGAGAAGTTGCCTCATTAGGACCAACGCTAGCCTGTCCACCTGTAAAAAGAGGCATCAAAGTATCATAAATGTCTTTGGAGCTAACAGATGTCTCCTTAGTACATGAAAGCAATGGCTGAATAGCATCTTCCACAAAGACAACATCACGGCTAACCAGAATGCGTTTAGTTTGTGGATGATACAGACGATAGCCTTTACTTTCAAAACTGTACCCAACAAAAATACATTTTACTGCCTTATCATCCAATTTTTTGCGATGTTGTTCAGGCACTAATGCATATGCCAAACAACCAAAAACACGCAGATGAGAAACAGATGGCTTGCGGTCATGCCAAGCCTCATATGGAGTGATAGACTGCAACGCTTTCGTGGGACACCTATTCAGTACATATGCTGCACACATGACAGCCTCAAGCCAGAAACTATGTAGTAAAGCCTGACTTTTGACCATGCACCTCGCCATCTCCATGAGTGACCTGTTCTTTCGTTCAGCAACTCCATTCTGTTGAGGTGTATACGGCACTGTACACTGGTGTTTTATCCCACGTTCAGCCAGAAATGCATTAAAATCTGAAGACATATATTCCCCCCCTCGATCAGAACGGAGGGTGCCCATTTTACATGCTGACAGATTTTCAGCCAAAACCAAAAACTGTTTGAAGCACATGAACACTTCGGACTTTGCTTTGAGTGGATATACCCATGCATGCCTGGAAAAATCATCAATGAAAGTCACGAAGTAAAGGTAATTTCCAAAAGAGGGTGTCTGCATAGGACCACAGACATCACTATGTACAAGCTGCAATTTCTGCATAGCCCGAACTGAACCATCTTTTGGAAAGGAAGAACGCTGCATTTTGCCCAAAATACAGCCTTCACAAACATGTTTTCGAGGTGCCTCAAGTTTGGGCAAAGAGGACACCATTTCAGATTTCTGCAGGCGTAACAAACTAGCAAAATTCAGATGACCAAAGCGTGCATGCCAAAGCTTTGCATCTGACATAGCCTGAGAATCATGAACTGCACATGCCGAATCATTCACAGATTTTTCATAGTCTATGAGCTTATACAGCCCACGACATAAAATGCCAGAAGCAATAATCACATCGCCATTTGAGAGATCATGGACTGTACACCTGTCATCAACGAATTTCACAACCAAGCCAATCTTGGCTAATGCAGAAACTGATAACAGGTTCTTTTTTATCCCTGGCACAAATAAAGCATCTGACAAAGTGAAAGAACTACCATCAGCAGTAGTCAGAATGATCTTACCAAGTCCCATAATAGGATAAGAGGAGTTATTGGCGCATGTGACAGTATTCCCTGTAGGGGAAGGCTCGAGTGAAGAGAAGAAACTGCGCTGCGAGGTAATATGTTTGGTTGCCCCACTGTCAAAGTACCAAACATCTGAGTCTACTATAGACATGCACTGATCATGAGAAGATGGGTCAAAACTGCAAACAGTAGTAAACGCCCATTCTTCTTCCTGCACAAGATTTGCAGACTCTGTTTTTGGTGTAGAGGCCTCTGCAACAACCATTCCAGCCTCTTTCTTCTTTGCCTCTTTAGCATCCAGTTTTGGACAGTTCTTTATAATATGATCATTTCCTTTACAGTACTTGCAGAACAATTTCTGCTTTTCTGATTTCTTCTCATCTTTATCCTGGTTCTTTGATTGTGCAGCATTTGCAGATTTCTGCTTACTAGTAGAAGAGCTCCATTTTCCTTTGCCCTTCTGACTAGCCAGGAAAGCTTGATCTGCAACACGCATAATGGACCTGTTCTACCTGGACTGATCTTCCTGCAACAGAACAGAGACTAATTCCTCAAATGACAAGGCATTCGGATTGCCTTTCATCATCAATCGAAGAGTAGAGGCAAAACTCTGATATGAATCAGGAAGGCCATTCAGAACGGTCTGCACAAGTGAGCTATCTGGTATAACCTCATCAGCAGAAATCAATTGTTCCTTCAGGTCTTTGATCTTTGTAAGAAAACTGTCCATCGAATCACCTTCATTCATGTGCTCACTCTCCAACTGTTTTCGGAGGTAAGCAACACGAGCCTCATTCCTAGCCTGGTACAAAGTGGTAAGTGTATCCCAAGCATCCTTTGCTGTTCTGCAAGAGCGAATGTGAGGAATAATGGCACGTTTGACAGACAAAGCTATCAATGCATGTGCCTGGGCATCTCTACCATCCCAACGAATCTGCTCTGCAGTAGGTGCAACAGAAACAGCAGCACGAACAGGAATCTGCGGAATATCATCTTCGACACCATCTTCATCAGCTCCAACACCTGTATTTGCAGTACCTGTCGTTACAGGTGTAACAGGACGTCTTTCAACACCCTGCACAATGTTCCACAATCCTTTTGCAACCAGTACATGTCGCATCATATAAGCCCATAATGGGTAGTTGGTACCATCCAACTTATCCTCAACAGCCAACATACGGAATACATCACTGCTTTCAGCCATGGCCGGTGACTAAAATACCTTGATGCAGAAAATTGATTGTATCTCAAAAAGTTGAACAGAACTGCCCAGACGAGTTCTGCTAGACCTGTAGCAGACTTCGAGACGCTTAAACTGGCGAACAGAAACTGGTATATACCTTTGGCACAAAAGGGCGAAATAGCCTGCACAAGCACTACGATAGTGCGTTCAGAGGCCGAAACGAGCTCAGATCGCGATTTCGGCACCACACAGCGAAGCTGTTTTGATCTCGAAAACACCCTGAGTATGCTCACCAAATTTTGTGCAAATCTGAGACTGCAAACGGAGGAGTGTCGACGGTGCCCTAGAAGAATCAACGACCTGCTCTGATACCAATTGTTGGAGTTAGACGTCTGCGGAAGCACGCGAACAGCACAAGGAAGAGGAAGAAGCTTGGAGCACAACACACTAGACTGAATGTATTACTAGAGAATGTACAAAGATAAGTAGCCCATTAGGGCAATAGGCATATATACAAGCCGGGGGAAAAAAACCTCCTAAAGAGGGAAAAAAGTGCCCCGGCGGTCCTAGAGTGTTCACACACATCACTACCTAAATATATCAACACATACGTGTGTGAATTTTTTTCCCGCTTAGATTAGGGATTTGATGATTTTCTAAGCTTAGACAAAACGTTAGAAAACATTAGAAAATTCTCATTGAAAGAGGGGAAAATACATTGAAATCTTGGGAATCGAAGAGAGGACAGTTCGACTAGACTTTGGCCTAGGCAAATCAGAGAGCTTAGACTGACCTTTACCTCCTGGCTCGTGACTCATCAAGCCTCTTCTCTTATCTCTACTCTGAGCTTAGAGAGATAGTTGAACCACTTACACTGGACCTTGTGCTACATTCTAGGACAGAGCAGAGAAGAGAGATGGAGGATATATTCAAGGAAATGGTAATAGAGAAACAAGGGGCCCGCGTAGTCCAAGCGGTATTGAGAGAAAAAGGGAAGTTTACAGGCTTGAACGTAACCGAGTACCTAGATATTTTTGAGGAACAGGCACGGATTTATGGTCTACCCGAGGATGTGTTTACACATTACTTCACACGGGTAGTATCAGGATCCATTTTAGCCCCTATTACTGCACATATAGCAAAGCCTTGGGCCGAATTCAGAAAAGAATTGCATAAGCTGTTTTATTTAGAAGACTTTTCCCAACAGTAGAGAAGGGTTCTTGCGGTGGATAAGCTCTCCGAAGCCCACTACATCCCTCACTCAACTTTTGAATGAGTTCTTGAGAAGATATGAACAACTTCCACAGGCCGATTTAGATGCTTTGAAACCTGACCTAGTTATATCTTTCCTTAGGATCTTAAGTCTTGAAGACAGGACTGAGGTCGAAAGGAGGATTGAAGAGCCTGGGAAGAGATTTGGATTGACTCAAGATTGGGGTGTAGTGAGGAGAGAGGTAGAAGCGGTTGCCCAAATGAGGCAACGCCAGGCGGTGTTATACGATAGACCTGTAGTGGTAACACCACAACCGCCTAGGGAAGCTCCAATTCCGGCAATTCCGAATGTTCCTGCAACGTCAGCTTTTGCTAATGTTGCGTCCACTTTGCGATCGCCAATGGAGCTACAGGTTGAGATTCTCAGTCGACAGATAGAGAATCTTATTACGATGCAAGCGTCTATGTCAAAAGAAATGGCAAGTATTCACAATAAAGTTAATTCTATGGGATATCAGGACACCACTCCTCCTCAGGCGAGTACGAGTTATGTAGATATATTACAGAGAGGCACTATGCTCATTCCAAATATGCAAGGCTATGTGATGCCACAGCCTGCACCTCTAGTGCAGCCTGTTGCCCAACAGATACCTACACCACCAGTGCAAACCACATTTCAAAGAAACACTGGACCTTTTGAGAGACGAGTGACTCGTGGGTTTGGAGGGGCTAAGAGATGCGTATGGTGTGATGCACAAGAGCATTTTTCATATGCCTATGAAGAGCTTAAGCTAGCAAAAGAGCATCAACTAGTGATAGATATCGATAAGAAGTTATGTGACTTTAGGACCCGCCTTCCTCTACCTGTGAATTGGGGAAAGGGGGGAATGAAGAAGTTTTATGAAGATTTATCTGGCAATAATGCAAGTACATCAGCTGCGCGATTAGAACCTGTTGAGGAGGAAGATGAAAAAGTGCCTAGACCTCGACCCCAAAGAAATTATTCCATTGAGGCTTTAGTGAGGGCTAGGGATGCGATCATGCAGAAGACTGCCTGGAAGTCTCCTGTTGAAGAATCCTCGGTCTATTCCCATATAGCCAATGTGGAGGAAAAGAGGAAAAGGGATGAGAGTCAGGAAGAGACTGAGCCTGAAAGAAGAGTGACTAGAAAGCAAAGTCAAGAGGCCGAAGAAAAAGCTAAAGAGCTAGAGAAGAAAGTTCAGTTTAAAGAGCATGTAGCTACTCAAGTAGAGGCAAAGAAGAAGGAGATAAGAGAGGGAAAGAGGCCGGCTGGGCCCACTAAGATTCAAGAATCGACTAAAGAGAAAGAGAAAGAACCAGAACCTATTCAAAAGACCGATCAAATTCAAGAAAGTATTCAAGAGGCTGAAAAAGAAAAGAAGAAGAAAAAGAAGAGAACTCCAAAGGCTGTATTAATTTCTGAGTTGGAAAGGAAAAATGATGCAAGAGAGATATTAGATGACATTTTACTGAAGAGTCAAGTGACCATGTCCTTGGAGCAGGTCTTCTCCATAGCGAAGCCTGAGTTCAAGGACAGTTTTATAAGGCTGGTTAAGAGAAAGAGGTTTCCACTACCTGAAGATGTAGAGATGGAAGAAGCACCTGAACATATTCAAGTGACAAATGAAGCAGTTACATTGAGTGATACATCTGATGATGATGATGATGATGAGGTTGCCAGGTGTCATAAGAATTCTCTAGGTCCTATCATACCTGATGATGAAATGAGGAAGACAGAAAGTGAGTTTAGCAGGACCTTTTGGGCGAGAGGAACTCCAGAGATGAAGATAAAGTTAGGGAGCAACGAGGAGTCATGTTTTGCTCTGGCCTTGATTGACTCAGGGTCAGAGATATATGTGATTTCTAAGAAGCTCTATGATAAGTTTAGGTGGCCGATTGATAAAGATCATGGATGGAGGATGAGGACAGCGGATAATGGTTCAGGAGCACTGCTTGGGGCATGCGCCTTTGTGCCTGTGACCATAGGAGGGATTTATGAGGAATTTCACTTCTTCGTCCAAGACCATTGTTCATATGAGGCTATCCTTGGGAAGCCCTTTATAGCTGAGGTGAGAATGGAGACTAAGGCCATGGATGATGGATCTGCCTATGCACGAATCCGTTCTAGATCTGGTCTTCATTCTTTGCAAGTGATGATTGTGTGTCCAAATCACTCCAGGAATAGAAAGAATATAAGAAAGAAACCTATTAATTCACATGACCATGATGAGTGTATGCCTGTTGGAGAGTATGGAGCTTCTGCTGATCAAAATTTCTGTTAGGATCCACTGTTGAGCGAGACAACAGTGGGAGTTGGTTTGATGTCTCGCATGACTTTGTACATAGTTTTGAAAGTTTTTCTATTTATTCATCTGCATTCAAGTTGCTATGCTTACAAAAAGAAAATGTTTCAAATAAATTCAGAAAAGTTCATGAGAGACACTATAAGCATTTAGGAATGATGTTACCTGATGAGAAGATTGAAGATGTGATCCAGTTGGAGAGAAGTTCGACTACTCTGGAAGAGCTTGAGAAGACATTTGAGAGAAATCAGAAATCAGAAATGATTATGCTCAGTTCTATCAAAGAGTATGAGATGATTGAGGAGTTTATGAGAGAGCATGAAGTAAGTGTAAATACAAAGTATAAGACTGTGGATAAGAAAGTGAAGCCTATAGCTCAGCCATTGCCAGAAGATAGTCATGAGAAATATCTGCGAGTGTCAGATGACTCTATGCTCAGACGAAGAGAGCTCATAGGGCATCATTTTACTGATGAGACTATTAAAGAGATCAAATTTGGAGAGAAATTGTTTCTGAGAAAAGAAGAGAAACAGAAATTTATTGAAGTCATCAAGAAACACGAAAAAGCGTTTGCACTTTTCCCACATGAGATAGGTTGTGCAGACCCGAAACAAGTACCTCCTATGATTATATTTACAGTGCCACATATACCATGGAATATCCGGCCTATACCAGTCCCAAAAGCTCACTTACCTGAGCTGATGAGGCTGCTGAAGGAAAAGATTTCCATGCGGATATTGGAACCCTCCTCGGCTCCATATTCGGATAGGTGGTTTACTGTGCCTAAGAAAAATGGGAAGCTTCGTTTCATTCAGGATCTGCAACCTGTGAATAAAGTCACAATTAGAAATGTAGGGACAGGACCCATAGTGGATGAGTTTGCTAAGGCGTTTGCTGGGCATTCCATCTACTCTATGGGAGACCTATATTCAGGTTATGACCAGTTTCAATTGGCTATGGAGAGTAGAGACATTACGACCATGAGGACTCCACTGGGCCTTGTACGCATGTGTACTTTGCCGCAGGGAGCGACGAATTCTGTGGCTCACATGATGAATGCCATGAATCTGGTTTTACGAGACTTTATACCATCTGTGACTATGCCATTCATTGATGATGTTCCAATAAAGGGATGTGAGGAAAGAGTGAAAGATGTGAGTTTAGATGCTTCAGGATGTAGAAAGTTTGTGAGAGATCATATTGCTGATTGTGAGAAGATCTTTGAGAGGTTTCAAGATGTAGGACTGACACTTTCTTTAGAGAAATTTGTTTTTGGCGTTGATGAGGTCCTCATTGTAGGACATCTGTGTGGACATTATGGCCGCAAGCCGTACCCGCAGAAAGTTGAGGCCATTAGCAGGATCTCTGAGGTGTGTCGTAATGTCAGTGAGGTGAGAAGGTTTCTAGGAGCCTGTGTATTCTATGTGATATGGATTCCTCACTTTGCTCACGTTGCGAACCCCTTATATGATCTCCTGAGAAAGAGAAAGAAGTTTGTATGGACAGAGAAATAGTTGAGAGCTATGCGTAAACTGAAGCAGCTGCTAATTGAAGCTCCGATTCTAAAGCGTGTTGACTATTCAGGTCAGAGACCTATCATTTTGACCGTTGATACCAGTCCTATTGGCATAGGTTGGGTCATAGGTCAAGATGATGAAGAGGGGCAGAGATATGCAGTGCGCTTTGGTGCTAAGATCCTACATGATACCCAAAGAAAATATCCACAGATTAAGAGAGAGTTATGGGGATTAGTGACTGCTTTAAAGAGCGATAAAGAGTATTTCATTGGGGCGAATGTGATAGTTGAAACTGACTGTCTTCCACTGATTGGCATGATTGCAAATTGTTCATCTCCGGATATTGCTATGCTTAGATGGATCTCTTATATAAAGTTTATAAATCCTGCATTTGTACACATAGCTGGGAAGTCGAATACAGTGGTCGATATGCTTTCAAGAGCAAAATTCGATGATGAGTCTGATGACGATGATGAGGTAGAGAGAGATACACATATGATGAGATATGATCCATTGGTTTATGTTTATGAGCAGTTCCGTGAGAGTGAGTATGATGGTGAGTGGAGAGATATTGGAAGATATCTGAGTACTCTGAAACCTTCCCCCGGTTGGTCCACAAATAAGTATAGATCCATCAGGAAAAAGTCTTACAACTTTTTCTTGAAGGATGGGCTTATTTGGCGACACGCTAAAGGCAAGGTGAAGTGTCCACAGAGAGTATTGAGTTTGAGGAGTCTTCAGAGAAAAGTTATGAGAGAAATGCATGAGACCTTATGGGCAGGTCACAAAGGATTCTTTGCTACATATGAGAAGATTAGGGAAGCCTACTGGTGGCCAGTGATTTATGTGAGTGTGAGAGGTTTTGTAGACACTTGTGCTACATGCCAGGTGCATTCATCAGTTAGGCACAGAGACCCGTTACATCCGACTTACCCTCCTTGTATCCATTACAAGTGGGTGGTCGACCTTGTAACCATGCCCAAAGGGATAGATAAGATGAGATACATTGTACTTGCCAGAGAGGACTTGACCAACCATGTGGAAGGTCGAGCTCTTCGTACGAAGACTACTTATAATGTATGCAAATTCCTTTTAGAAGAAGTGATCTCAAGATTCGGATATGTTGAGAAAGTGGTTGCGGACAGGGGAGAGTTGGATGCGAGAGAGGCAAAAGAGCTCTTTGATCGTCATGGAATTTGATTGTCTCTCACCACTGCCTATAATCCAGAGGCAAATGGGAAAATCGAGAGAGGTCACCCTTCCATTGTGAAGGCGATCTCTAAGGCTTGCAGCGATGACATCAAGCAGTGGCCTAGGTTTCTTCCATTCGCGTTATGGGCTGATAGGATGACTTACACTCGGTCCACAGGTTTTATGCCTGCTGAATTGATGTATTGTCAGAAGCCAATCTTCCCCATCCAGACTCAGATAGTGACATGGTTGACGCTCCCATGGAATGATGGCATGACAAGAGAAGAACTTTTATCAGTAAGAATAAAGCAGTTAGAACAAGGAAATGAAAAGTTAAAAGAAGCAGTCCAAAAATTGAAGGAGTCAAGGCTAAAGAACAAGACCTATTTTGACAAAACCCATTGACTCAGACCACGTAGGATTAAGGTAGATGATTGGGTGTTGGTGTACGACAGTACATTCGATACTCAGTACGATGCTAAGAAGAAATTAACCAAACGATGGTTTGGGCCGTATGTGGTTACGTCTGTGTTTGAAAATGGTACGTATGCACTTCGTGAGTTAGACACTACTCCTTTGAGATCTTTGATTGCAAGAAAGAGGATAAAATTATTCAAGAAAAGAAATGAAGCGGATTATGAGATTGAGCAAGAACTTCTTGAGGGAACTGATGACACTGAGGCTGATGCTGATGAAGAATGATAGATCATGAAGTTAAAGAAAAGCTAGATCAAAATGAAGAAAAATTACCAGGTGAAACGTTTCTGATTTGAGATTTGTTTTCTTTCTCATAGAGCATATGCATTGCATTTGTGTGTGTGATAAAGATATGTGTGAATTTATGAAAATTATGTAGAATGAAGATGACAAAGATCCAACCCCGCTCTGGTGCACCGTTCCAGCTGTCCTGTGAGCGGCGTCTGCGCGCTGGGCGCCTCGCCTGTGCTCTCCAGAGCATGCGCGATCCTCGTAGGGTCCCTTGCCCCTCGGAAGTGTCGAGACGTGGGACCCTGGGCGTCGAAAGAAGAGATGATCGGATACCGCAGTGAAACACGTGATGTAGATCAAGCTCGAAGATACGATCGAAAACGGAACTGAAGCCTCCAATAAAATGAATGATACAAAACACGCTGCTACAGTGCGGGCCGATGGTACAAAAAAACTGCTACAGTGCGGTGCGATGATACAATATGAAAGCCGCCGCTACAGTGCGGGCCGGCTAGTGTATTCTAGATCCCTCGCTACAGTGCGAGAAATCGCCTACGGGATTTCGCTTCGGTCTTCACAGTCCAAGCTATCTTCCAGGTCTTCACTTCGGTCCGCTCTTTACTTTAGGTATCCTCAACAGTAGCCTCGCTTCTCTTTACTTCAGATAAACAGAAACCGCATAAACCTGCAGAGTAGACGCACCAAGAAGATCAACGAGGAAAAACAAATGAGGCTTGGCCCTCTATTTATAGGCTCCCCCATCCTTCTCTCCTTGGGACGTTTATCTAGAAGTTTCCAACCTCCCTACTCAACTTTCCAATTTCAGACGACCATGCATGTTCACTTACTATTCTTGGAAAATCCCATCTCTTGGTTCTATTTTTTATTTTTGTCCTTTTTTATTTTTAGCTTTGGTTTCACACTGTATATACAAAATTAATTATTTTCAAAGGTTTCACCTAGGATAACCATCAATTTCAAGGGTCCGACCTAGGGTTTTTAGTCGGGAAAATTAGGGTTTTGCTCACAATTATCTCAAGCTCGCCAATTCAAGGATTTATTTACAAATTCGGCCTAAACTCCAAGGGTTTCCAAGGGTTCGAGTTCATTTTTCATGGGATAAACCCTCATTTTCAGTCAGTTTCAAGGGTCAAACATAAGGTTTACATGGGTCTAATGTCAGTTATTTACACACACGGGTCTAACACACATTTCTAACATAGTTTTGCATCCCATAGTCAATCAAATCGGAGAAATCATGCACAAAATATACCCTCTTCAATCAAAACATGACACAAAACTCATGAAACAATGAACTTTTGAAAAAAAACAATGCACACTCCCTGCGGGATTTCATCCCGACATTCGCCCCCGCTAAACCTGCACATCGTCCCGATGGGCCAACCTGCAAGATCCAACAGAAGAGTATCAGGGTTCTTTTAAATCTCTTTACACTTTTTATGTTTTTCTTTCTCAAAACTCAAATCATGATCTCATGCAGTCATGCAATTTTTATAAAGATTAGTATGAATTTTAGAAAATTAAGTAGATTCAAGCTTCACAAACATCATACTATGTTTTTGTGTCTGCAATCTGACAAGTAATCATATGAATAAATCGTCGACTTTCTAGATCTTTTGTTCGTTCAACTGGTTCAGATCCAACTGCTCATTCTAAGTACTAGCATATACATATGTTTCTAGTAACTCAGTTTGTAGAATATACCTCGATTCCTACTATTTATCTCCTACTTGTCCAGCTCTCCATTAGATCTTTCTTTCTTTTTCTTTTTCTTTTTCATTTTTCTTTTCCGCTTCATCTCAGCTCAGCATTTCTTTTTATCTTTTATTTTTCACAAATCGGCCTATGTCGAAATCGGGTGCGACTCATGGACTTGTCCACCCGGCCAAGTTTATCCCACCTGTCTGCGGACCCGACATAGCGCACAATATACACAACATCAGCCCTGCATGAAATCGACGTCAGCTCGTGGCTCTGACCACCCGGACAGAGTGACTCCACCCGCCTACCGACCCATACAGGCGCATGATAACAGATAGGTCAGGCCTACGACGAAACTAGCTACGGCTCGTGGCCTTGATCACCCGACCAAGGTGGTTCCACCCGCCTACTAGTCCATCGTAGCGCACCAACAACATACACGCACATATAAGCTGGCATGAGTATGAATGTTTCTTTATAAATCATGATCCATATGGAGGTAAGATCTCGTAAGAAATAAATACTAGGATCCAAAGTTTCCCACTCACTAAGTGTTCAAATCAATCAGCATATACATGAACTCGGTCTAAGCATGTCATCACATTCCCAAGCTTTCACTCCCAAAAGTCTCTAGTCCACTAACTGATCCTATTCATATAATTCCTAGTCGCTCATGCTCAATCTCAAAATCCACTTCATTTCTTTTCTTGAATAATTTTATCCTCTTTCCTGCAATCAAAGATCTCAAAGGAGTAGTGTCTAACTCACGAAGTTCATACGTACCATTTTCAAACACAGATGTAACCACATACGGCCCAAACCATCGTTTGGATAATTTCTTCTTAGCATCCTACTGAGTATCGAATGTACTGTCGTACACCAACACCCAATCATCTACCTTAATCCTACGTGGTCTGAGTCGATGGGTTTTGTCAAAATAGGACTTGTTCTTTAGCCTTGACTCCTTCAATTTTTGGACTGCTTCTTTTAACTTTTCATTTCCTTGTTCTAACTGCTTTATTCTTACTGATAAAAGTTCTTCTCTTGTCATGCCATCATTCCATGGGAGCGTCAACCATGTCACTATCTCAGTCTGGATGGGGAAGATTGGCTTCTGACAATACATCAATTCAGCAGGCATAAAACCTGTGGACCGAGTGTAAGTCATCCTATCAGATAACGCGAATGGAAGAAACCTAGGCCACTGCTTGATGTCATCGCTGCAAGCCTTAGAGATCGCCTTCACAATGGAAGGGTGACCTCTCTCGATTTTCCCATTTGCCTCTGGATTATAGGCAGTGGTGAGAGACAATCGAATTCCATGACGATCAAAGAACTCTTTTGCCTCTCTCGCATCCAACTCTCCCCTGTCCGCAACCACTTTCTCAACATATCCGAATCTTGAGATCACTTCTTCTAAAAGGAATTTGCATACATTATAAGTAGTCTTCGTACGAAGAGCTCGACCTTCCACATGGTTGGTCAAGTCCTCTCTGGCAAGTACAATGTATCTCATCTTATCTATCCCTTTGGGCATGGTTACAAGGTCGACCACCCACTTGTAATGGATACAAGGAGGGTAAGTCGGATGTAACGGGTCTCTGTGCCTAACTGATGAATGCACCTGGCATGTAGCACAAGTGTCTACAAAACCTCTCACACTCACATAAATCGCTGGCCACCAGTAGGCTTCCCTAATCTTCTCCTATGTAGCAAAGAATCCTTTGTGACCTGCCCATAAGGTCTCATGCATTTCTCTCATAACTTTTCTCTGAAGGCTCCTCAAACTCAATACTCTCTGTGGACACTTCACCTTGCCTTTAGCGTGTCGCCAAATAAGCCCATCCTTCAAGAAAAAGTTGTAAGACTTTTTCCTGATGGATCTATACTTATTTGTGGACCAACCGGGGGAAGGTTTCAGAGTACTCAGATATCTTCCAATATCTCTCCACTCACCATCATACTCACTCTCACGGAACTGCTCATAAACATACACCAATGGATCATATCTCATCATATGTGTATCTCTCTCTACCTCATCATCGTCATCAGACTCATCATCGAATTTTGCTCTTGAAAGCATATCGGCCACTGTATTCGACTTCCCAGCTATGTGTACAAATGCAGGATTTATAAACTTTATATAAGAGATCCATCTAAGCATAGCAATATCCAGAGATGAACAATTTGCAATCATGCCAATCAATGGAAGACAATCAGTTTCAACTATCACATTCGCCCCAATGAAATACTCTTTATCGCTCTTTAAAGCAGTCACTAATCCCCATAACTCTCTCTTAATCTGTGGATATTTTCTTTGGGTATCATGTCGGATCTTAGCACCAAAGCGCACTGCATATCTCTGCCCCTCTTCATCATCTTGACCTATGACCCAGCCTATGCCAATAGGACTGGTATCAACGGTCAAAATGATAGGTCTCTGACCTGAATAGTCAACACGCTTTAGAATCGGAGCTTCAATTAGCAGCTGCTTCAGTTTACGCATAGCTCTCGACTGTTTCTCTGTCCATACAAACTTCTTTCTCTTTCTCAGGAGATCATATAAGGGGTTCGCAACATGAGCAAAGTGAGGAATCCATATCACATAGAATACACAGGCTCCTAGAAACCTTCTCACCTCACTGACATTACGACACACCTCAGAGATCCTGCTAATGGCCTCAACTTTCTGCGGGTACGGCTTGCGGCCATAATGTCCACACAGATGTCCTACAATGAGGACTTCATCAACGCCAAAAACAGATTTCTCTAAAGAAAGTGTCAGTCCTACATCTTGAAACCTCTCAAAGATCTTCTCACAATCAGCAATATGATCTCTCACAAACTTTCTACATCCTGAAGCATCTAAACTCACATCTTTCACTCTTTCCTCACATCCCTTTATTGGAACATCATCAATGAGTGGCATAGTCACAGATGGTATAAAGTCTCGTAAAACCAGAGTCATGGCATTCATCATGTGAGCCACAGAATTTGTCGCTCCCTGCGGCAAAGTACACATGCGTACAAGGCCCAGTGGAGTCCTCATGGTCGTAATGTCTCTACTCTCCATAGCCAACTGAAACTGGTCATAACCTGAATACAGGTCTCCCATAGAGTAGATGGAATGCCCAGCAAACGCCTCAGCAAACTCATCCATTATGGGTCCTGTCCCTACATTTCTAATTGTGACTTTATTCACAGGTTGCAGATCCTGAATGAAACGAAGCTTCCCATTTTTCTTAGGCACAGTAAACCACCTATTCGAATATGGAGCCGAGGAGGGTTCCAATATCCGCATGGAAATCTTTTCCTTCAGCAGCCTCATCAGCTCAGGTAAGTGATCTTTTGGGACTGGTATAGGCCGGATATTCCATGGTATATGTGGCACTGTAAATATAATCATAGGAGGTACTTGTTTCGGGTCTGCACAACCTATCTCATGTGGGAAAAGTGCAAACGCTTTTTCGTGTTTCTTGATGACTTCAATAAATTTCTGTTTCTCTTCTTTTCTCAGAAACAATTTCTCTCCAAATTTGATCTCTTTAATAGTCTCATCAGTAAAATGATGCCCTATGAGCTCTCTTCATCTCAGCATAGAGTCATCTGACACTCGCAGATATTTCTCATGACTATCTTCTGGCAATGGCTGAGCTATAGGCTTCACTTTCTTATCCACAGTCTTATACTTTGTATTTACACTTACTTCATGCTCTCTCATAAACTCCTCAATCATCTCATACTCTTTGATAGAACTGAGCATAATCATTTCTGATTTCTGATTTCTCTCAAATGCCTTCTCAAGCTCTTCCAGAGTAGTCGAACTTCTCTCCAACTGGATCACATCTTCAATCTTCTCATCAGGTAACATCATTCCTAAATGCTTATAGTGTCTCTCATGAACTTTTCTGAATTTATTTGAAACATTTTCTTTCTGTAAGCATAGCAACTTGAATGCAGATGAATAAATAGAAAAACTTTCAAAACTATGTACAAAGTCATGCGAGACATCAAACCAACTCCCACTGTTGTCTCGCTCAACAGTGGATCCTAACAGAAATTTTGATCAGCAAAAGCTCCATACTCTCCAACAGGCATACACTCATCATGGTCATGTGAATTAATAGGTTTCTTTCTTATATTCTTTCTATTCCTGGAGTGATTTGGACACACAATCATCACTTGCAAAGAATGAAGACCAGATCTAGAACGGATTCGTGCATAGGCAGATCCATCATCCATGGCCTTAGTCTCCATTCTCACCTCAGCTATAAAGGGCTGCCCAAGGATAGCCTCATATGAACAATGGTCCTGGACGAAGAAGTGAAATTCCTCATAAATCCCTCCTATGGTCACAGGCACAAAGGCGCATGCCCCAAGCAGTGCTCCTGAACCATTATCCGCTGTCCTCATCCTCCATCCATGATCTTTATCAATCGGCCACCTAAATTTATCATAGAGCTTCTTAGAAATCACATTTATCTCTGACCCTTAGTCAATCAAGGCCAGAGCAAAACATGACTCCTCGTTGCTCCCTAACTTTATCTTCATCTCTGGAGTTCCTCTCGCCCAAAAGGTCCTGCTAAACTCACTTTCTGTCTTCCTCATTTCATCATCAGATATGATAGGACCTAGAGAATTCTTATGACACCTGGAAACCTCATCATCATCATCATCAGATGTATCACTCAATGTAACTGCTTCATTTGTCACTTGAATATCTTCAGGTGCTTCTTCCATCTCTACATCTTCAAGTAGTGGAAACCTCTTTCTCTTAACCAGCCTTATAAAACTGTCCTTGAACTCAGGCTTCGCTATGGAGAAGACCTGCTCCAAGGACATGGTCACTTGACTCTTCAGTAAAATGTCATTTAATATCTCTCTTGCATCATTTTTCCTTTCCAACTCAGAAATTAATACAGCCTTTGGAGTTCTCTTCTTTTTCTTCTTCTTTTCTTTGTCAGCCTCTTGAATACTTTCTTGAATTTGATCGGTCTTTTGAATAGGTTCTGGTTCTTTCTCTTTCTCTTTAGTCGATTCTTGAATCTTAGTGGGCCCAGCCGGCCTCTTTCCCTCTCTTATCTCCTTCTTCTTTGCCTCTACTTGAGTAGCTACAGGCTCTTTAAACTGAACTTTCTTCTCTATCTCTTTAGCTTTTTCTTCGGCCTCTTGACTTTGCTTTCTAGTCACTCTTCTTTCAGGCTCAGTCTCTTCCTGACTCTCATCCCTTTTCCTCTTTTCCTCCACATTGGCTATAGGGGAATAGACCGAGGATTCTTCAACGGGAGACTTCCAAGCAGTCTTCTGCATGATCGCATCCCTAGCCCTCACTAAAGCCTCAATGGAATAATTTCTTTGGGGTCGAGGTCTAGGCACTTTTTCATCTTCCTCCTCAACAGGTTCTAATCGTGCAACTGATGTACTTGCATTATTGCCAGATAAATCTTCATAAAACTTCTTCATTCCCCCCTTTCCCCAATTCACAGGTAGAGCAAGGCGGGTCCTAAAGTCACATAACTTCTTATCGATATCTATCACTAGTTGATGCTCTTTTGCTAGCTTAAGCTCTTCACAGGCATATGAAAAATGCTCTTGTGCATCACACCATATGCATCTCTTAGCCCCTCCAAACCCACCAGTCGCTCGTCTCTCAAAAGGTCTAGTGTTTCTTTGAAATGTGGTTTGCACTGGTGGTGTAGGTATCTGTTGGGCAACAGGCTGCACTAGAGGTGCAGGCTGTGGCATCACATAGCCTTGCATATTTGGAATGAGCATAGTGCCTCTCTGTAATATATCTACATAACTCGTACTCACCTGAGGAGGAGTGAGGTCCTGATATCCCATAGAATTAACTTTATTGTGAATACTCGCCATTTCTTTTGACATAGACGCTTGCATCGTAATAAGATTCTCTATCTGTCGACTGAGAATCTCAACCTGTAGCTCCATTGGCGATCGCGAAGTGGACACAACATTAGCAAAAGCTGACGTTGCAGGCACATTCGGAATTGCCGGAAGTGGAGCTTCCCTAGGCGGTTGTGGTGTTACCACTACAGGTCTATCGTATAACACCGCCTGGGGTTGCCTCATTTGGGCAACCGCTTCTACCTCTCTCCTCACTACACCCCAATCTTCAGTCAATCCAATTCTCTTCCCAAGCTCTTCAATCCTCCTTTCGACCTCAGTCCTGTCTTCAAGACTTAAGATCCTAAGGAAAGATATAACTAGGTCAGGTTTCAAAGCATCTAAATCGGCCTGTGGAAGTTGTTCATATCTTCTCAAGAACTCATTCAAAAGTTGAGTGAGGGATGCAGTGGGCTTCGGAGAGCTTATCCACCGCAAGAACCCTTCTCTACTGTGTTGGGAAAAGTCTTCTAAATAAAACAGCTTATGCAATTCTTTTCTGAATTCGGCCCAAGGCTTTGCTATATGTGCAGTAATAGGGGCTAAAATGGATCCTGATACTACCCGTGTGAAGTAATGTGTAAACACATCCTCGGGTAGACCATAAATCCGTGCCTGTTCCTCAAAAATATCTAGGTACTCGGTTACGTTCAAGCCTGTAAACTTCCCTTTTTCTCTCAATACCGCTTGGACTACGCGGGCCCCTTGTTTCTCTATTACCATTTCCTTGAATATATCCTCCATCTCTCTTCTCTGCTCTGTCCTAGAATGTAGCACAAGGTCCAGTGTAAGTGGTTCAACTATCTCTCTAAGCTCAGAGTAGAGATAAGAGAAGAGGCTTGATGAGTCACGAGCCAGGAGGTAAAGGTCAGTCTAAGCTCTCTGATTTGCCTAGGCCAAAGTCTAGTCGAACTGTCCTCTCTTCGATTCCCAAGATCAATGTATTTTCCCCTCTTTCAATGAGAATTTTCTAATGTTTTCTAACGTTTTGTCTAAGCCTAGAAAATCAGCAAATCCCTAATCTAAGCGGGAAAAAAATTCACACACGTATGGACTAAACTAATGCAAAGTGTGGATGCTCAAACTCAAGCAGCAAGACAATCTTTCTGTTTCAGCAGTGTATGTGAAGAAATGCAAAAAATCAAATAACTTGAAATGCTAGTACTTGGAAATATCTGACTCGATGTCGAGGTTCCTGTCTGTCTTCTCAAGGAGTGGGTGACGCGTCGAGGATCACCGGGCAACCGCCTCGCTTCACGTCAGGTTCAGGTGTCGGGAAGAAGGAGGTCGTGGCGGGAAGCCGGCGCTTGGGGTTGGATCACGCCCTGCTCTGGTGCGTCGTTCCCGCTGTCCTGCGAGCGGCGTCTGCGCGCTGGGCGCCTCGCCTGTGCTCTCAGGAGCGTGCGCGATCCTCGTAGGGTCCCTTGCCCCTCGGAAGTGTCGAGACGTGGGACCCTGGGCGTCGGAAGAAGAGACGATCGGATACCGCAGTGAAACACGTGATGTAGATCAAGCTCGAAGATACAATCGAAAACGGAACTGAAGCCTCCAATAAAATGAATGATACAAAACAGGCCGCTATAGTGCGGGCCGATGGCACAAAAAAACTGCTACAGTGCGGTGCGATGATACAATATGAAAGCCGCCGCTACAGTGCGGGCCGGCTAGTGTATTCTAGATCCCTTGCTACAGTGCGAGAAATCGCCTACGGGATTTCGCTTCGGTCTTCGCGGTCCAAGCTTTTCTTCCAGGTCTTCACTTCGGTCCGCTCTTTACTTCAGGTATCCTCAACAGTAGCCTCCCTTCTCTTTACTTCAGATAAACAGAAACCGCATAAACCTGCAGAGTAGACGCACCAAGAAGATCAACGAGGAAAAACAAATGAGGTTTGGCCCTCTATTTATAGGCTCCCCCATCCTTCTCTCCTTGGGACATTTATCTAGAAGTTTCCAACCTCCCTACTCAACTTTCTAATTTCAGACGACCATGCATGTTCACTTACTATTCTTGGAAAATCCCATCTCTTGGTTCTATTTTTGATTTTTGTCCTTTTTTATTTTTAGCTTTGGTTTCACACTGTATATACAAAATTAATTATTTTCAAAGGTTTCACCTAGGATAACCATCAATTTCAAGGGTCCGACCTAGGGTTTTTAGTCGGGAAAATCAGGGCTTTGCTCACAATTATCTCAAGCTCGCCAATTACAAGGATTTATTTACAAATTCGGCCTAAGGGTTTCCAAGGGTTCGAGTTCATTTTTCATGGGATAAACCCTCATTTTCAGTTAGTTTCAAGGGTCAAACATAAGGTTTACATGGGTCTAATGTCAGTTATTTACACACACGGGTCTAACACACATTTCTAACATAGTTTTGCATCCCATAGTCAATCAAATCGGAGAAATCATGCACAAAATATACCCTCTTCAATCAAAACATGACACAAAACTCATGAAACAATGAACTTTTGAAAAAAAACAATGCACACTCCCTACGGGATTTCATCCTGACACCGTGTAGCCAAATGTTGTGATGTGGTTTATGGAATGATGTTTGCAAAACTAGTGCAGGTCTCTAGACACCTACATGCTTCAGATAATGCATACATTGCTTGATGTGATGTTATTACAAGTGATGTTGAGTGATAGTGTGTGGATTTGTACAAAGTTCAATTGTGGATGAGTTATTACAAGGGTGGAGATTAGTTGGGGTGGGAGTTATGTTAGACAACGTGTTGAGGAGACAATTGGATATGTTTCGGTATCCATTTCCTAAGGGTTGCTGAGCGGGTGGTATATTTTCGCTGAGGGACAAAAGTTTCATGCTTCATATCTTGACCCTTTCTTCAATCCTTGACTTCAAAACTTCATCAAAACTTCAATTGTTGATTGCCTTGCACCAACACATCCATTGTTGCTAAAATTTCTACCCAACCATGAGGCTCGAATTCCTCATCTGGAAATATTACAGGTGCGTAAGCTGGGTCTTGAAGGGTTCATGGATGTTGTTCTGAACCTAAAGTCTTGGCTTCTAACCGTTCTTTCTCTTGTTTTGCTACCTTATACATCCATAGATGAGTATCCTCATGCAATCATAAGGGGTCTGACTCCAATGAATGTACTGATTCTCTTTCTTCTTGTGTCTTATGGATGGTATTCCATTGTATTGGGGGTACATCTCGATGGGAATAGTCTTTAAGATTGACTTTAGTAGTCACTCCTAAATGTTGCAAGTACAAAGAATTAGTTCCCCAATCTTGTACAATTTGCAACTGACGCATGAATGATCGTCCTAAAATCATCTCGTATGCATGATTTTTCCCAAAATCACAAAAGGCAAAAGTATGCTCAAACTCTACACCACAAGTGGTGAGAGATATGCCTTCAAGTAAGCCTAATGGTTTTTCTATATGTCCATTGGCCATTTGTAGCTTCATCCTGGTAGGTCTCAATGTTGGCTTACCCCAACGTTTCGATAAAGCGGTGGTAGCGATGGCTACTCCGGCTCCTGAGTCTAGGATGGCTTTCGTGGTGTAGCCCTGATGGGTTATTGGAAGATAAGTGTTAGCTTCCTCTCCTTCACTTACATCTCCGATTCTTTCTACAGGTATCTCTAGTACTTTTTTGTGTGATCCTATCTGAGAGGGCGTAGTAGCAACCTTAGGGAATTGATTTGCTACATGCTTCCACAATTCTGGTTTAACCTTCAACAATTCCTCTAGAGTGAGATGGCACTGTACTTTGGTGTTCTTGATTACTTCCGTGTTTCTAGGGATTACTGATTCTTCATTCCTCACTATTATCATGGGTGCTCTCATGCTAATAGACTTGGCTTCCCAAGGTCCTATGAACTGAGGTAATTCTTGCAAAAAATTGGATTCAAAACCTGTGTGTTCACTTAGTTGCTCTTCCTCTACTTTATTGTAGATAGAGGGAATGTCTTGGGGAAATTGCTCCTGCAAGTCGTTTATCTCTTGAATAGGAGGATGAGTTCCTTGTTCTTTTCTCCACTTCTCTTCTTGGATTTCTCTTAGAAATTCATGTCAATACCTATGTATGGAAGACAGGTGGTCTTCACCTTCTGTATTTGGTACTTGAGACAGGGATGGTGCATTCCTTTCCTGTGTCTCCAAAATAGTTGTGTTCCTATGCAGATTCTTTTTCTCCTTGCTATCGATCAAGTATTCTAACCTCTCCAGTAGTCCTTGAAAGTGTAACTCAGGTTTTGCCATGTTATTCCAATTAAGATAATGAGAGGCTTCAAACATGGTTTGTGCTAATTCTACCATCTTCATGCAAAGTTTAGTTCTCTCAATTTCTAGATCTGCTCTCGGATAGTTCTTGCTCATTTTAGCTATCTGAGGTCCTTCCTTTAATCTTGCCTGATATGCACGAAACATCATGTCTAGGTTTTCTGGTATGGGTTCCGCTAAAACTGATCCTGGTCTCTGAGCTAGGTTCTCTTGATTCGATTCTTGAGAAGTCAATTCTAGGATCTTGGCTCGTGATTCCTTTAAACTTCCTTCCAACTCAATTATCTTTTTACTCCATTTTCTCTTAATTCTTTCTCTGGAATCTTTCCAAGATTTCGTTTTTTTACTGCTAGATTCTCCAACTTCTCTGGTTTCAACTATTTTCTCCCGATTAAGTTGTTGATTCTGTACGAGCGCCTAGGCTCTTGTTATTGCTTGGATAGGCACGTATATAGGGTTGGATCCATCTGCGTTATGTACAATACCTATCACATTGATCGGTGTCACTTTTGAAGCATTAGCAGGGTTCTTAGGACAATCTTTTATGACATGCTCTTTACCACACTCAGCACAAACACCTTGTATGTTATAGTATTGTGACGGTCTCGCTATTGGAGGATGTGGACAATCCTTTATGAAATGATCTCCTTAGCACCTGAAGCATGGTCCTCTAGGGCCCTATGGTCTTTGTTGTCTTAATTGGGGCCGCGGATTAGGGTTTGCATACATCACATTAGCATAGTCGGGCTCCCAACTAGGTTCCAATGGTGGACTATTGTATTGATATGTTTCCACATTTTCTGGTGACTCTGTGTAATATGCGGGTGGACTATCTACATGAGTCGAGTCAAAACTGTTTGAGTGCGGGTCACTTTTTGTGATCAGGGGTGACAAAGGCACTAAAGCCCTACTAAGGTTCTCTTATGCAACAGTGTATTTGACTGAGCCCTACTAAGGTTCTCTTATGCAACAGTGTATTTGACTGAGATGACATTAGCTGGTGGGGGTGGCTGCTGAGTCCGATCAAACTTATGCCTTTATGTGTTTGTCATTTCTTTTCATGAGTCCGATCAAACTTATCTGTTCTTCATCTTCCACATATCTTAGAAGTATACCATTGGAATCTTTGAATACAAGTCACTTGCCACAATATGAAGGTTATTTTCTAGAGTTCCTTGTCCTTTGCTAAATTGATCCTATGGCATGGTACATGTGTGAGCATAGGCACCATTGTTTCAGCCCACTTTGGACACACTTCCAAGTTAAATAGATATGTCCGGTAGCTCATCGGCTACCCCCGTTGGTGGTTCTCCGTGAGTCATTCTTGATAAATGGCCAGCCCTTATATGCATATTGCCCTTCTTGACCACTACTTTAATATCGAGTTCCATAATAACATAAATCATGTAACTAGTCATCCCATATTGTTAGGTTTATTGACCAAGTAAAGTAAAGCTTAATAATCAATAAAGAACTTAAATTTGTTGGCTAGTAGGTAATGTATGAATTTCATTACTGCATAGAGCACCCATAGTCCTCGCTTGGTCATGGTGTAATTTCACTTTGTCTGGTTTAGCTGTCTACTTGCATACGCGAGAGGATGATCTAATTTTCCTTCGTGAACTAGTTGTGCCAATATACATCCAATAGCAAAATTAGATGCATCAACATGAATATGGAATGGTTTATTCTGATTTGGCACTTTGAGAATACATGCTGAGCTCAATCTTCTCTTGAGTTTGTTGAATGCTTGCTCACATTCATCACTCCATTTAAAGTGAGTTAAGAGTCCATACAAGGGTTTTTCTATAATTGCATACATGTGAATAAATATGCAATAATATCCATAGTAGCCCATAAAGGCTTGCACTTCCTTCACATTCTATGATCTAAGCAATTTGAGAATTACTTTAATTTTATATTCATCAATCAAAATATTGTTTTTGGATGCTATGTGCCCCAATATCTTACCTTGTCTTACCATGAAGACACATACTCTCTACACATCAAATATTCATCTTAGTTTAGGTATGTGAGCTAAACATTGAGATGAATAGGTGCAAAGGTCATCCACATAAACTTCCATAATGTTTCTTAAAGACTCTTTAAATACATGACACATCAATCGTTGGAAAGTGTATGGGGCATTAGTTAAGCCAAAAGGCGGCTTTATGTTGTTCTTATGTAGTAATAGCTACTTGATTATACCCCAAAAATCCATCAAGAAAGTTGTACAGTTCCTTGCGTTATTCTCTTTCCAAAAGATGACCTGTAATGAGTAGTGGATAGCTGTCTCTTATAGTGATAACATTAACCTTTTTTAAGTTAATACAAACCCTAATTTTTTCGTTCTTTTTAGGTACCATCACTAAAGGAGAAGCCCATTTAGTATGCTCAATCTCATATATGAATCCAACTAATAACAATTTGTCTATTTCTTCTTTGATTTTGGCCAAATATACATCATTGTAGGTATACGGTCTTTTCTTAGAGGGTTTAGTGTAAGAAGTCATGGTAATTCTATGAGATCATATTGTGGGACTCCCTTTAAATCCTTGTAAGTCCAAGTGGACACATCCATATAATCTCTTAGTAGTTTTATGAGGTCTAATTCCTCTTCTATGGACACATCTTTGCCAATGTAGGTGCATGTTTCTTCTTCATTTTCTTGGGTCACCACAATTTTCTTAGTTTGTTCCTTATTGTCATATGCTACTCTGCCTTGTGCTTGTCTCTTAGAAATTTGAATAACAATCTTTCACTCCTCTATTTCATACCTTTTAAACTGTTATAGTACTTCAAAACATTCTTGTTGATGATTCTCTTTATCCACCTCATCATTCTCGTTATCAAGTTGTTTTGGATATTCTTCTATGGAGAATATATTTTTATTTTCTATAGAGTTTTCCATTTTCACTTCTTTTAAATATTATTCTTTTGAGTTAAATTCATATTCCATTTCTATACTTTCATATTCCTCTTTCTATTCCTTTTCTATTATTTTGTCTTCTTCTACCTCTTGGAGTACTACCATGTACAAGCTCAAATCATACCCTTTTTCATCTACACATTCATTCATGGTTAGCACTTCTTCATTCAGACACACATCATAGGTCGCTAAAATTCCATCCATTCATGAGGTTCAAAACCTTCATCTGGAAATATTTTAGGCATGTATGTTGGGTCTTCTATCAATCTCTCTTCCTCTTGTCCTAATCACCAATGTTGTAACCTTTTGTCCTCTCTTTGTATTGCATTGCAAATACATAGCTCTTCATTCAACCAAGATTGATCACTAGATCTAGCACTATGGATCGACATATCATCTTCTCCTTTATGAATTGATTTCCATTGAAGATGTGGGACATCCCTCTAAGAGAAGTTTTGGAGATTTCTTTTAGTCGTTGTGCCCTAGTTTTGAAGGTACAATGCATCATATCCCCAATCTTGAACTACCTTTAGTTGTCTCATGAAAGGTCTTGCTAAAATCATCTTGTAATTACATACCTTGCCAAATCAGCATATGGCTAAGGTGTGTCCGAATTCTATGCCACATGTTGTCAAAAATTACATTTTCTAGGAGCCCAAATAAGTGGTTTGCAATAATTTATCAGTTCAAGCTCTTAAATAGATGTCCACCAGATCATCATCTTGAGGGATTTTGTCTCCTCTCCATGTATTCACTACTAGAAATCTTCCTCTTTGGGTCATCATGATGTCTCTCTTATCAAAGCCATTTGAGTTGTTGGGTTCTTCAACTTCTCCTCTTTCAGTGATTTTATCAGGGTGCTCAATTACAAAATACAATTTTGTTGGGAGAGGATGGTTGTGCACTCAGAGATTGAGTAGGTGCTGCTAAACCTGCTTCACACCAGCCCTCTTTGACTCCAGGAATGCTTAGTACACTTGATTAGCTTCCAAATGATACCAAGAAAGCATATATGTACTTTGCAAATGATATGTGTAATGATCAAATCAAAACAGACTACTTGAGACTTCAAAAATCAAAGAAAACTTGCTATTTTGGTATTGACACCTGCTCAGTCTTTCACTCAGTATGACCAGCACACTTACAATTGATCAAATTCCTTCTGGACATATTAAATTTGCTTAACAAGCTACCCTTTGAAAGTGGAATGAGAAGAAATGATGAACTATACTCTGAGAAATAAGTTTAGCAAAATTAGAGTCACCCCCGACTTTTTAGGAAATGTGCAGACAAATACTAGAGACTGCTTCGAAGGCGATTTCTCGAAAATGGCTGAATCAAACTTCTTCAAACTTTGTAGTCATGTAGAGTACTTTGAGCTGGTTCCAACAAGCCTTGAATCACTTGATTTGGTTGAGTAGACACTGAGATATGCCTATTTGAAGTTGACAGACTTGGAGATGATAACTCAGAGAAAAAACAGAGATAGTGAATGTAACTCTTTCTATTAGTTCACATGGATGTACAATCTCATTGGCTTGATAGATGTAGCCTAATGAGTTGGAGATGTGTAGGCTATAGTGTAGCACTCACACACTCAATGATTGATACAGAAAAATGCCTCGGGATGAGTGAAGAACACCCGCGACTTTTGACTTGTAGTTTTTATAGGAGTTGAGTTAGAATTTGAATTTTGAATTCAAGTCAATCTCCTAAAATCTTTCACCTAAAAGGTAATGAGGTATTCTCTCAATCAATCAACAACCTTTTCCACGACTTTTACAAGGGATAAAATGGTAAGAAATCATAGGCATAAGTTCTTATGGTCTTTGCTTCATGTAGAGTCTTCAAAGTAGATGTCCAAGCCAAATGTGAAGGCTTGACTTGCACCAACAGCTCCCCCTCAAGCCAAACATTTTGGCTCAAGTCTTCATCTTCAATCTTCAGTCACATCCTGCAATCCAATCATGGATTTGAATCTGCATAATTTATTTCCATCCAAAGCTTTAGTAAGTAAATCTGCAAATTGCATATTAGTGGACACATAAGTCAATTGAATGTCTTTGCTTAGCAACTTTTCTCTCACATAGTGGTAATGAACCTCTATGTGTTTTGTCCTAGCATGATATATTGGATTAGCTGCAAGGTGAAGAGAACTTGTGTTGTCTCCAAAGATAATTGGGGGCCTTGTGTATAGGCCTAACTCTGTATACAAAAGCTTTAACCAAATAGCTTCCTGAGTGGCATTTGCTAGCCCTCTATACTCTCCTTCAGTGGATGACAAGGCTACTGTAGGTTGTTTCTTGGCTAACCAAGAAATAGGTTTATCACCTACAAAACATATGTATCCTGATGTGCTCCTCCTATCATCCTTGCATCCTGCCCAATCTGCATCTGAATATACTTTAATGTCAATATCTGATGTATAAGGAAAGTACAAACCATGGTTTTGAGTTCCTTTAAGATACTTCAAGATCTTCTTTGCAGCCTCTAAGTGAGGTACCCTTGATTGTGCATGAATTGGCTTAGCACACTAACTCCATATGCTATGTCAATTCTGGTTAAGGTAGCATAATTCAAACTACCAACCATACTTTGGTATCCTGTAATGTCTTGGACTTCATCACCTTCATGAGCACTAAGCTTTAGGTTGACCTCCATTGGAGTGCTTGAGACTTTAGCATCCTGCAAATTAAACCTCTTCAACATGTCTTGAATATACTTCTTCTGTGTGATAAAGATACCTGAGTTTGTATAAGTTAATTCAAGACCTAAGAAGTACTTTAATAATCCAAGATCATTGATCTTGAACTCCTTCATCATCTGTCCTTTGATACTTCTAATCCCATTGACATCATTTCCTGTAATGATGATATCATCAACATAAACACACAAGTAGATTACCTCTGTACTACTCCTCTTAATGAATAGAGAAGTGTCTACTTTACTCATCACAAATCCTTGGTCTTGGAGATATGTTGTCAACCTGTAATTCCATGCTCTAGGTGCCTGCTTCAATCCATATAGGGCCTTCTTCAATTTACAAACATAATTTACCTTCTTGGAATCTTCATAGCCAGGTGGTTGTGACATGTAGACTTCTTCAGATATCCAACCATTCAAGAAGGCATTCTTGACATCCAATTGGTACATGTTCCAATTCTTGGATGCAGCTACACTCACCAAAATTCTTATTGTTGGCATCTTAGCCACAGGAGAAAATGTCTCCTCATAATCAATGCCTTGGGTTTGTGCAAAACCCTTGGCTACCAACCTAGCTTTGTATCTGTTGATTGTACCATCTGAGTTCCTCTTGAGTTTGTAGATCCATCTGGATCCTATCACCTTCATAGAGTCCTTCTTGGGTACCAAGTCCCATGTGTCACTCTCCTTGAGAGCCTCTATTTCTTCATCCATAGCTTCTTTCCATTCTGTTTTTGTGATTGCCTCCTCATATGAACCTGGTTCTTCATTCAACAAATCCTTTGCAAGATATACAGAATGCTTAGTTACAAGAGAAGTATCATACCCATATCTGATAGGCTTCTTACTTTCTCTCTGAGATCTCCTCATTGCTTGAGTTGAGGATTCTGGTATAGCCTCTAGCTTCTTCATTTTCATCTTTCCTTTGGACTTCCATGCCTTGAATTCCTCAAGGTTAATTGTGTCATCATCATCTGAACTTGAGTCTTCTTTCTGGATTGGTTCCTCCTTGGTGAGTTTTGGGAAGTCTTCTTCCATGTCATAAGGTAGATTAACCTTCCTGCATTCATTTTCATACCATGATTCATTCTCATCAAAGATGACATCTCTGCTTACCTTGAAACCTTTGTTTGAGGGGTTGTAGAATCTGTACCCTTTCTGGTTCAAGTCATAACCAATGAAGATACATTTTTCAGCTTTAGGGTCTAGCTTTCCCCTTACCTGTGAGGGAATATGCACATATGCAATACAGCCAAAGATTTTGCAATGATCCAATGATGGTCTCTTACCATGCCAAGCTTCATAAGGTGTCATTCCATCAAGTGACTTTGATGGCAACCTGTTAATGAGATAGGTGGCAGTAGATACACTTTCTGCCCAAAGATAATTTGGCACTCCTTTTCATTAAGCATAGACCTAGCTGTTTCAACAATAAGCCTATTTCTTCTTTCAGCTACCCCATTTTGTTCAGGTGAGTACCTTGTGGTTATCTCCCTCTTGATGCCTCTTTCTTGCAAGAAGTCTTCAAACTCATTGGAGAAGTATTCACCTCCTCCATCTGACCTTAGCCTCTTCAAGTTTCTACCTGTTTGATTTTCAACTAGTGCAAGATATCTTTTGAAACAATTAAATACTTCATCCTTATGCTTCATAAAGTATAACACAGTCCATCTGCTATAATCATCAATGAAGGACACATAGTACCTTGAACCTGAAATGGAGGATTCCTTGCTAGGTCCCCAAACATCTGTATGCACCAATTCCAGATAGTCTTCATGCATAAAACCTTTCTTTGAATAGGGTAATCTGTGTGACTTACCAAATTGACAAGCTCCACACTTGTATATCATGTGTTGCTTGGATACATTAGGTATCCCAAGCACACATTGATCCCTGCACATTTGTTTTAAGGTCCTTTCACCTATATGACCTAACCTCTTGTGCCATATTTCTAATTCTGAAAGTGTTTGATCCTTGTAATTGTATAAAGCAATGTTCTTTGTGTCCTCTAGCTCAAAAGTAAACAATCTACCTGGTTTTTCTCCCTTGGCTATCCTTCTGAATCCATGTCTTGGGTCCTCCACATATGCTCCATGTTGAGTGAACCTGACCTGTAAACCTTTTTCCACAATCTGACCTACACTCATTAAGTTCTTGGTGATAGTTGGGACATAAAGTACTCTGCTCAATAAGTTCTGATTACCATCACTAGTCTTTACATTACCAATCTTTACAACAGAATGCTTAGTATCATCACCTGTTTGTACCTGATGTTTGCCCTTGGGTTCCTCAAGATCAGAGAGTAGTGCCACATTGCCAGCTACATGGTTAGAACACCCTGAATCAATATAGAATAAGTGATCATCATTGATACCTGATTTTGAGGTCATATTCATGATCAATAGGGAGTCATCTTGCTCCTCTGTGTAGTTGTTGTAATCCCTTCTATTTCTGAATCCACCTTGGTAGTTACTATTGTGGTTGTGGTTGTAATTGTTGTTGTACTGATTGTTGTATCCATTGTAGCCTTGGTGTTGGTTGAATCTGCCCCTACCTTGAGAGTATCCACCTCTTTGATGGCCTCTTCCTCTCTGATTTTTATAGTTTCTGTAGCACTCATATGTAGTATGATTAGATAGACCACATATATTGCATGGTGATGAATTGTAGGATCTCCCCCTACCTGGCTTACCTCCTCTGCCTCTACCTCTTGAAGATCTACCCCTCCCTGTATAGTTAGCTTGGGAGGTAGAGCCTTCTTCATCAGTCTTCTTACTTTTACTTTTATCTTTAACCTTCTTATCAGTGTATAAAGCAGAGGGGTTGTTACCTTTTGATTGCTCTCCATTCTTTGTAAGCTTTGCTTCATGTGTGAATAGTTGACCAATCAGAGTTGTTAGATCAGGAGCATGTATGTCCATGTATAGGTCCATTGCTGTGGTAAAGCTCTCCCATTTGTCATCAGCTTTTAGTCCATTGATTACCTTTCTTACTATTTGTTCCTCTTCAATCTCCTCTCCAATACTTGCAAGCTGGTCTGCAATGTCTTTGACCCTAGTGACAAAGTCTGAAACTGATTGCTTTGATTGCTTCCTAAGAGTAGTGAATTCAATCCATAGTTGATTCTTTCTGGCCCTTGTACTTGATGAAAAATATGTTGACAAGGTTTCCCAAGTCTCTTGGGAAGTCTTGCAATTCCTTATGTGAGGTAAAAGGAAATCAGATATAGAGTTAAGAAGGTAAGACCTTGCCAATGCATCTTTTGCACACCATGTGTTGAGCCTCTCTTGTTCATCCTTGGTGGGTAGTCCTCTTGCTTTGAATGAGGTCAATTCCTCATCTCCTGAGATGAATCCAAATAAGCCTCTTCCTTGTAGATAGGTTTTCATCCTTAGAGACCAAGCTTGGTAATTGTTCCTGTCCAATTTGTCAATGAATGAGGGAAAACCATCTCCCATGTTACCTTATTTGCTCTGATACCACTGTTGGGAGAGGATGGTTGGATGCACTCAGAGATTGAGTAGGTGCTGCTAAACCTGCTTCACACCAGCCCTCTTTGACTCCAGGAATGCTTAGTACACTTGATTAGCTTCCAAATGATACCAAGAAAGCATATATGTACTTTGCAAATGATATGTGTAATGATCAAATCAAAACAGACTACTTGAGACTTCAAAAATCAAAGAAAACTTGCTATTTTGGTATTGACACCTGCTCAGTCTTTCACTCAGTATGACCAGCACACTTACAATTGATCAAATTCCTTCTGGACATATTAAATTAGCTTAACAAGCTACCCTTTGCAAGTGGAATGAGAAGAAATGATGAACTATACTCTGAGAAATAAGTTTAGCAAAATTAGAGTCACCCCCGACTTTTTAGGAAATGTGTAGACAAATACCAGAGACTGCTTCGAAGGCGATTTCTCGAAAATGGCTAAACCAAACTTCTTCAAACTTTGTAGTCATGTAGAGTGCTTTGAGCTGGTTCCAAGAAGCCTTGAATCACTTGATTTGGTTGAGTAGACACTGAGATATGCCTATTTGAAGCTGACAGACTTGGAGATGATAACTCAGAGAAAAAACAGAGATAGTGAATGTAACTCTTTCTATTAGTTCACATGGATGTACAATCTCATTGGCTTGATAGATGTAGCCTAATGAGTTGGAGATGTGTAGGCTATAGTGTAGCACTCACACACTCAATGATTGATACAGAAAAATGCCTCGGGATGAGTGAAGAACACCCGTGACTTTTGACTTGTAGTTTTTATAGGAGTTGAGTTAGAATTTGAATTTTGAATTCAAGTCAATCTCCTAAAATCTTTCACCTAAAAGGTAATGAGGTATTCTCTCAATCAATCAACAACCTTTTCCACGACTTTCAATCAATTAGGTGTGATTACATAATATGCCAAGTCACTTAGACTTTTACAAGGGATAAAATGGTAAGAAATCATAGGCATAAGTTCCTATGGTCTTTGCTTCATGTAGAGTCTTCAAAGTAGATGTCCAAGCCAAATGTGAAGGCTTGACTTGCACCAACAAATTTCCCTTGTTTGTCCATGTAAAATCCTCCTTCAAAATTCATGGCTGGTCTTTGCAAAACCTTCGAGTCAATAGAGTTTCCAAGTCTAGCCACCAACCTCTTGAGTCCATCTAAGTATATAGGAACTCCATGCAAATTTGTAGACACATACTATATTGAATTTTTATATTGTCCTTCTATTAGGGATATAAGTTATGTTGAATAGACCAAATTGTGCATGTCCTGAGGTCATGATTAGTTCACCTTTTGAATCAGTAGATGTGTCTGAGTAAGTGGAGTGAATTCTTTTTTGATTCACAATCCTAGTTGATGATATCACGCTTCTTCGACTCCCTAGGACACATCCAGATCGTAGGTTCATTCGAAGTCTATGGGCCTTCCCACATTTTGCAACCCTATGATATCTATCTTCATTCTTGAGTATTTTCTAGAGTCCAAGGAATGGTTTTCATTGAAGCTTGAGCAATGAAGTTTCTTTATTCGGGTGTTTATTCAATTAGGTTTTGATCATAAAATTTCTCAATACATGATACTCACAATTTCCATGGTACACTATATTAATCCTTGATGATACATACTTGGATACACAGGGAAATTCACGATACGTGATACTTGACCTTTTGTGATATGATACCTCGGTCTAGGAAATACACAACACATGAAACTCCATGATATATGATATACAAACCTTCAGGGATGTGACACTCAATACATGATACTAGGAGATGTAATACACAACACATGATACTAGAAAGACATGATATGATAGTTTCCTATGCAATCAATGATACATGATACACCTCCAAGATTGGTGATACACGATACCAGAATGGTACTGGTGATACACAATACTTGAGAATCATGTGACACTACTCAACTAGGCGATATATGATACCAAGGTATCACGATACACACTAGGATTAAGGTAGCGGTGATACACGATACTTGCCAAGTATTGGTGACTCTTGAGAACTTGGTATCACGATACTAAAGTCAACCGATCACCATACTTGGACTTTTACAAGTCCAATTTAGGATGCACCATACTTGGACTTTTGTGGTTGTGAGTTCCTTGTGCTCTCTTGTTACTCCTAAGTGCCTATAACCTGAAAATACCTTGATTTTCACCCAAAACATACCCCACGATACTTGAGTGGTGTCATTTCTCCTCATGTGGGTAATTAAACATGGAAAATGATATTTTCATAGTGGAGAACTTACATCAAAGAGCATCTCTATCGAATTCTAACAGTCAATTCCAACTACAAGTCGAGTTCCATGTGATACAAGCTCTGGTGATACCAATCGTTCTATGTGTTCTCCAACATTCCTGCAGCTAACAAGCGAATTAGGATGTGGTGGTTTTTGGTTTTTGTCATTGTTCAAGGCTAGTGAATTCAAGAAAAACATGTTTTTTCTTTGTTTTGTTGATATGTTGATTGACCTAACCTACTTCCAAGCTCTCTTACCTAACTCCCAACCCTAACTTTTCCACTCCTTACCTACTCCTAAAATAAATTTTCACACACACACACACATACACTAAGTGTATGAATCAACAAGTGCAAGTGATTTTGTGCCTTGCCAAGCCATTGAATTTACTTCATCATCACTATTGTCATGATGAAGCTTTAACCATCACATAGGCACTTTGTCTTAGGCCCTCATCCACGATAGTGATGCCAAAAACATGTGTACCTCGACTTACAGGTCCAAGGCATTTGAGACAAGTGAAACTGTACCTCACACATCTAACAAATGCATATAGAGGTGGTTTGATGCACACATTAAATTATCAAACCAATAGTATGACCCAGTTAATTTCATGAAATCATTTGCTTATATGATGGTTAATGTGGGAAAGGGATAATTAATGCATGCAAAAAAAAACCATCTCACACAACACCTCTTACACCGAAGAGTGTATCACGATACTTACTCCAACAACAGACACAAACCAAGTGATATCTCCCAGCTCCAATACCTCATTTTAGTCAATAGTAAGTTCATCTAAAAGAACTCGATGAGATGCATCCAATGGTATATCTTTAGCTTGATCTGATCTTTGTGCTCCAAGTTACACCCAAAAAACACAATGGCAAGAATCATCTACTACACCTAAGGACTCCTACACTTCACACACTCACAATAATAGCAAAAAGGGATGGGGAAGGGGTAGACAACACCTCTAGATGCACATCCCATGCCTCAAACACACACCATAGCTCAACAAGAAGAAGATACATAGGCAAGAAAAAGAAAATTCAAAATTTTAGAAGTTAGCTCTTGATTATGGTCAAAAGTCTTTACAAAAGAGTCATCAATATCCATCCACCTTGAATGTCGATCTAGATAGATACGTGAATGATGATGGCCGATGGGATAAGATGGATCAAGTGGTTGATCAGTACGAAGCGAATGACCAACAAAAAGAGCTGGAAAAAGAAGCAGATGAAGATGATCCCACCACTCTCTTTTTTGGGTGTAACTTGGAGCACAGAGATCTCATCAAGTGCAAAATACAACCATTGTATATGAATCTCATCAATAGCTTCAAAATGAACATGGTATTGACTATCTTCATGTATAAAAACTAGGATATATTGCTTGCTTTGTGTCTCCTTCTACACTAGGTATTGTAATACGCGTTTTGGTCTAAGAGCTTTTGTGTGAGGTGGGTATTTCCTTTTTGCATGCATTCCTTCTCCCTTTCCCCCATTAAACATCATACAAACACATGTTCCCATGGACATGACCAAGTCATACTCCCGATTTGAGAATTTAATGTGTGCATCAAACCACCACTATATGCAATTGTTGGATGTGCGAGGTATAGTTTGACTTGTGTAAAATGCCTAGGACCTTGTGAGTCAAGGTACATAGAGCTAGATAGATAAAGAGATAGATACATAGATAGATAGATAGATAGATAGATAGATAGATAGATACATAGATAGATACATAGATAGATAGATACATAGATAGATAGATACATAGATAGATAGATACATAGATAGATAGATAGATAATAGATAATAGATAGATAGATAGATAGATAGATAGATAGATAGGTAGATACATAGATAGATAGATAGATAGATAGATAGATAGATAGATAGATAGATAGATAGATAGATAGATAGATAGATAGATAGATAGATAGATAGATAGATAGATAGATAGATAGATAGATAGATAGATAGATAGATAGATAGATAGATAGATAGATAGATAGATAGATAGATAGATAGATAGATAGATAGATAGATAGATAGATAGATAGATAGATAGATAGATAGATAGATAGATAGATAGATAGATAGATAGATATAGATAGATAGATAGATAGATAGATAGATAGATAGATAGATAGATAGATAGATAGATAGATAGATAGACAGATAGATAGATAGATAGACAGACAGATAGATAGATAGATAGAGAGATAGATAGATAGATAGATAGATAGATAGATAGATAGATAGATAGATAGATAGATAGATAGATAGATAGATAGATAGATAGACAGACAGACAGACAGACAGACAGACAGACAGACAGACAGACAGACAGACAGACAGACAGACAGACAGACAGACAGACAGACAGACAGACAGACAGACAGACAGACAGACAGACAGACAGACAGACAGACAGACAGACAGACAGACAGACAGACAGACAGACAGATAGATAGATAGATAGATAGATAGATAGATAGATAGATAGATAGATAGATAGATAGACAGACAGACAGACAGATAGGTAGATAGATAGATAGATAGATAGATAGATAGATAGATAGATAGATAGATAGATAGATAGATAGATAGATAGATAGATAGATAGATAGATAGATAGATAGATAGATAGATAGATAGATAGATAGATAGATAGAAATATATATATATATATATATATAGATAGATAGATAGATAGATAGATAGATAGATAGATAGATAGATAGATAGATAGATAGATAGATAGATAGATAGATAGATAGATAGATAGATAGATAGATAGATAGATAGATAGATAGATGGAAAGATAGAAAGATAGAAAGATAGAAGGATAGATAGATAGACAAATAGATAGATAGATAGATAGATAGATAGATTGATACATAAATAGATAGATAGATCGATAGATAAATAGATACACATATACATGGATGGATAGATATATAGATAGATAGATAGATAGATAGATAGATAGATAGATAGATAGATAGATAGATAGATAGATAGATAGATAGATAGATAGATAGATAGATAGATAGATAGATAGATAGATAGATAGATAGATAGATAGATAGATAGATAGATAGATAGATAGATAGATAGATAGATAGATAGATAGAATAGATAGATCGATCGATCGATAGAAAGATAGATAGATTGATCGATAGATAGATAGATACATAGATAGATAGATAGATAGATAGATAGAGAGATGGATCGATAGATATATAACTATATATAACTATATATAACTATATATATATATATATAGACAGATAGATACACAAACATATAGACAGATAGATAGATAGACAGATAGATAGACAGACACATATACAGATAGATAAAGAGACAGACAGACAGACAGACAGACAGACAGACAGATAGATAGATAGATAGATAGATAGATAGATAGATAGATAGATAGATAGATAGATAGATAGATAGATAGATAGATAGATAGATAGATAGATAGATAGATAGATAGATAGATAGATAGATAGATAGATAGATAGATAGATAGATAGATAGATAGATAGATAGATAGATAGATGTTTTCTCAAGTATCGGCACACTAGCACTAGCTAGTAGGAGGGAAGTCTGCTAGTGAGCAAGACAAATCTCTCAAAGATTAGAACTAGCTCAGGGCTTGTGAACTCAGGATATCTCTACCCTCTATAACATCTATCACATATCATCTATATTTTCTTTTGAAGAACCTTCCTTTTATAGACCGAGGGAGGGTTGCAAGGAGAGTAGTCTATTACATAAAAGTAATGGGTAGTTAGTGTAGTGGATGGTTTTAATTATCAACACCATAGTACTAGACTTTGTCTTGTAGTGCTGAGTTCTAGGTCCATTGGTCGCCTTGTCAGCTCTACTGCCATCCTCGCCTTGTCAAGGGTTGGACCACTTGTCCCTTCATGAATTTGGGTGTCTTGGCATCTTTTCCAATGATTGAGCTCCATGGCACCCAATTCTAGCACTTGAGCTCCCTGTCACCCAATTCCAACACTTGGGCTCCTTGGTGCCCAATTCCAACACTTGGGCTCCTTGGTGCCCAATTCCAACACTTGGGCTCCTTGGCCCCCAATTGTAGTGCTTGGGCTCCTTGGCACCCAATTCTAGCATTCTGGTTTTTGCCTGTTCTTCAAAAAAAAAATTATTCTATAGGTTGTCTGCCACTAGTCTCTCCATCTTGGAGAGATATGATTGGAGAAAATACTACTCTCTATTCTTTTTTTAATCAAGTGTTTCAAAGTAAGAGATGCTGATCAAAGAAATTAGCGGCCAATGAATTGCAAAAATGAAGTTTATGTCACTATGGAATTAATTTTATGTCACAAATACAGAATGAAGGACTATGACACTATATAGAATGAAAGACTAAGACACTGTCTAGAATAACAAAGTCTATGACACTATACAAAATGAAAGTCTATGACAATAGACAAATGACCATCTTGAGTGGATGCATTTAATCATTTGCAGGTTCTTTGCCAAGACCCCTCCTCTATTCTTGACCTTCATCTTCCTCTTGTGTTTGTTGAATTTCCTCTGTATTTGAAGAAAGCAGTGACCTTAAAACATCAATTTTGGATTTCAAGGCATTTCTTTGTTTTCATGTACTTGAGTTTTCTACCTTCAAGCTTGTGTTTTCTGCCCTCATCTTTGTGTTTTCATCCTTGAGTTTTCTGATCTCATTTTTTGCGCACTCCAACATTGCTTCTAGATCTTTCGCTTTCTCCTCAACCATGTTCGCATCTTTGAAATGCTTAGATAAGTCTTTAATTTGCATATACATTTCTTTTGTAACTAAGCAAACTCTCAAACATTCCTCATTAAGCTGTAAATATTATTACATAATCAAAGTTCAAGGTCAATGCATGTCTGCCTATCTTCATGAATTTTTGTTGCGATTTTTGTAAACATACTTTTTGCCACATCCATTTGTGCCATACCTTGTAAGTGATCAAGAATGATGGGCCAGATATTCAATTTCTATTTTTTCATTGCACCGGAAGACTTTTGTGGATCTTGATTGTTTGTTGCTCCTTCTCCTGAGAGCTATTCGAGATTGATACCCCTATAAACCTCTAAAAAGGTATGCTGAAAAGAAAGAATTGCTGGATCTCGAGGCATCTCTGTAGGCATGGTATGAATTTGAGGTGAAAATATCAAAGGAAAGAGCAGATCAATGATTTTAAATGGTTGGTTCTGTGGAATGGACTCTAGTGGAGTAGAATGTGATGGTTCGTTGGGAGCAGATGGATGTGATTCAATGGGGAATGGTTGTTGTGGAGATGAAGATGGAGTGGATAATGCTGTGAATTGCAACTCTAATGGGTCAATAGGTGGGTTAACATCTATATGGATTGTGGGTGTTGGAATTCTTGAAGTGGCTTTAACTTTAGTGTTTGGTGGTGTTTATGAATGATGAGGTCTGTGAAGGATGAGAAGATGAATGAGCAGGAGTACGAGATTTTTTACCTTTGTTGTGGAAGGTTGTGGGTACTGTACTGGTCTGTGGAGGCTTGGCATTGGTGGAAGATTTTACCTTTTTTGCTGATCTCGCATATCCTTGTTCTTATATTGGGAGTACGGTGAGCACCTCTCTAGAATCCTTTTGGATCTTCATTTGCCATCGCTTCTTTTGATTACTAGGAATAGATTGAGATGCTCCTGCTTCTTGAGAAGAAGAAGTATACTTGCAAATGTGTAGCATCATGTGCACTCCAATAACTTTGAAAGTGAATGCTTTTTTGGCCACTTGTTGGTTGTACCTCTTCTTCCTTTCTAGCAGTGCCTGATGAAGCATTTTATGGTATGGATAGGGCCTTGAGTGGACAAATCAGTATAATGGTTCATAGATTTTGCTATATGTGAAGTGTAAGTTATCCTTGAGAAGAAGATGTGCTTTAAACAAGACTAAACTTTTTTTCCATAAGAGGAGTGCAATCCGTTACTGAGAACATAGATGAGCATGCATTGAGGATGTCTTTAGCACTCATTTCTACATATCCTCCTTCTTTTTTGGATTCAAGTATGTCCTTAGATCCAAGCAATACAACTAGTTTTGCTTTTGTTATCTAACCTTTTGGAATGGCTAGAAAAGATTTGAAGAGGGCTAACAATGTCTTACCATATTCTTCCATGTTATTCAGAGAGGATAATGTTGTTTTTGCCAATGTAGCGAGCCCCATTCTTGATAATTCTTCTATAGAAAAGGCATCTCAAAGTTTGCATGCAATACTTAAGTCAATTTTAAGGGATGGTTCATTAGGGATAGAGACTATCACCTCTGTCGTAGTTGCTACATTAGGTTTGTGATGGGAGAATGCAGATTGCTTCTGGTCTTGTTGATTTAGTCTGTACTTCCTCCTCCAATGATTCATACTCTAAAGCTTGTTTCAGTGAGGCCACATATAAGGAGTCACTGGATTCACCTAGTGTTGAAGAAGACTATCGTGATTCTATGTTTGTATTGAATTCAGAGGCTACATCTTCTTCCATGGAGGATGCCATTTATAAGAGTTGTTTGATAGCTAGTTGTTTGGATTGACTAAAGAGGAAAATCAAATTTTTAGAGCTAAAACTGAAGCAATTTTGAATTTCTACGTACATTCAGTGCTTGTAAGTGAATTGTTTATGTTAGAGTATATTCAGGGTCTTGACATTGCCATGATTCATTGCTCATTTATAAACCAAATAGGTGAGATCCTTAGTAGGTTGTTTTTTTGTGAGAGAAGCACTTGATGGCTGCGAAATTCAAATCTTGGTGGAGTTTTCACTCTTGGTGCTTCAGAATTCAAATCGGTTAGAATCTTCAAAGCTTGGTGGATGTAGAGTGTCAAGAGAAATTTAGAATTTCAAAGGTTATTGAATTTGGAATTCAGTGTGTTGGTTGCAGAGCTTCAGGGCATCAGAATTTCATAGCTCGATGGGTTGTGAATTTGGTGTTGCTGGCAAGAAGATGCAAAGAAGGATAAGAGGATGCGATGCATGAAGGAGATGAGAGTGTAGGGGACTCTCCAAGAGAGCTACGAAGAGGAAAGAGTCAAGTGCATGCCTCCAATTGGTTTAATTGGAAGGATGAAGAACATCCATTGGTCACTAAGAGGAGGTTTGAATTTAGAAGATGTAAGTAGGAAAAGGGGTTCAAAATGTGTAGCTTAGGTAGTTGAGGGTTGTCTTTTGTAGCAGTAGGGAAATGAATCTTCACCTAGCTTCTTGATGACTTCATCACCGATTGCGATGGCTTAATACCAATGGAGGATAGAATATATAAAGCCAAAATTAGGTGCATAGGGCTAAGATTAGGATACTCTATATTTAGCATGTCTATTTTTAGTAGGCAAGTGATGGACATTGCCTGTCGTCTTGGTTATCCAATGGATGTTGTAGCCAATGCCCAATTTTGGCCTAATTTTGGAGAGTAAAGCTTTGGGAGTCACCCAATTCCATTAAAAAGAAAAAGTTGGCATCATATTAAAAATTTTCCCCTTTCGTCATCGCATACTTGGTCCTAAAGAGTATCTTTTGGGTATCACCTATTTTGGATAAATGAAGAGTTAGCAATAGGTTGTACATAACTAAAGAATTATTCTGGGTGTCGGTTGACTGGAATGGTCTTGGTTGAGTTGAAGCCCGATGGGTGTCACCTATGAAATTGGACACAAGTTTGTCAATCAATGTTGTTACCCACATAGAATTTAATTTCAATATGCATGGCCCTGATGCAACGTAATTGGGCATCGCTAATTGGACAAGGAAGGTGTGGCCTTGCTCCATTGGCCAATTGGGTGTCGGCAGATTATTTGGCTTCTACATAATTGAAGAGTTAGGTTGGGCATTTCCTATGGCATAAAATAAGAATTAACAAGCTGGCCTTTGCATAATTGAAGAACTATCCCACTAGGCATCACCAAGTTGGCACAATTGAAGAAGTTGGGCATTGCATGATTGAAGAAGATGGGCATCACCAAGTTGGCACACTTAAATTGCACATTGCCAAGCTGGCACAATTCAGAAGCTAGGTGTCACCTACTTGGCTTCCATAATTGAAGAAGGTGGATGGTGTCACCTAATTGCCTTTAGTATGACAGCCATCCTAGTTGGCCTCGAGTATGACATATTATTTACTTGAGAGGGAACTTCACTTGTGAGGATGCTCTCTTCCAGAATTGCGTCGATATCTCTATTTGTGGCAAATGTTTCAACAAAACTTGTTCAAGTTGCTCTAGCAAACAGACATATTATTAGATCCATTCATCTGCCATCTATGTCACCTGATAGGAGTCGTGGAAGGGAAGGTTAGTCACCCATTTGTGAGGAGTTAAGGGGATAATTACCAAGGAGTCATCATAGTGTGGAAGGATAAGAGGGTAGCTACCCAAGGTCATTAGGGAGGAAATTCAGGGTTTAGGTAGCCGCTCATAAAGCTTATAGAGTATAGATTTCCAATTTGAAGAAGTAAGGACGAAGTAGATGGTAGATGTTTATGATTCTAGAGGAGGGCGGTACATAAGAATAGGCCGAAATGGGTAAGGGTGGAAGTGGTAGTGTCCGTGACGCTCGAAGAGGGAGTTAGATATGTAGAGACCCAAATGAGGAGGAGGAAGATCGTAGTTGCCTAGGGCTAAGGTAAATGTCTAAGTGCCTTGGTAGAGTAAGTGGATAAAGTTGGAAGGTACTTGCTCATGTGCGTATGTAGAGAGATGAATGGAGATGGGAGCCGCCACATTGAGCAGAGGGATGTAGATAGGTAGAGGAGGTGGTAGTTTGTCAAGAGATGTAGATAGGTAGAGACCAATGAGAGAAGGTAAAAATAGGAGTCACCTAGGATTCTAGAGGAGGGAAGTACATTAGGTGTGGACCCAAGTGAGGAGGGATGGAGGTGGTAGTCACCCATGATGCTTGAAGAGGGAATTACATGGGTAGAGCTCCAAGTGAGTGAGGCATGGAGATGGTAGTTGCCTATGATGCTTGAAGAGGGACGTATATAGGTAGAGGCCCAAGTGAGAAGGCATGGAGATGGTAGGTAGTCACCCATGATGCCTAAAGAGGGAGGTAGGTAGGTGGAAGAGGAAGTGGTAGTCTCCAAGAGAGAGGTACATAGAAGGGATAGATAGGTGGAAGAGGACATGGTAGTCACCAAGAGAGAGGTAGATAGGTAGAGTTCGATATTCCTGTCAAGTCTTTATAGCTCCAAGCAAAGACATCTTTATAGTTATTCATGAAGGTGGTTACCTCTGTGAGAGAGGATGGTCCCATAACCACTGTGCTAGGAGAAGGTTTTGTGGATTATCCTCCTCTCCTAAGTTGACTTCCTTGATAGGATCTGGAGTCAGTTCTTTGCTCCGAGATCCTTCTTTGAACAACATTTCTTTGGTGAAGGCAAGACTATCATTAATGGCAATTTCCTCCTTCTTCTCTTGCATCCATCCTACTATGACTTTCTCCATTGGAAGTATGGTTTCTACTATATTTTCTTCTATTCTTTTTTCTGTTTGGTTATCTTTAATATTTGTTGAGACTCTACCTCTTCCATGGTCTTTGGAAGGCTCTCCTAGGTCTATGGATTCCACAATGAGTTCTTCTTCTTCCCTGATAGCTATTGTAAAGCATGAAACATGGTTAGCCTCTTCAATCCAATCCATTATTTTAACTAGATTTTTCATAGATAATTATTCTACTAAGTGGTTATGTTCTTCAACTTCCTCCTTGATGTTATGTGTTTTATTCTTTGATGACCCAAGTTCTATATGTAGCTCACCTAATGCCCATTGGGCTGCCCAACCTACTATAGGGGTAGCCCAAGGAGGAGGACAAGTTACCCATTCAAGTGCCCAAATTGGAGGTCCTTGAGCTGAGAATGGAGCCCAGGCCTTTGGAGTTTCCTAGTGTCATGGGGCCCAGGTTGGTGGAGAAATCCCTTCCCATGTGCCAAGAGGTGTAGGCACCCAAGTTCCTTCTATGCAATAGTCTGAACGTGATGATGCCTAGTCTTACCATGTTTCATCTTTAGGAGGTGGAGATGCCTAACCACTACATTCATTTCTTGGAGGTGGAGACACCCAATTTTCATTTCTTGGAGGTGAAGGTGCCTCCTCCTATCTCAATGCTTCTGCATTTTCCAAGATCCATGGTGGTGGTGTAGCCCAAATGCTTGCTCCCTCTTGTTCAACTGTCTCTTCCTCTTCTTTGTTATTATCCTCCTTGCCTTCCTTTAAAGCTTTCTCTAGGTGGAGAATGACTTGATAAATTCCTAAGGCTTTATCCATTCCTCCTTCCATTTGGAGCTGTATCATTGCTTTATCTGGTCCGGCTACCCATAAGGTATCACTACCCTAGTCGTGCATGACTCTACTATGGCATAGCCATGGCATCCCTATAAGGAGAGGGAATCCCCCTTTACATTGGGAAGTGTTATAACCACAAAATCCAATGCCTAGTGGACTTACCTTGCTTTGGTCTACCAATGAAACTATAAAATGAGCGGCTTTAGTTGGTTTTAGATTTAATAATATCATCATTGTATTTTGGCATAAGATTGATCCCAGATCCTCCATCTACTATTACTCCTACCAAGGAGGTTCCCTTAATTTTTATAGTTAGCCTAGGACTCTTGTAGTTTGTAAGAGGTGCCATCCTAGATAACTTAGATCGGTAAGCTGAGGGTATGGGCATAGGTGGATATATGAGTGTGGTGGAGCCTTGCCACCCACTTAATAAGGTGCCAGGGTCTTGACCATTTATGACAGCAACTACATGTTATATTTTATGGAATAATGGAATGTTAAATGGATTTTAATGTCTTGAGGGTTTTAATGTGTTTTGTGTTTTGATTTAGCATGTGAAGGCTCATAAGGGTGTGAACGCACATGGACTTAATCAAATATTTTTGGAGATATTTAGAAGAATATTTAGAAGATAGTTATTTTTAGAAGATAGTATTTTTAGTTATTTTTGTAAAAATAATAGATCGCTTTAGAAAGTGATGTTTTGTAAAAATAGAAAATCACAATTTTGTAAATAAAGCAAAAATAGAAAATCATGATTTTTTAAATAAAGCAAAAGCATGCTTTTTGAAGCATTGCCCTCATGTATCTTCTATTCAGGACGCAATAAGAAATACCTATAGATACTGTTGATATATTTAGGTAGTGATGTGTGTGAACACTCTAGGACCGCCGGGGCACTTTTTTCCCTCTTTACGAGGTTTTTTTCCCCAGGCTTGTATATACGCCTATTGCCCTAATGGGCTACTTATCTTTGTACATTCTCTAGTAATACATTTAGTCTTGTGTGTTGTGCTCCAAGCTTCTTCTTCTTCCTTGTGCTATTCGCGTGCTTCAGCAGACGTCTAACTCCAACAATTGGTATCAGAGCAGGTCGTCGCTTGATCTAGGGCGTCATCGACACTCCTCCGGTTGCAATCTCAGATTCACACGAAATTTGGTGAGCATGCTCAGGGTGTTTCAGAGAGCATCTCGAAGTCTGCTACAGGTTTAGCAGAACTTGTCTGGGCAGTTCCGTTCAACTTTTTGAGATACAATCATATTTCTGCATCAAGGTATTTTAGTCACTGGCCATGGCTGAAAGCAGTCATGTATTCTATATGTTGGCTGTTTGTTGATATATTTAGGTAGTGATGTGTGTGAACACACTAGGACCGTCGGGGCACTTTTTTCCCTCTTTAGGAGGTTTTTTTCCCCCGGCTTGTATATACGCCTATTGCCCTGATGGGCTACTTATCTTTGTACATTCTCTAGTAATACATTCAGTATTGTGTGTTTGTCCTCTAAGCTTCTTCTTCTTCCTTGTGTTGTCCACGTGCTTTCGTAGACGTCTAACTCCAACAATTGGTATCAGAGTAGGTCGTCGCTTCATCTAGGGCACCATCAACACTCCTTTGTTTGCAGTCTCCGAATGCATTATCGCAATGCTTGTGCAGGCTATTTCATCTTTTGTGCCAAAGGTATATACCAGTTTTTGTTCGCCAGTATAAGCGTCTCGAAGTCTGCTACAGGTCTAGCAGAATTCGTCGGGGCAGTTCTGTTCAACTTTTTGAGATACAGTCAATTTTTCGCATCAAGGTATTTTAGTCACCGGCCATGGCTGAAAGCAGTGATGTATTCCGTATGTTGGCTGTTGAGCATAAGTTGGATGGTACCAACTACCCATTATGGGCTTATATGATGTGACATGTATTGGTTGCAAAAGGATTGTGGAACATTATGCAGGGTGTTGAAAGACGTCTTGTTACACCTCTAACTATAGGTACTGCAAATACAAGTGCTGGAGGTGATGAAGATGGTGTCGAAGATGATATTCCACAGATTCTTGTTCGTGCTTCTGTCTCTGCTGCACCTACTACAGAGAAGATTTGATGGGATGGTAGAGATGCCCAGGCACATGCATTGATAGCTTTGTCTGTCAAACATGCCATTATTCCTCACATTCGCTCTTGTAGAACAGCTAAGGATGCTTGGGATACACTTACCACATTGTACCAAGCTAGGAATGAGGCTCGTGTTGCTTACCTCCGAAAACAGTTGGAGAGGGAGCACATGAATGAAGGTGATTCTATGGACAGATTCCTAACAAAGAATCAAAGACTTGAAGGAACATTTGATTTCTGTTGATGAGGTTATACTAGATAGCTCACTTGTGCAGACCGTTCTGAATGGTCTTCCTGATTCATATCATAGTTTTGCTTCTACTCTTCGGTTGATGATGAAAGGCAATCCAAATGCCTTGTCATTTGAGGAGTTATTCTCTGTTCTCTTGCAGGAAGATCAGTCCAGGCAGAACAGGTCCATTATGCGTGTTGCAGATCAAGCTTTCCTAGCTAGTCAGAAGGGCAAAGGAAAATGGATCTCTTCTACTAGTAAGCAGAAAGTTGCAAATGCTGCACATTCAAAGAATGAAGACAAAGATGAGAAAAAAATCAGAAAAGCAGAAATTGTTTTGTAAGTACTGTAAAGGGAATGATCACATCATAAAGAACTGTCCAAAACTGGCTGCAAAAGAGGCAATGAAGAAAGAGGCTGGAATGGTTGTTGTAGAAGCCTCTACACCAAAAATGGAGTCTGCTAATCTTGTGCAGGAAAACAAATGGGCGTTTACTACTGTTTGCAGTTTTGACCCATCTTCTCATGATCAATGCATGTCTGCAGTAGACTCTGTCCCAGGCTAGGAATGAGGCTCGTGTTGCTTACCTCCGAAAATAGTTGGAGAGTGAGCACATGAATGAAGGTGATTCTATGGACAATTTTCTAACAAAGATCAAAGACTTGAAGGAACAATTGATTTTTGCTGATGAGGTTATACCAGATAGCTCACTTGTGCAGACCGTTCTGAATGGTCTTCTTGATTCATATCAAAGTTTTGCTTGTACTCTTCGATTGATGATGAAAGGCAATCCAAATGCCTTGTCATTTGAGGAGTTAGTCTCTGTTCTGTTACAGGAAGATCAGTCCAGGCAGAATAGGTCCATTATGCATGTCGCAGATCAAGCTTTCCTGGCTAGTCAGAAGGGCAAAGGAAAATGGAGCTCTTCTACTAGTAAGCAGAAATCTGCAAATGCTGCACATTTGAAGAACCATGATAAAGATGAGAAGAAATCAGAAAAGCAGAAATTATTTTGCAAGTACTGTAAAGGGAATGATCATATCATAAAGAACTATCCAAAACTCGCTGCAAAAGAGGCAAAGAAAAAGGAGGCCTGAATGGTTGTTGCAGAAGCCTCTACACCAAAAATAGAGTCTTCTAATCTTGTGCAGGAAGAAGAATGGGCGTTTACTATTGTTTGCAGTTTTGACCCATCTTCTCATGAGCAGTGCATGTCTGCAGTGGACTCAGATGTTTGGTACTTTGATAGTGGGGCGACCAAACATATTACCTCACAACACAGTTTCTTCTCTTCACTCGAGCCTGCCCCTACAGGGAATACTGTCACATGCTCCAACAAGTCCTCTTATCCTGTTATGGGAGTTGGTAAGATCATTCTGACTACTACTGATGGTAGTTCTTTCACCTTGTCAGATGCTTTATTTGTGCCAGGGATCAAGAAGAATCTGTTATCCGTTTCTACATTAGCCAAGATTAGCTTGGTTGTGAAATTTGTTGGTGATAGATGTACAATTCATGATCTGTCAAATGGCGATGTTATTATTGCTTCTGGCATTTTATGTTGTGGGCTGTATAAGCTCATAGACTACGAAAGATCTGTGAATGATTCGGCATGTGCAGTTCATGATTCTCAGGCTATGTCAGATGCAAAGGTTTGGCATGCACGCTTTGGTCATCTGAATTTTGCTAGTTTGCTATGCCTGCACAAATCTGATATGGTGTCTTCTTTGCCCAAGCTTGAGGCACCTGGAAAACATGTATGTGAAGGCTGTATTTTGGGCAAAATGCAACGTTCCTCCTTTCCAAAAGATGGTTCAGTTCGAGCTACGCAGAAATTGCAGCTTGTACATAGTGATGTCTGTGGTCCTATGCAGACACCTTCTTTTGGAAACTATCTTTACTTTGTGACTTTCATTGATGATTTTTCCAGGCATGCATCGGTATATCCATTGAAGGCAAAGTCCGAAGTGTTTTTGTGCTTCAAACAGTTTTTGGTTTTGGCTAAAAATCTGTCAGCATGTAAAATGGGCACCCTCCGTTCTGATCGAGGGAGGGAATATATATCTTCTGATTTTAATGCATTTCTGGTTGAACGTGGGATAAAACGCTAGTGTACAGTGCCATATACACCTCAACAGATTGGAGTTGCTGAACGGAAGAACAGGTCACTCATGGAGATGGCGAGGTGTATGGTCAAGAGTCAGGCTTTACCACATAGTTTCTGGCTTGAGGCTGTCATTTGTGCTATATGTACTTAACAGGTGTCCCACTAAAGCGCTGTAGTCTATCACTCCATATGAGGCTTGGCATGATCGCAAGCCATCTGTTGCTCATCTGCGAGTTTTTGGTTGTTTGGCATATGCACTAGTGCCTGAACAACATCGCAGAAAATTGGATGATAAGGCAGTAAAATGTATTTTTGTTGGGTACATTTCTGAAAGTAAAGGCTATCGTCTGTATCATCCATAGACTAACGCATTCTGGTTAGCCGTGATGTTGTTTTTGTGGAAGATGCTATTCAGCCATTTCTTTCATGTACTAAGGAGACGTCGGTTAGCTCCAAAGACATGTATGATACTTTGATGCCTCTTTTTACAGGTGGACAGTCTACTGCTGGTCTTAATGAAGCAACTTCTCAACCTTTGCAGGTTTCATGTAATGATGCAGATCATCCCATTTCTTATGCATATTTACATGATGCACTTGTTGATGAGAGAGTTGATATTGAGGAGGCAAAAACTATGCCAAAATGGCTGGTGTAGACTTTGCGTGACTGCAAATTAGATGCACCTTTGTCATATCGTACTCGTTCAGGCTCTCATAGTGCCTCCTTTGCATCAGATTGCTATGCTATGGCTGCATCTAGTCTCTGTGATGAGAATGAGCCTGTTTCTTTTGATGAAGCACAAAATTCAGAAAATTGGATGGCTGCTATGCAATCTGAATATGATGCTATAATGAAGAATGGTACTTGGTCTTTATGTAACTTGCCTCCTGGAAAGAAAGCCATTGGTACTAAGTGGGTATACAAGCTGAAGCATAAACCTGATGGTCGGTTGACAGGTATAAGGCTAGGCTTGTTGCAAAGGGTTATGCACAGGAAAGAGGCATTGATTTTGATGAGAACTTTGCACCCACATGTCGTATGACTACTGTTCGGAGCATCTGTGCACTTGCAGCCCATCATGGTTGGAATGTACATCAGTTGGACAGTAAAACTGCATTTCTAAATGGTGACTTGCATGAAGAAGTGTATGTTTTTTAGCCCCGTGGTTTTGTGTAGAAAGGGCAAGAAAACCAGGTGTGCAGGTTGAAGAAGGCATTATATGGTTTAAAGCAAGCACCACGTGCTTGGTATGAGAAGATACATGCCTATTTGATTGCACATGGTTTTTGTGAACAGTCCAACTGAGAGCACCTTATATGTTAAGCGTGCTAATGATGTGCTTCTGATCATTGTTGTCTATGTTGATGACATGTTTCTCACTAGTCCTATTGAGAAGCATGTCGCTGATTTTAAGGCTGATTTGCATGCCTCATTTGAGATGTCTGATTTGGGGCATTTGCATCACTATTTGGGCATTCAGTTTATGCAAGTTGATGGTGGATTGGCTTTGTGTCAAACGAAATATGTTGACACATTATTACAGCGTTTTGGCTTTGAAGACTGTAAGCCTATTGCCACTCCTATGGAGACAGGTTTACGATTGAGTCTTCATGATGTTGGAGATGCATTTGATGTTGTCCTCTATCAGCAGGCTGTTGGATGCCTGATTTACTTATGCATTACTTGGCCAGATATTCAATTTGTTGTCTCATAGATGAGCAGGTTTATGCATTGCCCAGGTGTCAAGCATTGGCAAGCGGTTAAGTGCATCTTTCGCTACTTGAGTGGTACTCGGCTACTTGGGTTGTTTTATCCCAAGGGGGATCACTACCGCCAGATTTGCATGCTTTTTCTGACTCAGACTCGGTTGGTTGCTATGACACTGATGTGTCCACTAGTGGCTTTTGCTTCATGCTTGGTAGCTCATGTATATCTTGGTTGAGCAAGAAGCAGCCTACTGTGGCCATTTCGAGTTGTGAGGTTGAGTATAGGGCAGCTTTCACAGCTATTGTTGAGTGTGTGTGGCTCAGATGCCTTATGGCTGATTTGGGTGTTGGTCAGTCCTCTGCCACCACCATCTTCACTGACAGTCAGAGTGCATTGGCAGTTGTGAGGAACCTTGTGTTCCATGCTCGCACTAAGCACATTGAGGTGCATTATCATTATGTCAGGGAGAGGTTCTCTGCTGGGGAGATCAGCTTGGTATATGTGCCCACGCAGGAGAACATTGCAGACCTTTTCACAAAGGCTCTGCCTAGGGAGAAGTTTGAAGCTTTCTGCAAAGCTTTGGGCTTACTTCCTTTCGTGGAGTGATTTCCACATAGCTTGGCACTTCCTTATACATGAGTGTCAGCTCCTTGTTCACCGCATCACTCCCAGGGCAGATTTGTTGATATATTTAGGTAGTGATGTGTGTGAACACTCTAGGACCGCCGGGGCACTTTTTTCCCTCTTTAGGAGGTTTTTTTCCCCCGGCTTGTATATACGCCTATTGCCCTAATGGGCTACTTATCTTTGTACATTCTCTAGTGATACATTCAGTCTTGTGTGTTGTGCTCCAAGCTTCTTCTTCTTCCTTGTGCTTTTCGCGTGGTTCCGCAGATGTCTAACTCCAACAGATACACATGCTCTGATAGATTCATCCATCAGAGCATGTGGGGGGGAGATTCTACCCAATCTGGTGTCAAGTCTCTTGTCTCTTTCTATTCTCTGAGTAATTTTGTGAGATTTTGTTTCTAACTATCCTCTGCGTTCATGCGTCTGCGAGATCCGAAGATCAATAGTGGTATCAGAGCCAAGAGGTGGTTTTGGCGTCCAATTGTGATTAATGTCATTTGTTTCGTTCGTGATTAAACATCCATCTCAACTGTCTGGTCCAGAATAGGTTTTGATTCTCTACATAAGGCCATTGTTGGCAGTAGTCAAGGAACTGAAGGACTCACAAGACAAGGAAGCCTACGAAGGGAGTCGGAGCGAAGAGAAAGCACAAGCAGACACAGTAGTCAAAGAAGATCTGGCAAGTAGGCCATCTAAATTTTTCACGCAATCAAAGAGGTGGGCACACAAGAAGAAGGAGCAAGTAGGGAGCTCCAGGAAATGTATGTGAAAATATTAGAAGGAATCCCTACAAAAATAGTGATTTTCATCACTAAAAACCATTGTAAATACCATTTCATATTTTTGTAGCTCCATTTTGTGCAAGCCAAGGAGTCCTTGAGCTTGAGGAGCTTTAGAAGTACCTACCTATCAGTTTTCACATTTTTTAGACTCCGTTTGAACCTCCAAATAGGCCAGAGAACCTAATTTTTAACTAGGCCAGACACTAGGTCTGGACAGGGCCAAAAGCTAGTGAAAAACTATAAATAGAGCTAGAGAGCTCATTTTTGAGGTTAGCTTGTAATTGAATTGAACTTGTATGAGCATTTTGAAAGTAATCTAAAAGAACCCCATTGTCTTTCTCTTTGTCTTGCCATGTGTGCGCGTGTGTGTGTATGTGTGTGCATGTTTGTGTGCTTCTCACTCACATACTTGTGCCATCACTTGCTCGAGGTCATCATACCATCCTCACGTCTTCCCGGATTGACATTAAAGGAGATGCTACTCATCACTGAGCTACACCAAATTTTGGCGCCGTTGCCAGGGATCGAGCTTTGGGGACGAGCGTGTGATGGTAAGACGTAGAGCTGCGGCGTTGGAGTCATAGGTATTTTCTTCACTTGTATCTATTTTCTTTTGTTTTTCTCATCACCATCATCATCCTCACCATCTCCCACATCCATCTCCATCATCGCGAAAAATTTCAGTTTTTGGTCATATCACCCCACCCATACCATTTCCCTCATTTCACTTGTGAGAGAGTGCGAGAGAGCGATTGTGTGCTTGTGCTTTTCTGTGTTTTTTGAGATTTTCTGCAGGAACCAGCATCTCCAGCAGCTGCACCAGCTTTAGCAGGTAAAAAAATTTGACTGTGCAGGACCCGAGGCGTTGACCTCTGTCAATCGCGACCGACAAAAAAATTGACCTTTTGGCAAAACTAAGTGCATAAATGTGATGTATAGGCCTAGAGCTTCATGGATATGTGCTTGAAACTCTAAAATTCCTCAGTTTTCTGTCAATCGCGATCGACCTGTCAATCACGATCGACAAACCACGACGGACACTTGTCGACCGACCTGTCAATCGCGATTGACACGTCAATCACGACCGACAGAGTCAACAGCCGACTGACCACGACCGACAGAATCTACGCGTGACATGTGTCAATCGCGATCGAGCCATCAATCGCGATCGACCAGTCAATCGCAATTGACAGCCCCGACGGACCTGTCAATCGCGACCGACCAGTCAACGACTGCTTGACCACGACCGACTGAACACTCGCGATGGACCTGTCAATCGCGATCGACCCATCAATCGCGATCGACAGAGTCAACGACCCTTTGACCCTGATCGACTGAAAATCCGGGCCACGTGTCAATCGCGACTGACAGCCATGACGGACCAGTCAATCGCGATCGACACATCGATCGCAACTGACATATCAATCGCGATTGACAGAGCTTTCGATCGCGATTAACGGGCAAATTCGGCCAATTTTTTAGGGCAAAAATAGTGGTCTAATTTTTGGCCATTTGTGGGGAGCTTTTAAGGGTTAGTAGAGCATTGTGAGGCCAATACCCAAAGCATTTCAAGAAGTCCTGTCTGCCTGTTAACCTGTTTTAAATCTTGTTTTAGCCCCAAAACCTTGAATTGGCATAACTTTCTCATACAAAATCCGATTGCTGTGATTTTTGTTTTCTCATTTCGATTGGCATATCCCGGGGTAGGAAAAACTGAGGGTCCCTTGGGATTGGTTTTCATAAGGGCAAAAGGGCAATTTGGTCTGTGAAGTACATGCATGAAAGTGATCTGTCTGTCAACTGAAGTCAATTCTTGAGCTAATTTTGGGCCTTTTATAGGTTCTTTGAGAGCATCAAAGGGTACTCGAAGCAAGAGTAAGTGCAAGCTTGGGAACACGCTTCCCGGGCACACAAGGGCAACCAAGGGAAGAAACTCAAGGTTGGAAATTCTCAACACCCTCTGTCAATCCCTAGCATAGGCTAAGTATGGATAGAGGTTGTGATTAATTAGGGATACGTTAAGAACGACCAAGTCTAAGAACTCTAATCACTCAAGTGCAAGTTTTAGGAGATTACAATTGCGAAACAACCTAAGGGAAAAGAATTTAAATCGAGAGACCACACTCAAAGTACGATAAAACTTAAGTGTCCCTTGCGACGAAGATTAATTGGACAAGAAGTGACACCCTAAGGGCAATTAAAAAAGAACAAGTGACTAATACAAAAGAACTCAGCAACGAAAATTATACTTGGGAAAATTTGGGATTATTCAATTGGGCTTATGAACCTTAGATCAGGACGACACCTAGGGAGAGATAGACAAAGTCTTAGATCTTCAGAGGCTAGTGTCAATCATACTGCTAGGTCTTGGGCCCAGCAGTTGAGCCATCATTCGTACTACCCTAGCTCTGAGACTAGCGAGTCAGAGATGTCCCACGGTATGGAGAGACCTACAGGAAGTTCAGGAGTGCCATATTTACATAGGGTAGAAGGCCCTTGCAAGACGCAACTCGAATACCTTAGGACCAACCTATTAAAAGCTAGCATCTATGAAGACGGCCTAGGAAGATCTGTGGTCCATATTAAAAACCCTGACCAATCCATTGGACTAGAGCACCTAGCTGTCAAGTTTGAAAACGGAGCCTACCTAGACAAGGAAGGAACCATATATGTAGTCACCAGTCATCCAGATAGGACAGATGAATTTGGGAATGTGATCCCAGAAACGGACTTAGTGTTACCGTTAGTGTCCATGTGAAAGGCCAAATGGCCATCGGACACTTCTTTGTATATGTTCTTTAATAAAACATATAGTGGCCTGGTCAGTCACGGACTGTAAGTTCGACCGCATTTGTAAGACCTAAGAAGTATGTCTTCGCGCTCCCTGTGTACTGTGTTTTCTGCATATTCTACAGCCTCTGTGCGGAGTACTGTGTGTGGCATCAGGAGCTCGATTTTCAACTCCGAGCATATCGTCGTGGAGCTCTCGAGAAGGAGAGTGCAACACGGTGCATCGCCATCGAAATACTTCACTGGTATCAGAGCAGTTCGAGGCAAGAAGCATTGTTCCTTTTGTGCGAGCGAAGCGAGCATCCCCCCTCCAGGCTTTCTCCAAGGCGGCGACTAAGGCGGCGACCAAGGCATAGACCTTGGCATACCTTGTCATCCGAGTCACCGAAGTCACTGTTGGCGCCGTTGGCTGCGCGCGAGGGAGGACCTCAACGATCAAGGAATATAGAGGTTCCTGGTACTTCCCGGGAGGTCACCCATCCCAGTACTGTTCCCCCCAGAGCTCGCTTAACTGTGGCAATCTCTTGCCACTAAGCTACACTCTTGTGGTGTTTGAAGAAGGGGAAAGACTAAGGTTGACATTACCTTGAACAAGTTTTGGTCCCTCAAAGCTTCATTTTTGCTTTTAAAGCCTATTTCTGAAGCAATTTTGGGGTGTTTTTGGAAACATTTCGGAGTACTTTCGCATGTAGTTCTCTTCACACAGGTCCAAGAACATCAAGAAGAGTGTTCCTTGTACTTCTCAGACAATAAATATCAACCTTTGGGGCTGTATTTTCAGCCACACTCGTAAAACTACAGGTTTCTTGAGGGGTTTTCAGTTTTGGTGGGAGCAGTTGCTGCAAATTTATGCAGGTTTTTAAAGCCTAAAACATCAGAGTTGACAGACACTTGCAGGTGTTATTGGCTAGTTTTTGGGCTGTGTATTTAGCCTTTTAGTGTCATTTTACTGCATATATTGAGCACATACACACCATGTACGCTTCTGTGGATACCGCTTATGTACGTCCATGTGGGAATTGATATAGCGATTACGTTCTTTGCATAAAGCCTTTTACGTTTGATAAAGAGGGTCGTGGTGAGGTTTTCTTAACTGGGAGACACCCAGATGTCGGGGTCTCTTCGGTGATGCAGGTGGAAGACTTACCCAGCCTCGCCATAGGAGATGTATGATAGTTGTTCATAGGTGCTCGATAAGCCTAGTTGGCTTCTATTGGGTAACTGATTATATGCAGTGGAGTTAGTGATTCACTATGCAGGTAGACATGTCAGTACTTGCAGTTTTATGATACTTTGACACTGGTCATATGCTAATTTTGCAGAGGATACTCTGGCAAAATTTTTCTAGATTTCTGGTTTAGTCAATTATATAGTGGTCGATTTACTCCTTGATACACTTATTTGTTGGTGTTTGGACTCTTCTAGCTCCATTATCATTCTATTCAGTTCTCTACGATCATGGCATCAGAGGTCTCAGGCACATCCGGTGGATCAGGGTCTAGTGCTAGCGTTCCGAGGAGGAGCTATAACTTGTAGGGCAAAGACCATTTTGAGATCCAAAAATTTGATGGCACAAACTTTGCTCTATGGAAGAATCAGATTAAAGATGTGCTGATTCAAAGAAGGCAATGGAAGCCAGTAAATGGGATTTCAAAGAAGCCTGCTGACATGGATGAAGATGATTGGGATGAGTTAGATGAAATGGCCAGGTCTACCATTCGCTTGCACCTGGCAGATAATTTTTACTTTACAGTATTAGACTGTGAAAGTGCAGAGGAGCTTTGGAAGAAGTTATGCAATACATATGAAAAAGAGACGGCATCAAATAAAGTATATCTGATGAGAAAATTATACGACCTTCGTATGAAGGACACAGATAGTGTTGCTACTCATCTAAATGAGTTTGATGCCATATTCTCCCAGTTACAGGCTCAGAAAATGGATATGGACAATGAAATGAAAGCAGTATTGCTGTTATGCACCCTGCCATCATCATGGGATACATTTTGCACAGCTATTAGCAATAGTGCACCAGGTGGTATACTCGTCTATGATGACATATGTGGAGCACTCTTGAGTGAGGAGATTCGTAGAAAATCTATGGTTGGCACTCAGAGTGGAGATGCATATAATGTTCGTGATTCTTACCAAGGAAAGAATCAACAATGTGGCAGGAGCAAGAACAAGGAAAAGAATGGTCAACAGAATAAGAGCAGAAGTAAATCAAGGAATAGGGATATTGAATGCCATTATTGTCATAAGAAAGGACACATGAAGAAAGACTGTTATGCATTAAAGAATGCTAAAGGTAAAGGACAGAATGTTGATGGGCATGTTAAACAGTTACCTGCACCATCTACTTCGACTGTGAAGATTGAAGAAATTAATGCTATTTCTGATGATGCTGATGTGTTGACACTTGATAGTACTGTGCCATCTGAGGCACTTATGGCTGATTCTCTTTCCCACACCTGGCTGCTAGATTCTGGTGCTTCTTTCCATGTGACACCACATAGAGAATGGTTCTCTAATTATGCAGCAAAGTCTCTTGGTACCGTGAGACTTGGTGACTCTTACCAGTGTGATGTTGTGGGGATTGGAGATGTAGTTGTGCAATTCATTGACGGTTCAAAATTTACTATGCATAATGTACGTCATGTACCTCAGTTATCACGCAGTTTGATGTCAATTGGTCAACTTGATGACCTTGGTTACAAGGTGGTCTTCTATGCTCAGTCCTTTTGTATATCAAAGGGCAATATGGTTATTGCAAAAGGAAGGAAAGTTGGCTCACTTTACCCTTTATTTGTATCACAGAAAGAACACTTGTTAGCTGTTACTGAACAGCCTATGGCTTGTATTTGGCATGGTCGTTTGGGCCATATATCTCGTAGTGGAATGGAAAATCTTTCTCGTTCTGGCTACTTACCTGTGTTATCTTTCTCTGATTTTTCATTTTGTGAGCATTGTCAATATGGAAAGCAAACCAGAAATGTGCATAAAACGCACATTGACTCTTCAATTCAGCCTTTAGATCTTGTTCATACAGATGTGTGTGGTCCTATGCCCACTAGGTCCTTAGGTGGTTCTCTTTACTTTGTCACTTTCATAGATGATGCTACTAGAAAAGTCTGGGTATATCCTATCAAATCGAAGGATGATGTATTCCCTACTTTTAGAAAATGGCTTGCTTCAGTTGAGACTGAAAAAGGAACTAAGCTTAAGGCTTTACGTTCAGATAATGGGGGTGAGTATACCTCAGATGAATTCAGCCTTTTCTGTCAGTGTAGAGGGATTCGTAGAGAGTTTACAGCTCCTTATACCCCAGTACAGAATGGTGTAGCTGAGAGGATGAATAGAACTATTCAAGATAGAGTAGTCTCTATGTTGCATCATGCAAACCTCTCACAAGGTTTTTGGGCAGAAGCAGTATTGACTGCAGTTCATGTGATTAACCTTTCACCTAGTACTGCCAAAGGTCTGAAAGTGGCACAAGAGTTATGGACAGGGAAACCACCATATTATGATCATCTTCGAGTTTTTGGGTGTGAAGCATATGTTCATATACCCAAGAATCTTAGACAGAAGTTGGACCATAAGTCAAAGAAATGCATTTTTCTTGGATATGGTCGAGAAGGACAATTTGGATATCGCTTATGGGATCCTGAAACACGGTCAGTGATCAGAAGTAGTGATGTCATTTTTAATGAGTCTAAGATGCATAAACAGCCCATTAAGGAGGTTGAAGTGAGAAGAGTGGTGTTTGAGGATACTAGTCCTCCGGTTAGCATGCATAAAAATGCTGCACATAGGGATGTTCAAGAGAATGTCCATTCAGATCAGTCTGCACATGTTCCTGTTCAGCAACCATTGAGACGTTCTGCACGTATCTCATATCCACCTGATAGATATGTTCCAGGTTTAGATTTTGTTATGCTAACAGATGCCGGTGAGCCCTCTTGCTACAAAGAGGCTATGCAGACAGAGGATCATGTCAAGTGGGAGCGTGCCATGAAGAGTGAGTTGGATTCTATTCACAAGAATGGTACTTGGGACTTAGTACCTTTGCCAAAGGGCAGGAAAGCTTTACCATGTAAATGGGTATATAAGCTGAAATTCACATCAGATAGTGCTTCTCCAAAATATAAAGCACGACTTGTTGCAAAGGGTTTTAAGCAACAACATGGTGTTGATTTTGAGGAAATCTTCTCTCCAGTGGTCAAGATGACTACTTTGCGCATGTTGCTTGGATTCGTTGCAATGGAGGACTTAGAGCTAGTCCAAATGGATGTGAAAACAGCTTTCTTGCATGGAGATCTTAAAGATGAGATCTATATGGAACAACCAAAGGGTTATGTAGTTCCTGGCAAGGAAAGTCTAGTTTGTAAGCTCAAGAAGAGCTTGTATGGACTTAAACAGTCTCCTAGACAATGGTACCAAAAGTTTGATGCTTTTATGAAGTCCCAAGGCTATTCTCGGAGCAATGAGGATCATTGTCTCTACACAAAGAGATGTTCTGATGGCAGCTTGATATGCTTGATACTTTACGTCGATGATATGTTGATTGCTGGGAAGTCCTCTTATGACTTGTCAATTCTCAAAAAGAAGTTGAGTCAGACATTTGATATGAAGGATTTGGGGGATGCCAAACATATTCTTGGCATGCGCATTACTCGTGATAGGAGTAAAAGATGCATATACTTGTCTCAAAGTGAGTACATATCCAAAGTACTTCACCGATTCAATATGCAGGGTGGAAAGGCATTGAGTACACCTTTGCCCACATATGTGAAATTGAGCAAGGATGACTGCCCCAAATCAGATGAGGAAAAGGAATTCATGACCAAAGTTCCCTATCAGTCTGCTGTTGGTAGTCTCATGTATGCTATGGTAGCTACGAGACCAGACATTGCATTTGCAGTGGGAGTTGTGAGCAGATATATGTCTAATCCTGGCAAGAAACATTGGGAAGCGGTCAAAATGATTTTGAGATATCTGAGTGGCACTAAGGAAAAGTGTCTATGCTTAGGTAGAGGGAAAGCATCCATTATTGGTTACACAGATTCTGACTATGCTGGTTGTGTAGACAATTGTAAGTCTACATCATGGTACATTTTTCACTTTGCTGGAGGTGCTATCTCTTGGAGATCTCATCTTCAAGAATGTACAGTTGTTTCCACCACAGAAGCAGAGTATGTTGCAGCAAGTGAGGCATGTAAGGAAGCATTGTGGCTTTCTCGTCTTGCTTGTGATATGGGTTTGCCTCAGCATGTACCTCACTTGCTCAGTGATAGTCAGAGTGCCATTGCTTTGGCTAAGAATCCGGTCTATCATGCAAAGACCAAGCATATTGAGGTGAGGTATCACTTCATTAGAGATTGCTTAGCCACTGAGAGCATTATTCTTGAGAAGGTTCACACTCGAGATAATGTTGCAGATGCTTTGACTAAAGCTCTACCACAGGATAGCTTTTGACACTGTTGTCACTTGATGGGGGTTACTTGATTCTTGATCTTACGCAGTCACTTGTATACTGTGTAACATGCCCATCAGGTGGGAGGTATAGTTTGTATACTTACACTCAAGTATTCTTTATCATTCTTTCTTTTTTCTCCCATAGTTACTCTGGCCATATTGGCCTTTAGTGGGAGATTGTTACCGTTAGTGTCCATGTGAAAGGCCAAATGGCCATCGGACACTTCTTTGTATATGTTCTTTAATAAAACATATAGTGGCCTGGTCAGTCACGGACTGTAAGTTCGACCGCATTTGTAAGACCTAAGAAGTCTGTCTTCGTGCTCCCTGTGTACTGTGTTTTCTGCATATTCTACAGCCTCTGTGCGGAGTACTGTGTGTGGCATCAGGAGCTCGATTTTCAACTCCGAGCATATCGTCGTGGAGCTCTCGAGAAGGAGAGTGCAACATGGTGCATCGCCATCAAAATACTTCACTTAGGTGACCTGGAGCAAGGAAACATGGGTGTAGAACCTGTTCTCACTAGGATTATCACACCAGAGTGGATTCCCCAAGACAATAAGAGCATAGATCTACTCTTGAACCGAGAGACTGATGAAGCCTTTTGGAGGTATAGATCTGATCAGCCGAATGAGGTAGGGACAATCATGATATATGAGTTCAAAGATCCTGATAGCCAAGGCAGAGTGACCTACTTGGATCACGCTTCAGAGAGGGTCTTTGTGGTTATAGAAAATGATAGGCATGCTTACACATGGAAAGGTGAGTTTATTTTTCCCCAACCAAGATCGAATGTGTCCTTTGGTCACCCAGGAGCTGGAACGTCCCATGCTCATGGAACTCAAAGAGACAGACATAGAGATAGACCGGAGGTAAGCTTTGCCAACCTAGTGGGAAGAGAAAGAACGAGAATGGAAACAAATAGAGTGGAACCCGAGGGACTTAGAGTCCCAAGGGACCAAAGGAATGCGGATGAATTCCCTCTACCAAGACCTAGAGAGCACACGAGGATTTTGAGACCGACTCAGCTAGTTAAGTCCATGAAGAACTACTTCGATGGCACAGGAGACCCATATGATCATGTGGCCGAGTTTAGGCAGGTCTTGAGAGCTGAGCAAGTTGAGGACCTATTCATGCAGTATAATGCCTTTGGTCTGACCCTTAGGAACACAGCCCTTACATGGTTTCAACCATTGAATGAGAGATAGTTCAGGAGCATAGACCAACTCTTAGAGGCTTTCATCACTGGATTCTCTAAAAGTGGCATAAGGCATAATACTTCCTCATTGATACATAGCTTCAAGCAGACCCCTCAAGAGACTGTGAGACTTGCAGGAAGAAGATTTAGGCAATATCTTGAGAGATGCCCTGTTCCTGAGTTACCCACACCAGCCAAACAAGTGGCTTTATTCTTGGATGGATTGCTAAGTACCAAATTGAGGTCATATGTGTACTTGAAGGACCCTAGGACTATAGAAGAGTGTGTACCATGTGCATCGACATCGAGGATAACCTAGGGGAGGAGTTAGAGCTTTCCAAAATCTACAAAGATTCAGATAGTGCCTCTATCCTCTCTTCCTCGCAATCCACATCAATTGAGGAACTCACGGAGAAAGTAGCTCAAAAACTAGGTGTCACTAGCAAACAAATCCCAAGGTTTGCCCCAGTGAAGAGGTGCTATACTTGCGGTGGTGACCATATGGCGAACGTATGTCCCATCATGGCTCAACCCCAAGTGAACCCTAGCAGCCAATATTGTACCATAGAACGGAGATACACAAATCACACAGCACAAGACTGCCCATACAATAAGCAAGCAGTTAGGCAAACCTACCCTCAGCCCTATCTACAACAGGGAAGATACCAGAACCAATACCCTCCGCAACAATATGGTAGACCACAGCAATCCTATCAACAACCCTACCAAAACCAACAAAGGCCTCAACCTGTGTTAGCTCAACAAGCTCCAACCCCAGCTAATGTGATTCCTGTAAAGTATGCAGCTGCCGAGGAAAATTTGAATAGAGCCATAGTCCCAGTGACTCTGGTGCTTTCAGAAAGTGACCCGAGTGATCATAGTTTTGATTCCACTCACATAGATAGTCCACAGGCTTACTATATGCAGTCTCCTGAACATGGTGAATCCTACTATAGTGAAGAACCGAGTGAACCTAGTTGGGAGCCAGAGTATGAAAATCTCATGTACACAAATCCCAACACTAGACCTCAACCTAGGCAGGTAAGACCCCCATTCCCTAGGGGACCATGCTATAGATGTCAAGGAGATCACCTCATTCGTGATTGCCCAATGCCTGCATCTACACAACCACAGTCAGTAACAATACATGGCTTTTATCAAGATTGCGGAAAGGAGCATCTCTTACGAGATTGCCCAAAGAATCCCAATAATATGCCAAAAATAACTCCAATTAATGTTATTGGCTTAGTTGTAGACTCAACAGGAAGTGTCACTTCCACTGCACCAGTGCAAGTGGTCACTAGAGCCCAGGCTTTGCAACAGAACCCAAGAATAGGTCAAGAGAAGAATGCAGAGGTTAGTGAACCCGAGAGCATAGCCAAGAAACGGTCAAGAGCCTGGAGGGATAGCCGAGAGAGAATGAAAAGACAATGGTCTAAAAAGATGAGCGACTTAGAAGAAAGCATAAGAGAAACAAAAGCCAAAATTGTTGAACTCACCTCTCAAACAAACTCTCACATACCACCACCACCCTCATTTCCATCACCATCTAACCCACCATCTGTCCACCTACCTCAAACCATCCCACCACCCCCTAGAGTAGGATCAGTATTAGCTGAACCCACTCCTGAAGACATAGACATGATGCTTAAGGCATATTAGGCCAGAATCCAAGAAGGGCCAAATGTAACGGATCATGACAAGTGCTACCCTAGAGCTGACCTAGAGATAGAAAGAACCAAGCTGTGCGCGAAAATGGTCGCGTTGGCTCAGACCATGTTTGAAGCGAGTCGCCTCTTCAACTACTCTGGCTCAGCTAAGACACAATTGCACTTGGATGGACTCCTAGAGAAGTTAGAGAGCATAATTGCAAGATCTGCCAAGGGAAAAAAAAAACCAAGGAAGAGATTAGGCAAGTAAAAGAATAAGCCTTCCCCCACAGGAAGCTTTTGTGCCCAATTCCACTGAACCAGACACCTGCCCTTCTATGAATAGGTACACACCAGAATTCCTACGAGAGATTCAAGAAGATAAATGGGCTAATGAAAGTGAAGTCCCTCCTCCCATTGAACTTGTGGATGACACACATGATCAATTCCCACAAGATATTCCTTCCATTTATGGAGAGAAGGAGAGTGCACAAAGTCAAGAGAGGTTAGACTTCGAGTCTAACTCCCTACAGGAATTACCCCATTTCACAGGTCCATGGGAAGCCAAGTCTACTTGTATGAGAGCACCCATGGTCATGGTAAGAAACGACGACTCAGTCATACCTAGGAATACGGAGGTAGTGAAAAACACTAAGGTGCAGTGCAACCTCACTTTAGAAGAGCTACTCAAAGTCAGGCCAGAATTATGGAAACATGTAGCTAACCAAGTGACAGAAGTAGTGAAACCCCGTTCCCAGGTAGGTTCTCATAGAACAGTGCCAGAAATTCCTCTAGACAAGATAGGAGATATGAGTGAAGGTGAAGAAGGAAACACCTATCTTCCCATTACCCATCAGGGGTACACAACCAAGGCAATTCTAGACTCAGGTGCAGGAGTTGCTATTGCCACCACTTCTCTATGGAAACGTTGGGGCAAGCCAGCACTCAAGCCCACGAGGATGAAATTGCAGATGGTTGATGGCCACATAGAAAGACCCTTAGGCTTGCTGGAAGGAATAACTCTCACTACATGCGGTGTTGAGTTTGAGCATACTTTCGCCATATGTGATTTCAGCAAGAACCATGCCTATGAGAAGATTTTGGGAATACCATTTATGCGACAGTTGCAAGTGGTCCAGGATTGGGGAACCAATTCCTTGTATTTGCAACACTTAGGTGTTACGACCAAAGTCAATCTCAAAGATTACTCTCATAGAGATGTACCGCCTATTCAATGGAATCCCATCCATAGAGCCAAGGATGACACGGAGTCCGTGCACTCCATAGGATCAGGATCCTCATGGATGCATGAAGACACTCACTTATGGATGTGTAAAGTGGCATTGGAAGAAGAGAAGAGAGAAAAGGCCAGAGAGATAGGTGCGAAGGAAACCCATAGATCAATTCAAGACCCAGCCTATGCACCGGTAGTATTTCCTGACGAAGAATTTGAGCCTCACGGCTAGGCAGAAATCTTAGCAACAATGGACGTAGCCATCAATGAGGAACAATGGACACCACACTGTGACGAGGATGGCTATGATATTTCAGTTTTCTCAATAGAGCCAATCATGGGAGATGCAGTTTTAGAAGAGTGTGAACCTAGCCCTGATACATTTGAGGATGCAAGTGACTCCGATCTAGAGTCAATCATTATGGACCCACCTTTTGCATCAGATGAAGAATACTTCTATGAAGTAGAAGCTCATCCTCAGAGACATGGAGAGCTTACAAATGATGTAAGATTAGCCACACAAGTGACCGCTAAGGATGAAGGAAAGAAAAGAAAGAAGAGAGAAGTCACACTAGAAGAGGAAGAATCCTTGTTTGAGGTCCCTGAAAACTTTAGAAAGTATGAGATAGATGATAGAAGAGTCATGGTAAGGATGCCTAAATGCGAGGCACAATCAGGAGAGGCCTATCATAACAAAGAAACCACCAAGAAAATAGTGGTAGCCATGGAAGAAGGAGAAGAGAGGTGCACTTACATAGGACATGATCTGACGGAAGAAGAAGAGCGCGAATTGATAGCCTTGATATGAGAATACAGAGATGTATTCGCTTGGAGTTACAAGGACTTGAAGGGTGTTGACCCAGACATATGCTCACACACAATTCCCATGATCTCAAACGCGAAACCCTCTAAGCAAAAGCTATACACATATAATGATAATTATGCTGCTAAGATCAAAGAGGAGATAGATAGACTGGTAGAAGTTGGATTCATCTATGAAATTGAGCACACTGAGTGGGTATCCCCCATTGTAGTGGTGCCCAAGAACAATGGAAAGCTACGAGTATGCATTAACTTGAAAAAGGTCAATGCAGCCACTATCCGAGATAATTATCCACTTCCTATCACGGAGCATCTACTAGAAAGGGTAGCAGGCAAGGAAGTGTACAGCTTCCTTGATGGATTTTCGGGCTACAATCAAGTAGCCATAGCTCCAGAAGATCAGCATAAGATAGCTTTTGCCACAGAGTGGGGCATATTTGCTTTTCGGGTAATGCCATTCGGGCTTACCAATGCTCCTGCAACCTTCCAGAGGCGGATGTGTCACGTGTTTAAAGAGTTCTTGAGGAAGAATTTGGAGGTCTATGTTGATGATCTTTGTGCTCATTCCAACATTAGACAGACACATATACCTGAACTCAGGCAAATCTTTGACAAATGCATAGAATATCAAGTCTGCTTGAACCCAAAAAAGTGTGTTTTCATGGTCAGGCAAGGCAAGATTCTAGGACACATAGTGTCAAAGAATGGCATATCCACCGATGAAGAGAAAGTAAGAGCCATAGCCAAGTTACCTAGGCCAAAGAATGTCAAGGAAGTACAAGCTTTCATGGGGCATTGTGGCTATTACCGACGCTTTATACACATGTACGCCATCATTCCCAAGCCTCTGTATGGACTTTTGACTAACTTTGAGTGAACCGATGAATGTGAAAACTCTTTCAACGAACTCAAAAGAAGATTGTGTTCAGCACCAAACTTGACCACACCAGACTGGAATAAGCCCTTTCATGTTCATGTAGATGCATCCAATTATGCTATTGGATGTGTGCTTGCACAACCTACAGGTGAAGGTAATATGGATCTTCCGATTGCCTATGCCAGTAGACAATTGAATGCAGTTGAACGAAATTATACCACCACTGAACGAGAAGGATTAGGCATGGTATATGCAGTTAAAAAGTTTAGACACTATTTGCTTGCAAATAAGTTTAAATTTTTTACCGATCATCAAGCATTGTTGTACCTGGTAAACAAGCCATGCAATACAGGAAGATTGGTAAGATGGTTTCTCTTACTAATGGAATATGACTTTGAAGTGGTGGTGAGGAAAGGGAAGACTCACTTGAGAGCAGACCATCTCTTTAGGCTCACATCTGGAGAAGCCACACAAGGAGTATCAAATGACCTTCCTGATGCTTACTTGTTAAATCTGGAAGTTGTACCTCAGTGGGCTAAGCCATTAGTGCCAGTATTGACATACGGGCCTAACCACCCAGTCATAAACACTCAAGGTAGAGAGGTAGTAAAAGCCTAGAAGTACCATACCATGGCAGGAAGCATGTACAAACAGACAGATCAAGGGATATTGGCTTGTTGTGTGGAAGAGGACGAGTACGCAAAATGGTTGCAATTAGCACATGTAGGTGCATTAGAGCAACACTACTCAAAGCAAAGAACTTTACAGACACTTAGGAGATTCAGAGTGCATTGGCCTACTATGGAAGCTGATGTCCAAAAGTTGTGCAAGGAATGCCCAATCTGTTGCACTAAACCACCTGTGGAACATGCCACTCTTTATCAAGTTTCCATAGTGCCAGATTGGAGTGAACCATTAGTAACCTACCTTAGGACGAGAACATTCCCTCAAGATATGACGCTGGCCAGACAAAGAAGTCTAGAACAAGAAGCCCTGGATTACTCACTCATTGGTGATAATCTATACAAGCGTGGTAAAGATGGTTACCTTAGATTATGTGTCCATGAGAGTGAATATCTCAAGATCTTGGAAACTGCTCACCAAGGTGTAGCAGCAGGACACTTTGGACCAGATCGGGTGATCAAGGCAATCCTATTTGCAGGACTTTGGTGGTTGACCCTTCACATGGATGCACATACCTATGTGAAACGGTGTGACATTTGTCAGCGAACTCAGTATCCTATACGCAAAGATGAGATGCCTTTAAAACCTATGATGGGTGGACGTGCATTCTCTAAGTGGGGAATAGACTTTGTAGGTCCTATTAATCCCCCAGCCAAGGGTTCACATGCTGAATATATCATTGTGGCCACAGACTATTTAACCAAGTGGGTAGAAGTGAAAGCCACTACAAAAAATGATGCTCAAACAACAGCAAAGTTCTTATTTGAAAATGTGTTCACGAGGTACGAATTGCCAATAGAGTTGGTGAGTGATAGAGGCACACACTTCTTGAATGAAGTCATAGAAAACCTTCTCCAAGAATTTTTGGTGATACATAAGAAGTCTGCCCCCCTATCACCCACAGGCTAATGGCCAGGCTGAGAGCACAAATAAGATTCTATGCAATGTGTTGACTAAACTAGTGAATAATAAACGCTCTGATTGGGACAAACAGCTACACCATGCTGTTTGGGCATACCGAGTTGCCTATAAAACGGTACTCCAAGCCACACCCTTTCAGATGGTATTTGGCCAAAATGCAGTGCTACCATTGGACTTCTTGATACCTACACTAAAGGTAGCACAGGAGCATGAGTGGACGGGTCATGAACTCTCTTCGAGAATTTTTGACCTCGAACGATCAGGTGAAACACGACTAAGAGCTGCAGCAGGAATATATGCAGCTAAGAAAAGGCAGAAGGCGTACTTTGATGCCCATGTGAAGGATAAAGGATTGAAAGCAGGGGACCTAGTGTTAGTCTACACTTTGAAGCAACATGCGAGAAAATTAGAGAAGAGAGGCTATGGACCTATGATCATAAATAGGATCTCGACTAGTGGAGCAGTCCAATTAGCCACACTCGAAGGCGACATTCTCCCGAGCTACATAAGTGGATGTAGAGTCAAGTTATATCAGGAACCTCTCACCGAGGAAATGCTCAATCGACTCAACATTGCCAAGAAATGTAAAGAAGAGGAAAAACGAGTTCGAGAAGAAGCACAGGCAGAAGCCTTGGAACGCATCCGAAAAATGAAGATGAGAAGACAAGGACGAGATCAGCCAAGGATAGATGACTATGTGAACTCAGGATATCATATGGCTATGTGTGAAGTCTCAAGTGTAAGCCCCCATAGAATAGTTGACCGACGTCCTTTTGTAACCTTGGAGATAGGACAAGGGAAGAGTGCAAGGACTACACGGGCCTTGATTGACTCAGGTGCAGCCACTAGTGCCGTTAAACTTTCTTATTGTCGAGAGTTGAAATTAAATGTCAATCCTATAGAAGCATATCTCATAGGATTGGGAGGTGTGGAAACCCCTTGCATGGGCGAGGTGGAACTTCCCCTCCACATTCAAGATGTCTTAATGACAGTGAAAGTACTAGTGTGTCAAGATGAGGACCTCACTGAGCCTCTGGTCTTGGGTCAAGACTGGATCTATGACCATGCAGTCAACTTAAACCTAAGAAGTGGACTTCTTCAGGTATGGGTAAATCAAAGTCGAATTACGTTTGAGTTAGATAATGGAGCACTCAAGGAACTAGGAAAGGCACAGACTCCTGGTCCTTCTAGGGGTACACATGAAGTTGACCATGTTGTTCTTGTCCAAAGCTATGTGATGTAGAGGAATGATGATCTCAATCAAGAAGTCAAGGACTCAACGGAACTCCCTTCTTTTTCAAAAGCCAGAGGGAGGCAGCAACCAAAGGCAGATCAATTACTGAAGACTACCTATGCTGGAGCCCAAAAGAACGTGCGAAGCAGGATGACTCAGCCATTGAAACAATTGTGGGTGCGGAAAGGCAAGCGTCCTATTGTGGTCAAGCCACAACAACTATCTCAACTTCCTATTAGTGATCAACGACATGATACTAATAAGAAGACTTCCAAAAATTCTTTTGAGAAAGAGAAATCTATCTGGGTACCCAAGAAGTCGATGAAGGCTGGCCCACAATCAAGACAAATTTGGGTGCCTAAGGCTTGCTTGCGGGCTCAACTAGTCCCACACAAATCACACCATGTACAACACGGTTCACTCACTCAAAGAGCCGATGCCCACTCTCAGTCAATACACACAAACACATATTCACACATGAGCACGAGTGGAATCACTTGCAAATGCTGTGTTTGGCAGCCAAAAGCTTGTAATAAAACCCCGATCCCATTTGTACATTCCTCCCCACCTACTGACTGCATCTGTTCACTTAGCTCATAGGATTAACAACACACACAATCATCGAGCACTCATTGATCGACTAACTCATCATTCACCTCATGTTAATGTTGTAAGGGGGACAAAAATTATTCTACCTTGTCCTTTACAATGTTAACGCCTGCTTCTATATTCTCACAGAACTAGCAAGCAAGCTGTAACATGGCAGAAACCGGAGGCACCAGTTCCCAGGCAGGGTCTAGCGCACAGATTGTGGACATTGAAGCCCTCCTCCTTGAACCACAACTCACCGAGAGGCCTCAAGAACTTCAAGCGGTGCATGTGCTCCCTATTCAGGACCCTCCTCAGGGACACACTTCTCAAGTGGGGAAGCATGCACATTGGTTCAGCGATGTCGCAGGGCCATTGAGTGATGGCACCTACTTCTGGGAAGCAGAAATTGAGTTCAATGGCAAATGGGGACGCTACAATTTCTTCACTTGCGAATTTGAGAAATATCAGAATGCAGAAGTAATGCGATCGGTATGGACCACAGCGGGCTTGGATAGCTATTTCAGGGCACATTTGCCTAAGCCAGATTTCCTACGCTGCTCCTATTTTATCAATACCATCACTCCTAGCAGGGCCAAGGGAGGTGATAGTACTTTTGTGCTACCCTCACTGTTGCCAGGCCACGAACTCAAGAGATTCAAACTGACCCTCAATTTGGTACGGGAAGCATTGAACATGCAAGGTATGCATATTCCCACTGAGAAAGAAACAATGGTTCCAGGCAGGATGAAGCATAAGGATCTCAATAAATTGAAGGACATGGTAGCAATGACACCTACCATTGCTCTCCACCTACGAACGATCATGCAGCATTTTGCTTTTCCCGCCCAAGAACGCTTCAGTATGCCACCAAAAAAGATATGGTTCAGCTTGTACTTGGCGGAGACAGAGAATCTCACCATCAATATACCACAGGATCATAGATCAGATCCACCTAGCCCATCAACGATGGAATAAGAAATAGAAGAATGTGCTTCATGGATGCTGTGCTCTGACAAAAATAATTTACAGATGCTTAGCGTACGACGTGCCCATTCAAAGAGCACTAGTATGGTCCAGGGCCCAAGAATTCCAAAGACGGCTGTCAACAGCGGGTCCTCCATCGAAGAAGATGAGAGGGGGAGTTCAATTACCATGTGCCCAAGCAAGGGGAGCCACCACCACACCAGAGGTGACCCCTCCAAAACGCGATGTGTCCGACCATTTACCATTCGCCTACCCAGACCAAGTGCAGAAGGACCCAATCTGGTGTTCCCTCCGGTTCCATCGGACTTGGAGTTCCCACAAGGTTACACCCTTGCTGATTTGACATATGAAGAAATTTCCCGTTTGATCAATGAGTCTAACCTGGAGACAGAAGCAGAGCAGACCCAAGGACCACAACCCACTACTACAACTTCAGCCCCGACCCAACTGGGAGTAGTAGAAGTAGAAGAGGATGAAGAAGAGACAGAAGAAGAAGAAGCAAACGAGGAGTATGATCAAGAATATGACAAACTTTCAGAACTAGCAAGTGCCCCGGCATACTCGGCCCAAATAAAAAGATTATACGAAACCATGAAGCAAGTCAAAGAACAACACAAACTGTCGCTCGAGACAGGAAAGGTGCTCATGAGCCAAATGTTAGCCGAGGAAGGTGTGGATGACATGTTTATTGAATCAATGAACCTGCACGCAGACGCGGTAGGCTTAGATGAGGCTGTTCATGCAGCCATGGCTTATATTCATCGATTTGAGAAACGAGTGCCTACTCGACCCATGCGATCCGGCAAACAAATCCGCATCAATGTATCAGAACCAGGAGGTAACACACAAACAGAAGAACATCAGGCAAAACCACTCTCACCACCCACCTCACCTCTCACTACACAAGTCACCTCACCACCTGGCACTACCATGCTTATTTCTGCCATTACCACATTCGTCATGGGAATTCCTCTCTCTCCCGGCATCCAATTCGGAGGAGTTACCATGCCCACTTTCACAACACTCTTCACAAACATCACAACCACCCCATCCACTGTCCCCATCTACACAGTCACACACACGTTCGACACAATGGAAACATCACAAGCCACAGCACCACTCCCTCCCCCCATGCAGCCTCAATCCCCCATACCCCCTCCACCTACCTCACCACTTGAATCCACAGCATTCACAACTCCCTTCCCCCTCCCCAGTCCCCCTGCATCCTCCCCTTTCTCTGCATTCTTTAATGTAAATAATATGTTTTCAACGTTACATCAGTGTGTGTATCAACTTCAAAGTGAGTATCAGGCCCTCGAAGACCGTCATCGTCAACTGACTACGAATCACCAACAACTACAGAGACGGCTTATAGCCATAGAAGATGAAAAGGCCGACCTCAATCAATGCTATACCACACTTGAGCAAGCCCATCAAACTCTCCTGGAGGCACCCCAACCATCACAAGCGCCAGGTGTCAAACAACTCGAAGCTTTACTCGAAGTCTACCAAACAGATAATCTGAGAGTCCGACGTAATTTGACTCTACTCAGAAAACACATGGCTACCGCCCTTGAAGAAAACAAGCGTCTGCAGAAGCAAAACGAAGAAAACCTGGAAGCTGCCATGGAAGGCTCTCCCCACAAAATCGACCCAGAACAATTCAAAGTGGTCCCCTAAAAAACAATGAAGACAATCTTGGAAAGCTATGCCGATCTATTAGAAGCACATGACGATTTGGAAAAGGAACGGGATGCGCTACGCCGCCAGCTCAGGGAACAGGAGGCACAACCCAAAATCATAGAGACAACCACAAGTTCACAGGAAGTAAAGGCATTAACAGAGCAGGTGGCAGAATTGCAGAAGAAGTTATTGGAATCTCTTCAGTTGTAGAACCCGAGCCAGATGAATTGGTACCCATTGAGGTGGATGAATCGTATGAGGAACCATATGTTCCTATGCCGATGCCAGGAGGTCAGCAAACCTAAGAAGGAATGGACACCTTGGAAGTCGAAGTACCCGAATGGCTCCAGACACTCGAAAAGACAGCGAAAACCCATGAAGATTGTAGCATAATCCTGGTAGGAGATGGTTGAACCACACCCTAAGAGAGAGGATTAGGAAGTAATCCTCAACCATGGCTTTTGGGGCAAGTGGTTAGCCCATCACATTCCTAACCAAGAGGTTGTGAGTTCAATTCCTTACATTGGTATCAGAGCCTAGGAAGTAGGCTTGGGCAAGGTGGAATGACCCAATGGCCTCTAAAAAAGGCGCTTGGGCACTCTACCATGTGAATGGGTAGGAATTGTGGAAGGCGCGCGCATCGGTTTCATGGATGGACCTTACAATGATCGGGGTGTATCTCTCAATCCGTAGGTCGGATTGAGGCATGTAATATACCGTTGGAAAGCTCTCGGAACGAACTTTCCAATGAGCTAGCTTGGAAGTGTGAATTCCTTGGGAATCCTTGGGTGGCACTTGATTGAGTGTTCAAGATACCAAGCATGGGTGAGAACAAGGTTCAAGACTGAGGTTGAGAACAAGGGCTCGAGACACCGAGGTTGCGAACAAGAAGGTTCAAGACACCGAGGTTGAGAGCAAGGGTTCAAGACACCAAGGTTGCGAACAAGGTTCAAGAAACTATGCGAGGTTGAGGGACATCAATTCAAGGGCACCTAGGGGTTCAAGGGACTGATCACCGAGGCTAGAGGGATACAAGAGTAGATCATTGAGGACAATGATCGACCAAGGGGGGAAGAATGTAACATAATCCTGGTAGGAGATGGTTGAACCACACCCTAAGAGAGAGGATTAGGAAGTAATCCTCAACCATGGCTTTTGGGGCAAGTGGTTAGCCCATCACATTCCTAACCAAGAGGTTGTGAGTTCAATTCCTTACAAAGATCGAGTGGCAATCCAAATCCAATCAATGGCCAAATTAGAAGACACCATCATAAAGTCAGAATATATGGATAGGCACCAACGACGATCAGTATGTGCCATATTGTGTACTCTTGGCAGATTACAATGCAGAGATTCAACGACGATGTGGCAAGGCTCCAACCTTTGCCACACAATTTGGGCCCAATGATATCCCTGAGAGTGCTAAAAAAGGATCCATTCATCAACCCACCTGGAGGATCCGTCTTCTTGAGACCTATCCCAAGATGGTTCGTACTTGGACTAACATGCCACTCTTTATTAAATACAACCCCTGTTATGTTCCAGTCTTCCGCAAACGCACCTGGCCCGAATTTACCATTGTTGTAAAGAACGTCAAAAGTTGTGCAAAGTGGTTAAATTATGTCTATCTAGCACCTCCACAAGGACCTCCCACTGTTGCTTACATGATTTCTACAATCCGTCACTGGAGCATTCGCCTACGAAACACCCCTGATGTGATGGCACAGATGTGCATGAAGATCTTCGAATTAATGCTGATCACATTCAGGACATTCAAGAACATCAAGGACCCCCACTTTTCAGGAGTCGGCTTCACTGCAGGTAACCAAGACCTGGTATATGACATGAGCACTACCCCCTCAATAAAGGTAGTATATGCCTAGCACACAAGAATAAAATACCTCCCAGCATGCTTCAAACAGACCTTCGAGGAGATGTTCATCACAGGGTTCTGGGAATATCACTCAGAAATATTTGTACCCAAGCCCTCACATCTCCTCCAACTATTTGTTGTGGAAAGAACTATCCACTCAGAGCAATTGCGGGTGCCCCATCCAGACGTCCCAGGTCCACTGGATTGGGATGCATTGTTAACAGACCTAGCACGGGGGCTACGATTAGAAGAACACCACCTCGCTTCCGATGTGGTTCAATATTACGTCCAACGCACAGCTAGACAAGGGTCTGTCAGAGACGTCAGACGCGAGAGAGGGGGGGTGTTGGCAGTAGTCAAGGAACTGGACTCACAAGACAAGGAAGCCTACGAAGGGAGTCGGAGCGAAGAGAAAGCACAAACAGACACAGTAGTCAAAGAAGATCTGGCAAGTAGGCCATCTAAATTTTTCATGCATCAAAGAGGTGGGCACACAAGAAGAAGGAGCAAGTAGGGAGCTCCAGGAAATGTATGTCAAAATATTAGAAGGAATCCCTACAAAAATAGTGTTTTTCATCACTAAAAACCATTGTAAATACCATTTCATATTTTTGTAGCTCCATTTTGTGCAAGCCAAGGAGTTCTTGAGCTTGAGGAGCTTTAGAAGTACCTACCTATCAGTTTTCACATTTTTTAGACTCCGTTTGAACCTCCAAATAGGCCAGAGAACCTAATTTTTAACTAGGCTGGACACTAGGTCTGGACAGGGCCAAAAGCTAGTGAAAAACTATAAATAGAGCTAGAGAGCTCATTTTTGAGGTTAGCTTGTAATTGAATTGAACTTGTATGAGCATTTTGAAAGTAATCTAAAAGAACTCCATTGTCTTTCTCTTTGTCTTGCCGTGTGTCCGCGTGTGTGTGTGTGTGTGTGTGTGCATGTTTGTGTGCTTCTCACTCACACACTTGTGCCTTCACTTGCTCGAGGTCATCATACCATCCTCACGTCTTCCCGGATTGACATTAAAGGAGGTGCTACTCATCACTGAGCTACAGCCATGGACCCTAGCCATAATACCGATGATTTTGGTTCATCACCCCTACCAAGGGTACCAATCGAGCAACAATTAGAGCTTTTGTGGTATGAACTCTAACATGCCCAAAACAAGATACAAGGCATACAATCCAAGATTGGTGCTAAAAATTTCCAATATTCACGATTTGATGGACGAAAAGATGGCCAATTTTTTATTTCATGGTTATCTCAGTTTGATGACTTCTATTCTGATGAATCATACTCTAAAAGTGAAAAAGCGAAGTTTTTCACTAATTATTTGGTGGGTAAGACCCAATTATGGTGGAATGTTTTGCACCATAGCATCGATCACTGCACCACATGGCAAGCATTTCAAGAAAAGATCAAGGAGTCCTTCCTTCCTCCTCAGTTTCACTTACATGCATGTCGATCATGGACAACTTTTAGATGGAAAGATGGAGATTCTATCTCTACCTATACTGAACGTTTTTGGGAACGACTATTACTTATTCGTTTCCTTGAAACGATTCTTGAAGATACTTTGCAATGAAAATATGAAGATGGTTTGGAGATGGGAATCCAAGCTAAGCTCAACACCCTACGTCCGATAACCCTCTATGAAGCTATTTCTTTTGCACATGATGTTGAGAAAGAGTTCCAATCCATCACCAAGTCCATTCGCTTACAACAAACATGTCAACGAACACAACCAATCAAGCCCACTTTTCCCTTCAAGCATCCTTTTTCTACTTTTTCTTCTCCTACTTCTCAACGCCCACCTACTTTTTAACATCCACCTACTTTTCAACACCCTTCTCAATCCAGTTTCTCACCAGCACCCAAGACAACCCCCTTACACCCCACCAAACCTCCAACCTTTCAAACTACGATGATGGATGCTAAACAAAAGAGTCCTCGTATCACTTGGTAGCATTGTGATAAGCTTGGTCATACGAAAGCTAAATGTACATTCCGAACTAATGACATGAAGCCTGTTGGAGCTCAAGTACACAACATGGATGTGGTTTCTGAAGACATTCAACCTGATTGGACCGAAGAAGCATTGGATCAGGATCTACGTAGCTTGGGTAACATAATTTCTATCCATTCTTTACTTTGCATGCAAGGTACTTTTAATGGTAAAGTTGTTAATATTTAACATGATGATGGTAGTTCACATATTTTATTTCTCATACACTAGTGCAAAATCTCCAATTAAACCCACTTCCTTCTATGTATAAAGTTAAGGCTGCATTTCAAGGAAATAGATATAATGTTACAAGTGAAGTGCATAATTTTTAGATTTGTATAGGTTCATACATAGATGAACATACATTCTTAACTGCTCCTTTGCAGTCCTATGATGTTATACTTGGTATGCCTTTTCATCGTCATTCTAATCCATGCATTGATTATCATACACACACCATGAGTTTTAAGTTTAAAAATCAAGATATTTCTTTTTTTTGCAATGCATGAAATCCAACCATTTCCATTAATTAGTCATACTCAAGTAAAACATGCATTCAGGAAAGGTTACAATTCATGTATTGTATTTGTTAAGAATATAGTTGACTACACACATACACTTCCTGATGCACATAAATCATTTATGGCTTCCTATAAGGATTGTTTTATGGTTGATTTTCCTTCTAAACTACCACCTTCTAGGGGATCTCTTGACCATAGTATAGACTTAATTCTTGCTAGTTCTCCTCCCCATAAAGCACCTTATAGGCATGGACCTTTACATCAACAAGAGATAGCTAATCAAGTTAAGGATTTACTTCACAAAGGACTTATAACGCCTAGTTCTTCTCTCTTTGGGGCACTTGTTCTTTTAGTAGAGAAGAAGAACAGACAGGGCACTCAATAAGATCACAATTAAAAACAGATATCCTATTCCTAGGATAGATGATTTGCTAGATAAACTTCATGGAGCACATGTCTTTAGTAAAATTGATCTTAAATCTGGGTATCATCAGATAATAATGACACAAAATGACATTTACAAGACTGCCTTTAGAACTCAAACTGGTCACTTTGAATTCATGGTAATGCCATCGGACTCACCAATGCACTTGCTACATTTGCACTTTTCTAGTCAAGGCGTTCATGTAGACCCAAAGAAAATTAAAGTAATTGAAGAATGGCATGTACCTCAATCTGTGAATTATCTCTGCTTTTTTCTTGGATTAGCTAGTTTTTATAGAAAGTTTGTAAAAGGCTTTTCTTATTTAGCACTCCCACTGACATTAATATTAAAGAAAAAAAATAAAATTTGCATGGGGATTAGCACAATAACAATCATTTGAAAAACTCAAACATGCACTTTCTCATGCACCTATTTTGCAATTACTTGATTTTGCACAACCTTTCCATGTAGTTGCAGATGCTAGTGGTTTAGGTATAGGTGCTGTATTAAAGGAAAATGACCATCCTATTGCATTTGAAAGCAGGAAACTTAAACCTTTAGAAAAGAATTATAGTACATATGATAAGGAACTTTTAGCTATTGTGCATGCTTTAAAAATTTGGAAACATTATCTCATGGGTTCTGAAGTCATAATCAAAACAAACCAACAAGCTATTAAGCATTTATTAAATCAACCATTGATTTTTGACAGACACATTAAATGGGCTTCATTCATACAAATTTGTCAGCCTATGATTCAATATCAACCTGACAAAGCTAATGTTGTAGCTGATGACCTTAGTCATTTCCCATCTGCACAAACAAATATTGTTTCTATTAATAATATTTCTATTGTTCATATTCATTCATTTCATGACATGATTCGTACTTATGCATCTGATTTGTACTTTTCACAAACATGGAATGCTTTCAATTATTCTACAACATTTCGCGAGGATCACTACACTTTTCATAATGGATTCTTGTATTTCAAACACAAGTTATGCATCACACAAGGTTTTAAAGAATTTGTTATGAAAGAGATGCATGAACCACCATGTATGGGTCATAGGGGCATACAAAGTACTATTTCTACATGTAAAGAATTCTTCTTTTGGCCAAATATGGAAAAGGATATTACATCGTATGTTTCCCATTGCATTGTGTTTCAACGTGTGAAAAGACATCACAGTAAAGCATTTGGATTATTAATGCCACTTCCCATACCCAATGGACCATGGGAACAAATTTCTATGGATTTTGTTACTGGTCTACCCTCAACTTCATCTCATAATGACATGATTTGGACAATTGTTGATAGGTTTAGTAAACAAGCATATTTCATTCCTTGTAAAAAGGCTCTTCCTGCACCTCAAGCTACTAAGTTATTTATTAAATGTATTTTTTCACATCATAGGTTTCCAAAAGTTATTTTATCAAATCGAGATGTTCATTTTTGTAATCACTTTTGGGTTGCATTATTTCAAAATTTAGGTTCTAAAATAGACTTTAGTTCTGCATTTCATCCTAAAAGCAATGGGCAAAGTGAAGCTACAAATAGTACTCTTTTGGATCTATTACATTGTTATTCTTTAGATAATCCAAGTAATTGGGATGAGAAACTTCCTTTACTACAGTTTTCATATAATAACACAACACATACCACTATTGTACGTGTACCATATGAAATTGTGTATGGTAAAAAGCTTCCCACTCCCATGTCTATCACTGAAACTGCCATACCTATGGCTGATTCTTTTGCACAAGATAATATTTCCATACTTCACGAGGTTCATGAGGTTCATGAGCACATTAAAAAGAGTCAAGAAAAATACATGTGTAATGTTAATAAGAAATGAGTAGCTAAAGAATTTAGTGAAAATGATTCTGTATGGTTACGAATAATTAAAAGACGTCTGAAAAATATTTCACAACATCCTAAGGTCAAACTTGCACCACAGTATTATGGACCTTTCCGTATTATTCAAAAAATTAATGAGAATGCTTTTAGATTAGATATACCGTCTCATTGGAATACACATAATTCTTTTCATGTCAGTTTATTGAAACAATCTAAAGGAACATTACCACTCACTCCTATTTTAGATGATCCTCTTTTACTTGAAGAGGATGCAGAAATTTTAGTTCTAGAGAAAATACTTGATTATGATGTCACTACTACACACACAGGTAATCAATATCATAGATATTTGGTTAAATATAAAAATCACTCACTTGAAGAATCTCAATGGATTCATAAGACATCACTTACTCCACATTATGACCATTTGATTTCTTCTTATCATTCACAATCACATTAAATTTCAGTTTTCTAGTTCCATGCATGTGTTTTTACATGGAACATGCTTATGATTGTTCAGTGATGGGACATGTGACTGGCCATCCATGTCTATTTTATTCTTATCAACTGAGGTCAGTTGCTCGTCAACTGGAAGGCATGTTATATTTTATGGAATAATGGAATGTTAAATGGATTTTAATGTCTTGAGGTTTTTAATGTGTTTTGTGTTTTGATCTAGCAGGTGAAGGTTCATGAGGGTGTGAACATGCATGGACTTATTCAAATATTTAGAAGATAGTTATTTTTAGAAGATAGTATTTTTAGTTGTTTTTGTAAAAATAATAGATCGCTTTAGAAAGTGATGTTTTGTAAAAATAAAAAATCACGATTTTGTAAATAAAGCAAAAATAGAAAATCCCCCATCATGATGTCTTAAGTCTTCCTTGGATACTGCATAGGCCTTGTTAATAGAATATCCAAAAGAGTTTCCATTCCCCTTCATTTCTTCTGGTGAGGTCTTCTCCTTGTCCTTTTTGGGCTTCAATTTATGAGGAGCTACATTCTCTTTGTCCATCAATACTTGTTTTCCTTTATCTTTATTTTGACTACCTAGTTCCCCTATTTCCTTGGCTGAGTCCTTCAAAGTTGAGTTTTGTTTTTGTGATCTAGTCATAACTTTGGGAATCTCCTCAAGTTGGACTACTCTTGTACTTGGAGATTCCATGCTATGATCCTTACTGGCTACCTTAATCATGTGCAAGGGACAAGACTTTCCTTGTGTTCTTGTGGATGGAACTTACTTCGGACAGTCCTTTGTGTAATGCTCCCTAGTCTCTAGATAGTTTTTACATGATGGGGCATCTTTAGGTAGGGAACACTTACTTTGAAAATGGCCATATTCCCCATACCGATAGCACATTATTGGTCTTGGTGGTCGATTTTGACAAGGCCTACCTTCTTGCCTCTATTACCCTTGATTAGTGTAAAAAGTAGTAATAGGAGGTGTTCTTGGGGATGACATGGGTGGTTGTCCTAAGAGAGAAGATTAAGTAGTGCTTACCCATTGAGTAGACGTTGGTTGTCTTGGTACCATATGCTAGTTTCCAAGTCCCTTTAAAAAATAACAGTCCTTAGCCTCATGGCCTCCCTTCCCACAAAATTGGCATGTTAGTCCCCTTGGACACTCTTGGGATGTGTTTCCTTGAGTAGTGAAGAGAGAGCACCATAGTCAAGCTCTTACCTCCCTTAGTGTTTTCAGCTCTTTGAGCTCTTGTCGTATTTGAGCGAGGCCCTCCGAGGTACTTTTGTCTTCTTCTTAGTTCTTTTGAAATTTTAAGGCTTCTAGCTCCCTTCTTATTCTTAAGGCCAACACAACATCTTCATCTTGGGAAGGAGTCTTACCCAACTGAGTTCAAAAGTGAACCCTAGCGGCCTCAATCCTAGTAGCTGCTACTTTGAACCCTCTTAAGGTGGCATCTGGCCGCAAAGCTCTCTAATTTTTTGTTGGGTGGACCTTAGCAAAGCTTACTCCACCCACTTCTTGATCAGGAAGTCTCCTGGTGCATTTGGTAGTCTTGCCACTAGTGCTCTTGCCCACATCATTAGCTTTGAAAATGACTCTCTTGCATGCAAGATTATATTTTCAAGATCATCTAATGTCCTTTCTGTGGAGTTACCTGGCCGGAATGTTTCGGTGAATTTGGTCTTTAATGCTTCCCATGTTTGAAAATGATTCTCTATGTACTGGCTGAGCCATTTGTCAGCCAATCCTTCAAGTGTTGATGGGAAGAGCACAAGGAACACATCTTGTTGTTGTTGTAGACCCCTACTTTTAGAGGCTGAAAGAAATCTCCACACGTGCAAAAGAGTATGCTGATAGGAAGAGATCTCCTAGATCCTTTGAGGAAGGAGACAAAGCCTTTCTTCAGATATCAACTAGATCTACTTCACTATCCACAAGGAAGTGTAGTAAGTTTTCACCAAGGTTTTGTGGACCTTGGAAGATAGTTAAAAAGCTAAGCGAAGTTGCATATCGATTAGAGCTTCCTCCAAATTGCAGAGGCCATCTAGTGTTTCATGTCAGTAAATTTCAGAAGTACATTTCCAGGGAGGATAATCTAATAGAGGGTATTGTTTCTTTGCAGGAAAGTGATAGCATGGACCATTCTCCAGATAGGATACTAGATCAGAGATAGAAGCGATTGAGGAATCATGCCATCCAGGAGTATCTAGTAGCCTGGAGAAGATTACCACTTACTGACTCTATTTGGGAATCTGAAGCTCTGGTTCGCAAGTACTTTTCCTCATTGAACATTGAGGACAACGATCTTTAGAAGGGGGAGAGAGTGTCAGACATTGATCCATAGGGATCATGACATTGGTCCATAGGAATCATTTTATGTGTGTGAGGGACAAGGGCCAGCTAGCCAAGGTCCCAAGCTCGGGGGATATCCTAAGGTATTCGATAGTAATGGGGATGAGTGTTGCATGATGGCCACATGGTAGCACTAGATCATTCCAGATCATTGCTATTTTTAGAATACAAGAGGGTATATATGGATGGGAGGATAGTTACACACACATCATGCAAGTCTTTGCTTACACTCCTTGGTGCCCAATTCCAACACTTGGGCTCCTTGGCGCCCGATTCCAACATTCTGACTTCTACCTGTTCTTTAGATTCTTTTTTCATTCTATAGGTAGAACACTTAGCACCTATAGAAATGATCAAAACTCAAAGACATGCAAAAGATAAGAATAGGAAAGGGTGGCCTTAAGGTAAAAAGAGAAGATTGATTTGAACTGATGAAGGGCTATTGCAACAAGCACAACTCTTACCATCATCAACAATGTCCATCGAGATCGCCTCGAAGGTTAACAACACATCCTAAAAAAAAAAAAAAAAACTACTTTCATATTATCACATGATGAGGACATGTCTTGCCAATGGGGACATGTCCTACCAATGGTGCCTATAAACGTCAGTTTAGATAGGGTAACAGTCCATCTGAAAAGGTGTCATTATCAAATTAAAAAATGACATATGGCCACTTGTGTTTAGATAGGGTGGCAACCCTGTACTATCGTCCTTGCCACACCACAATATAGAAGGAGGTTTTTTGTTCTTGTCTCCCCCCCACCCCACCACGGAACAATCTGCCCATTGCAAAGCTCATTGTATTTTTTTAATTAGTTTTAAATTCTACTCCCTTTTTTTACGAATAAATCTCATATCATTCAACCAATGAGATAGTGTGGACTTTTTGTTCTGCCTGTCGGACAATGTTCTCATAGAACGACAATACACAAATGAAGTGTATTCTATTCCACGGCCTTTTTGTGTGAACAAGTTAAAGGCAAAACAACGAATTCAAACAACTTTTTAACCAAAATACTCTGTTTTTTGATGTTTGTTTCGCAATCTTTATGTGAAGCCAACTAAGATCCCCACTGACCATTCTTCGTTCCATTACATGAACCAAATTTATCATTGTTTTTTTTAAAGTCGTTATTCAAGCTCAATATTCTTCACCTCAAGAAAACACATTTCCCTCAAGAAAACACATTTCCAGACTCTCATTTACAAATAAAGCGTGTACTGTATGTCTGACTTACTCTTGGCTCCATCTCGAGAACGGATTCTCAATGCCAACACTTGTATGTTTTTTAGTTGCTACTGCAATTGAACACGAAAGCGCAATTAAGTCACCTCATGCAGATCTGATTTCAGCTCTGCGTAGTGCGTATTGTACGAGGTTTGCTTCCCATATAATGTGCAGATGATCATTACGCGGAGTCTGAAGGTCTACGCTCTATTCAGGCAACAATGAATTTGTACGAGTGGCTTGTACTCGCTTGCTTTTACTTGTTCAGTGCGAGTACAATCTGAGCGATTCCACAATTTCCACATACGCGGCCGCACACACCCACGCACAGAGAGAGAGAGAGAGAGAGAGAGAGAGAGAGAGAGAGAGAGAGAGAGAGAGAGAGAGAGAGATGGCTTCTACCATAATGGAATCATTGTTTCAAAGAACGCTCGAAGACTTAGTGAAAGGCCTAAGAGTACAGATGATCGGAGAATCTAGGTACATTGCCAGTCATCTCGAGGAAATCAGAAAAGAGATAAAGTCTACGGATCCACATACAAAAATAGTGGCTTTGCAGAAGCTCACTTACATTCACATGATCGGTGGGATAGACATGGATTGGGCAGCTTTTCATGTGGTTGAAGCAATGAGTATGTCAAAATTTGCCCATAAGAAAATTGGTTATTTAGCTGCTTCTCTGAGTTTTCATGATGGCACGGATGTTCTCTTACTAATAACCAATCAGCTCCGCAAAGATTTAGGCAGCAACAATGAGTATGAATCCGGCTTGGCATTAGAATGCCTATCGATCATTGCAACACCTGATCTAGCACAACAATTAACACCAGATGTTTTTTCATTACTGGCAAGCGGACGAGTTTATGTGCGCTCTAGGGCTTCTGTTGTCATCTTCAAGCTCTTTACTAAATATCCTGATGCAGTGAGAATTGCGTGCAAACGGTTGGTAGAAAAGCTGGAGGACACAGACCCAAAAGTTTTGTCAGCTACCATCAGTGTATTTTGTGAAATGGCCTTGAAGGATCCTGCTTCATGTATCCCTCTTGCCCCTGAGTTCTACAGGCTTCTCACAGAACCTAGAGATAATTGGCTTCTCATCAAGGTGGTTAAGATATTTGGATTGCTTTTACCACTCGAACCAAGGCTCAGTCGCAAGGTTGCTGAGCCTTTGTGTGAAATCATGAGGCACACTACTGCGAAGTCATTGCTCTTAGAGTGCATACGAGCAGTGACTGTTGGCTTGCCAGACCATGGAGAGGGTTTGAAACTTGCAGTGCAAAAGCTGAAGGAGTTGCTCATGGAGAATGATCCTAATTTGAAGTACTTGGGTTTACAGGCTTTGGCAGCATTGATGCCAGCACACTCATGGGCAGTAGCTGAGAACAAGTCGATTATAATCAGAGGCTTAAATGATGATGATTACAATATTCAGTTGGCCTCGCTTCAATTGATATTGGGTATGGTATCAGAAGACAATTTGATTGACACTGTGCATGTTTTGTTGCAATATGCGGAACGATCAGAAGTTAGCTTCTGTAATGAAGTTATTGGCTCTATTCTTACCACTTGTAGTCGGGGCGTGTATGAACTTGTCTCAGATTTCACTTGGTACACTTCCATCCTTGGACGAGTCTCACGAATACGGGATTCGGCACATGGAAAGGAGATTGAGCGACAGTTTGTGGACATTGGTTTAAGGGTGAAAGAGGTGAGGCCAGATCTTCTAGCAGTTGCACGAGGGATATTATTGGATTCAACTCTGTTGGAGTGTCCTCCTCTTTACAGGGTTCTTTCTGCTGCTGCTTGGATTGCAGGTGAATACGTTGAGTTTTCTCATAATGCGATTGAGCTCATTGAAGCACTCTTACAACCACGCATCAGACTGTTGCCTCCAGCAATTCAAGCAGTTTATCTCCATTCTGTTTTGAAAGTTTTTATCTATTCTGCATATACTTCTCTAAAAGGTGTTTATAATGAAGGTCTACCAGCTGAACAACTTTTCTCTGAAAAGGATGAAGAAAGTACTCCTTTAAGTCAGCATTTGTTGCTTATTGAAAGCGAGGTGAAAGAAGTTGATAAAGCTGGGATAGTATCTGAAGAGCAGTTGGAAGTAAACATGACAGATGATGCCAGCATGCACTCGATCAGTATTGATTCTCAGAAAGATATTATGGAAGGGCCTTCTTTAGGGTCAGAATGCGAACAATTTAAGAGGTTGTTTGAGCTCATAGAGTCTAATGTTGGTCCAATGATAGAACATTCAGATGTTGAAGTCCAGGAGCGTGCATGTAATCTGTTGGGTCTTGCAAAAGCATTGAAGGAAGCACTGATAATATCAGAGGGGATACCAGTATTTAGCCAATCCTCATCAATGGATAATGCATTGGAAATTGTTAGCTTCTTGAGGAGTGTGTTTGGGAAGGAACTCGGTCCAGTCTCTGCTTTTGCACAAAGCAGAGTGGCTGTGCCAGAAGGTTTAGTTCTAATGAAGAACTTAGATAACTTAGATGGTATGTTTTGTGATGATGAAGTGAAAGAAAAGTCACTCACGCCAGAATTCAAGACACGTGAGTGGGAAGTTGGACCAAAGTCTGCTGAAAGTGCTCCTGATACTGACTCAAAGCATGGAGAATCATCATCTCTACTAGCACAGCATAGGCAACGGCATGGTACATATTATCTCCCTGTTGAGAAGGACATTACAGCAGAAAATGGATATCCACCACCTCAAATTGTCCAGCAGGATATTCCGTCGACATCCTCAGCAGCTGATGATATCATGAAATTGGCAGAACAGTCATTGACATGGTCAAAGCCGCGTCAAACAAAGCAGCGCCCAGTCATTGTAAGGCTGGATGATGGAGATGAAGATCTGATTTTATCTAGCAAAGTAAAAAGAGATGCCAAAGATAATCTGATTTCAAGCGCTCTCAAGGATGTCCTTGTCAGTGGCAAAGGCAAGCCCTCCATGAAGTTTACAAGCAAGGAGGATGGAAAGAGTCTTTTTCGCAGTCAACAACATGATCATAATGCCGTAGTGGAAGTCAATTCAAATGTTTCTGTCAATTCTGAAGAAGCTACAAAAAAATCAGGAAAGAGGCATGGAAAACATAGGCACAAAACCCGCTCTACTTCCATGTCCATCAAGGATACGGCAGGACCATGTTTGAATCAATCGCAAGGTGACAGTCATAATAGTCACTCAGGACAGAAGAGCAGACACAAATCAAGGACTCCCACTGCTATCATTCCTCAACCTGATGTTATTCCAGACTTTCTTTCATAAATATCCCTTGTGCATTATATTTTGTGCAAATTCATGTAATTGGTTGTGCCAATCTGCGTTAAGCTTCGAGATGATGGGCATTTTACTGGGGCCATCGGATATAGATCTTTTGTGAGTGCAGCGACTTGCTTTTCTCATGTGTTGAAAAAAATCATTTTATTAGTTGCTATTTAATAAATTGTCCAATTGCTATGCTTTGGTGTTCTGCATTATGAGCAGATAACTTATTGCCTTGGTTTCACTATGGCCACACATTTAAAGGGGAGCTATGCTTTTTCTTTTTTTTTTTCACGATTTTGTGTAAATCTCTTGTCCTGCAAGGTTCAGACAGTATACCTTTCCCATCAGAAAAGGGAAGCATGAGAAATCGAGGGAAGAAGAGGGGGCAAGAGATGGGGATCGAAGGGTTGGGGGTAGGAAATAAGTCTACTTAACTTGCAAGGATTGATTTAAGTAGAGTATGGTCAAATGCCAAGAGTTTGGGACTGTGGTCAATTGATTAGAGGATTTATCACCAACATACTTACTGGATTGTGGAAGGATCAATTGACCTGAGAGTTAATGATAGATATAAAGTTCTACATCGTTGAATGATCACATAGCTTGAGGGTTGGGGTGTACAGAGGCATGAATTGCTAGATTTGTGGCATTCATGATCTTCAAAAGAAATTAAGTGAGCGGATTGCTATATTATAGCAAACATCTTCCCTTTTTTGATGTATTTGTAGTTCTTAAGTGTGTTGTCTTTTGCATGAGGCTCAAAGCTTGTTCTTACATTTCCTCTCTATCAAGTGTCTAGATTCTTGCACATATGCAAGAATGATACTTGCCTTCTCAAAACATATTGAAATAATAGGAAAGAAATACCACAACTTTTGCTCGACTTTGGGGCCGATTAGGTGTTGTTATTTACCCTTGCTCTCTCACAAGGGTCAATTGGGGCCAATTAGGCGTAGTTTATGTTATTACCAGTTTGTCTTCTCTCCCACACTTCCCCTTCCCTCATTTTTATCCAAGAATACAGGTGCTTGAGTGGTTTGCCCTATGTCATTTTGTGTGCAGCTATAAGGGGAGAGGGAGTGATGGTCATGAATGATCCTCTTAAAGGTGTGAAGGTTTAGGTGATCAATTGTGTTATACAACCAAAGCCATGTTCTATCGTTAGGTTGATGATGTTCTATGAGGTTTGAGAACTAATTCTTCTTGCATTGGGTTTGGGTAAATTCCTAGTGCTGGGAATGCCTCCTCACTCTCTTGTGAGGTGTGGTTTCATGGATGGAATGTTTGATGATGAGTACCTTCATCTAGCCGGCCCTCTCATCTAAGTTGACCATGTTAAGGGGTTTGGCATGTTTTGGATAGGTCATGGGAGAAATAGCTTCTAGGTCATGTTTGTTTTTAACTCCTAGTAGCCTTTTGCAATGCAAATGTATCTCACTTGTGTTTTTACACGGAATCAAAGAGAGTGAAGGAACATAAGCAAAATGAAATGTACTCACAAATGGAAGTGTGTGAGTCTCTAAAAGAGTGAGTAGGCAATGGAATGGGGGAAATCATAGTGAATTTGCCGAGAGAGCATAGAGTGAGCTCTCAAGCTAATCTATACTTGAGTTTTCTCATTTCATGGTCTACCCACTGCTTCGAATCATTTCTGAGTACAATTCATTTCGCTTTAGCATGTGCACTCTTTACAGGGTAAAAGAGCATGCCTAGTGATGTTGGTGGTCATTTGTGATGATTTGGGTTTTTGGTGCTTGTGATGGTGTTTTATCATTGTTAAAAAAGAGCTTTTGAGCATCATCCTTGTGGTTATGAAACCTTTTTGAATGCCATTTTGTAGTTTTTTCCACACTCCACTCAGAAAGGAGAGCTTGAGAACTTCTTGTTGATACCGAATATGTCCAATCTAGCTCAAGGAAGTGTGGATGTCGAGAAAAGTAAGGTGTTGGCTGTGGGAGCTTAGGTTTATGCAGAAATTTGGAGAAAAAGATGAGAGAGAAGGTGAAGAAGTTGTTTTTGGAAAGTTTGAAGTTCAAAAGTCTAAACTTTTTGAGACTTGGGACAAGTTTTATCAAAGAATGGGGCCTTAGACACCTTTAAAAGATCCAAGCGATCCAGATTCCAAAGTTAAATAAAATTCTTATAATTACCTCAATTTTGGGCAAAAAATGCATAAAACCTATGTTTGGAAAGCTCATTCCAAGAGCTACAACATAAAAGGGTTGTAGATATAAAAAGGCTTCTTTAAGCTAATAAACTCCCACCATGTGTATAGATAGCTAATGTTGTGGCTTCTGGTATGCACTTACTGAGAGCATCTCTTGGATTTTGGGATGTATTGTTGGATTTTAGGATGTATTTCCCTTTATCAATATGATTAGGCCATCCTTGAGCGTCTCTCTAATGAAGTAATATTGCACATCAATATGATTAGGCCAACCCTTGGGGATGAAGCGATGTGGTCTTGGCTTTCAAGACCCAATGGTTCTCTTCTTTTTTAGGCTCTTTCATTGATCCTCTTCATAGATAGCTTATGGCTTCCTCCAATGGATTAGATCCCTTTTTCATCGCTTCAATCTATGCCGTGAACTTGGACCAAGAGAGAGACATTGGACACTTGACTCCCTTCCTTAGGATATTTCCCTTAAGAACTTCTAATCCTTCAATGTTTTCGCTCCCCTCAATCAGACAAGAAATCGAGCTCACCTAGTGACATGCTTTTTGTGAGCACTCCTCTCGAGGCAAGAGTTGGATCAATGCTTTCAATCAAATCCAGACTATTCTACATAGAATGCAATAAGAGATCCAAAGAATTAGAAAAGAAAGAATGGAGAAACTTTATAGAAGGTTCACTCGCCTAGAGAATGAAGTTAATCAAGGTAAAACCCACCCTTAGAATGGCCTTCTCATGATTAGGAGTATTCTTACATATGAAGAGGAAGTCAAGAGAAGGAAGCTCTCGTTGTTATTTAAAGACCTATGGGAAGGCAAGGAAGACAAACCTTCCAAAGAAATTGTGTAGACTCTTGAAAAAGAAAAAGCTCAAAGAAGTCCTCCCTAGAATGACTAAGAATAATGGTGTTGAATGTGCTTCAGAAAGGATAATTGTGACTTAATTGTTGAGCACTTCTCTATGTTGTTTGGGGTTTCCTCTCTGTTCTCTCTTCCGAGGTGCGATTGCATGGTCTTCATCTCGAAAGTCGAAACTCTTAAGTCGAGAAGATTCTATAAGACAAATTTATGGGACTCGATAACCCATTTACTACCATTGAGATCAAGGATGCTATCGATGCCCTCCTTGAAGGTAAAGTCAAGGCCTTGATGATCTCACTAACGAATTCTCCCAAATCTTTAAAGATGATCTTGTGGGTCTGTTTTGCATGGTTTGGAGGGAGGCTTTCAGCTTTGGTGCTTTTATGAGGTGCTTGAATGAAGGTGTTATAAATCTTATTCATAAGAAAGACAACAGTAGAATTGAAAACTGGCGGCCTATCACCATGCTTTAGACGGGCTATAAGATCTTTGCCAAAGCTTTGGAAAACCGCATTGCTTGCCATCTTTGGACTTGGATACTTGAGGAAAAAAGGCTTCATCAAAGGAAGATTGATTCTTGAAGTCATCATTGAGATTTGGGAAGGTCTCGATTATGCTAAAGAATCGTCTCAATATTTCTCTTTCTCAAAATTGATTTTGACAAAGCATATGATAGACTAGAGTGGGATTTCATTCTCCAATGCCTCAAGGTCTTGGGATGAGGACCTAAATTCAGGAAAATGGTTTCCATCCTTCTTGGAAATGCTTTTGCTGGAATTAACATCAATGGAAAACTCTCCTCAGCTATTGTTCTAAAACACTCTATCAGGGAGGGTTGTTCGCTTGCCACTTTGTTGTTTGCTATCGATGCAGATGGCTTAGTTGCTTAGTTGCTTAGTTCGAAGCGAAATGTAGTTGGACTATAGGTCTCTCTCTCTCCCAAGGTGAAGAAAAGATAACTTTCATGCTTTTTGTAGACGACACCAATGTTTTTTGCAAAATGATATTTTTAGTGTTTCCCCCTTTTTGGCACTATCTTGACATCTTTTGCATTGCTTTTGGGTCCATAATTAACCACTCCAAAATGGTTTTTAAAATGCGTATGCAACGTCCCTTACAATTTATGAGGGATCATGGTTGCAAGGAGATCTGATCAAATTTTTCGTCGGTCAGGCATCCCAATGAGTTTAAGGGTTACTATGAGTCAGCGTTGGGGCTAGATTCTTTCCGAATTAGATAGTAAGCTCCAATACTGGAAGGGAAGGGAGCTTAATCTGACAGCAAAAGTGATGGTAATAAATACATTTCACATTTCTTCTTGGTTTTCTGGTTAAAAGCAAATTCTGAAGCTTTTGCTACTTTCAAGAAATTTACAGCCATTGTTGAAAATGGAAATCAATCTAAAATTCAGATTTTAAGTAGTGATAAAGGAGGAGAATACATGTCTAATGACTTCAAGTCATATTTGAAAGACCAAGGTATTTCTCATTAACTCACTATTTCTTATACTCTAGAGAAGAATGGTGTTGTGAAGAGAAAGAATCGTACACTTGTTCAACAAAGCTGTTTTTGTTGGTTATGGTGTTGAAAGCAAAGGTTGTAGATTCTATGTTCCAAAAAAAGGTGGAATCTTATTCTCACTCAATATGCTTACATTGCTGAAATTTAGTAGCAGGTAATTATTGGATTTTTTGAAAGAAATTTAGATCCTATTCAGCCATACATGAACCCCTATTCAAGTATATAAGGATAAAGGAAAGGACACGGTTGTAACCTCTCCTACACAAGCTGGATATTTTATGCGATCACCACAACCTTCATCATCTCCTATTCCTTCTCAACCTATAGAAGAATCGATTCAAGAAGTTGGAGAATCTTCTAGAAGTCCAAATGAAAGAGAGATTGCATCAATTTTTAAGAAGATTCTAAGGTGGTATTTGCAAACTTACAAGAAAGTAGCATTCAGATATTCAAAGGAAGAACAAGAAATTAGAAAGATCAAGCAAATAAATTATGAAGAAGTTTTTGAAATTCATAACATTCTAGCTTTCACTTCATTTGAGAATGAACTTGCTAGTGTTAAAGATGCATTATGTAATCCTGTGTGGAAGAAAGCAATGCAAGAGGAGATTGATGCTATTCATAAGAATCAAACATGGAAGCTTTGTGAGTTACCAAGGAGAGAAAAGCAATTGGTGTTAACTGGATATTCAAAATCAAAAGAAAAGCAAGGTATAAAGCAAAGTTAGTTGTCCAAGGTTATGCATAAGAGAAAGATGTTGACTATGATGGAACTTTGGCTCCTATTTCTAGAATGATCATAGTCAGGATTGTACTTTCTTTAGTTGCTTTCTTTGGTTGGAATGTATTTTAATTATATATTAAGATAACATTTTTTAATGGTGATCCACATGAGGATGTCTACATTCCATGACCAGAGGGTTTTGAAGAGAATGGTAAAGAATATCTTGTTTGCAAGCTAATCAAAGCCCTTCATGGCTTGAAGCAAGCACAAAGAGCTTGGTATAAAAAGATTCATTTATATCTTATTTCACTATGTTAAGTGAAAGGAAGATGTTTTGATTATAGTCATCATTTATGTTGATGATATGATTATGATAGGTCCCAGAAAATTAGATCTATAGTTTTTTAAGTATGAACTTAAGAAAGTGTTTAACATTAATGATCTTGGTTCTTTCTGCTTTTATCTTTGCATTGAATTTATGTACATGGATTATTGTATTTATATGACACAACATAAGTACATTGAGAAACTTCTAGAAAGGATTGAAATGCAAGATTCTAAAACTATCCACATTGCAAACTCTTATGGATATTAATGTGTCTTTACAAGTAAAAGAAGAGTCAGAATCATTCGATGCAACTATATAAGTCAAGTAGTTGATTGTGTGATTTATTTTTGTAATACATGTCCTAATATTAAGTTTGCTACTTCTTAAATATCAAAGTTCATGCACAAATCTCTCAAAATTCATTGGAAAGAAGTTAAGCGAATTTTTAGATATCTGAAAGGAACTATAAATTATGCTATGGTTTTTTCAAAGTCATCACATTTTGATTGAGCAAGTGACATAGGCACAACAAGGTATATTAGTAGCTATTGTTTCTTTGTTGGAGAATATCTTATTTCTTGGTATTCTAAGAATCAACCAACAACGGCTATATCTTGAAGTGAAGCAGAGTTTAGAGTTGCCGTTACAACTACATTTGAGGTTATATGGTTGTAGAAAATTCTAAGTTATCTTGATATCTATGCTCATCTTCCTATGCATATATATTCAGATAGTCAAAGTGTTATTGCTATTGTCGAGAATCCTGTTCATCATACAAGAACAAAATTGTTGAAGTTCATTATCATTATATTTGTGAGCAGGTATCAAAGAAGCACATTGAGCTTATTATGTTTCCATACGTGAGAATGTGGTAGATATTTTTACTAAGTCATTATCCAGAGATAGACATTAAAGATCATGCAGATGATTAAATCTTACTCCAACATGACATTGAGGGGAACATTGGAAGACGATGTTCTATTGAGGGGTTTAACCCTAATTCTCAAAAACGTTCAAAAATATTGTTGCATATTCTTATAGTGCTCTTAAGAGTTATCTATTGATACATAACACATGACCATCCAATATTTTAACCTTATAAAAAACAAAACCATAATATTTTCGTTTCGTACTTTTCAAAATTTAAATAGATCATCCTGTAGAGATCTTTATGCTCTTTCAAAATATATGATTTTTATAAGAAAAAGAGGTCTAAAATCTTCTCAAATTAAATTTGTTTAGAGTAACCTGTTAGGGTTATAGGCATATATACAAGTCGGGGGAAAAAAACCTCCTAAAGAGGAAAAAACGACAGTCCTAAGTGTATTCACACATGTCACTACCGAAATATATCAACAAATCCCCCTTCGGAGTGATGCAGTGAACAAGGAGTCAGCACTCATGTATAAGGAAGTGCCAAGTTATGTAGAAAGGGATCATTCCACAAAAGGAAGTAAGCCCAAAGCTTGTGGAAAACTTCAAACTTCTCCCTAGGTAGAGCCTTTGTGAAAAGGTCTCCAACGTCATCCTGTGTGGGCACATATATCAAACTGATCTCTCTTGCAAAGAACCTCTCTTTGACGTAATGATAGTGCACCTCAATGTGCTTTGTGTGAGCATGGAATACAGGGTTCCTCACAACTTCCAATGCGCTTTGGATTCAAGTGAAGATGATGGTGGGAGAAGATTGACCAACTTCAAAATCAACCAAAAGGAGTTTGAGCCACACACACTCAATAGTCATTGTCAAAGCCTCCCTATACTTAGCCTCACAACTAGAAGTGACCACAGTAGGCTTCTTCTTGCTCAACTAAGGTATGCATGAGCCACCAAGCAAGAAGCAAAAACCACTGGAGTCTGGTGGACACATGACTGACATAACAACCAGCCGTGTTAGAGTCAGAAAAAGCATGTAAATTTGGCGGTAATGATCCCCCTTTGGGATAAAACAATTCAAGTAGCCGGGTACCATTCAAATAGCAAAAGATGTGCTTAACTGACTTCCATTGCTTGACACCTGGGCAATGCATAAGTCAGAGTCAGAAAAAGCATGTAAATCTGGTGGTAATGATCTCCCCTTGGGATAAAACAATCCAATTAGCAGGGTACCACTCAAATAGCGAAAGATGCGCTTAATCGCCTGCCAATGCTTGACTCTTGGGCAATGCATAAACCTCCTCATATGCGAGACAACAAATTGAATATCAGGCCGAGTTATACATAAGTAAATCAAGCATCCAACAACTTGCTGATAGAGAACAACATCAAATGCATCTGCAACATCATGAAGACTCAACCGTAAACCTGTTTCCATAGGGGTGGCAATAGGTTTGCAATTTTCAAGGCCAAAATGATGCAATAATGTGTCAATATATTTTGTTTGACACAAGGATATTCCCCCATCAACTTGCATAAACTGAATGCTCAAATAATGATGCAAATGTCTCAAATCTGACATCTCAAAAGAGGCATGCAAATCAGCCTTAAATTCAGCAATATGCTTCTCATTAGGACTAGTGAGCAGCATGTCATCAACATACACAAAAATGATGAGTAGCACATCATCTGCACACTTAACATATAAGGTGCTCTAAGTTGGACTGCCCTCAAAACCATGTGCAATCAAGTAGGCATGTCTCTTTTCATAGCAAGCACGTGGTGCTTGCTTCAAACCATATAATGCCTTTTCCAACCTGCACACTTTGTTTTCACGCCCTTTCTTCAGAAGACCACAGGGTTGAAGTAGATACACTCTTCATGTAAGTCACCATTCAGAAATGCAGTTTTAATGTCCAATTGATGTACATTTCAATCATGATGAGTTGCAAGTGCACAAATGCTATGAACGGTGGTCATTCGGCATGTGAGTGCAAAGGTCTCATCAAAATCAATGCCTCTCTCTTGAGTATAACCTTTTGCAACAAGGCTAGCCTTATACTTATTGACTGTTCCATCAAGCTTACATTTCAGCTTGTATACCCATTTAGTGCTAATGGCCTTTTTGCGTGGAGGCAAATCACATAAAGACCAGGTACCATTCTTCATAATAGCATCATATTCTGATTGCATAGAAGCCATCCAATTTTTTGAATTTTGTGCTTCATCAAATGAAATAGGTTCATTCACATCACAAAGACTAGAGGCTTCCATTGCATAGCAATCTGATGCAAAGGAAGCACTATGAGAACCTGAATGAGTACTATATGACATAGGTGCATCTAATTTGCTATCTCTCAAACTCTGCACCAGCCATTTAGGCATAGTTTTTGCCTCTGTATCAGCCATCTCATATACAAGTGCATCGTATAAATCTGCATCAGAAATGGAATGATCTTCATGATCATGTGGAACTTGTAAAGGCTGAGAAATCGCCTCATTTGAATGAGTACTTGATTGTCCACTTGTAAAAAGAGCAATCAAAGTGTCTTACACATCTCTAGAGCTAGCGGAAGTCTCCTTGGTACATGAAAGTAATGGCTGAATTGCATCTTTCACAAAAACAACATCACGGCTAAGCAAAATGTGTTTACTCTGTGGATGATAGAGACGATAGCCTTTCACTTCTTTAGCACCTAATTTCCTACATTGTTCAAGCACTAATGCATTTGCCTGACAACCAAAGACATGCAAATGAGCAAGAGATGACTTGTGACCATGCCAAGCCTCATATGGAGTGATAGATTGCAGTGCTTTGGTGGGACACTTGATAAGCACATACGCAACACACCGAACAACCTAAAGTAAGAAGCTATATGGTAAAGCCTGACTTTTGATCATACATCTCGCCATCTCCATGAGAGACCTGTTCTTTCTTTCAACAACTCCATTTTGTTGAGGTGTATACGGCACTGTACACTGGTGATTTATTCCACGCTCAGCCAGAAATGCATTAAAATCAGAAGATATGTACCCCCCCCCCCTCGATCAGAATTGAGAGTGCTTAATTTACATGCTCACAGATTTTCAATCATAACTAGAAATTGTTTGAAGCACATGAACACTTCGGACTTTGCTTTCAATGGATACACCCATGCATGCCTTGAGAAATCATCAATAAAAGTCACGAAGTGAAGGTAGTTCCCACAAGAAGGTGTCTGCATAGGACCACAAATATCACTATGACCAAGCTTTAATTTATGAGGAGCTCGAACTGAACCATCTTTTGAAAATGAGGAACATTGCATTTTGCCCAAATTACAACGTTACAAGGTGCCTCAATTTTGGGCAGAGGACACCATTTCAGATTTCTGCATGCATAGCAAACTAGCAAAATTAAGATGACCAAAGCGTGCATGCCAAAGCTTTGCATTTGAGATAGCATGAGAATCTTGAACTTCACATGCTGAATCATTCATAGATTTTGCATGATCTATGAGCTTATAGAGCCCATTACATAAAATGCAAGAACCAATAATAACATTGCCATTTGAGAGATCATGAACTTTACATTTGTTATTAACAAATTTGAAAACAAAGCCAATCTTGGCTAATGCAAAAACTAACAACAGATTTTGTTGATCCCTGGCACATACAAGGCATCTCATAATGTGTGAAGAACTACCATCAATATTAGCGAGAATAATTTTACCAACTCCCATTACAAGATACGAGGAGTTGTTAGCGCATGTGACAGTATTCCCTGTAGGGGAAGGCTCAAGTGAACTAAAGAATAAGTGCTGCGAGATAACATGTTCCGTTTCTCCACTATAAAAGTACCAATCATCTGAGTCTACTGCAGACATACACTGCTCATGAGAAGATGGATCATAGCTGCAATCAGTAGTAAACACCATTCTTCATTCTGCACAGAGGCCTCAGTAACAACCATTCCAGCCTCTTTTGTCTTTGCCTCTTTTGCAGTCATCTTTGTCTTCCTTCGACTCTCCAACATTAGCAGATTTTTGCTTAGTAGTAGATGCGCTCCATTTACCTTTACCCTTTTGACTAGCTCAGAAAGCTTGATATGCAACACGTATAATGGATTGGTTCTGCCTAGACCAATCCTCTTGCAATAAAACAAAGACTAACTCCTCAAATGTTATGGCATTTGGATTGCCTTTCATCATCAATCGAAGAGTAGAAGCAAAACGCTGATATGAATTTGGAAGACCGTTAAGAACAATTTGCACAAGTGAACTATGTGGCAAAACTTCATTAGCAAAAATCAACTCCTCCAAATCTTTGATCTTTGTCAAAAAACTGTCTATGGAATCTCCTTCATTCATATGCTCACTCTCAAACTATTTTCGGAGGTAAGCAACACAAGCCTCATTCCTTGCTTGGTATAAGGTTGTATCCCAAGCATCCTTTGCTATCTTGCAAGAGCTAATGTGAGGGATAATGGCACGTTTGACAAACAAGGTTATCAATGCATGTGCCTGAGCATCTCTTCCATCCCAACGAAGTGGCTCTGCAGTAGGTGAAGTAAGAACCAAAGTATTGTTTTGTTATTTTATTGTTTATTTTACTTTAGCTTGTAAATTAAGTGGTTTCACACTACAAATTGGGTTCACATGGATTGAACGATCATACAATTATTCATAGGCACATATGGATCATACATGGACTAATAGATAAATTCATAATGAAGATGTACATGTGGGACATTTACAATTTGAGATTACTCACATGGTGCACATTAAAGCTTTATGAATGGGGTGTGTATATTTACATGACTTATGGGTTCATAATTATGACGATTTATTAACCGAGTCATTTAGATCAATAGTTTTGTCATCATCTTCTTCACGAGTATTTTTTCATAGCTTCTCATCAAGTATATAAGAGAGATAATCATGAACCATTATCATCTTGTTTGGACACAAATTGAAATGTCCCCTTTAATGGGTCTAGCTCTTGGAAATGTAGAGATGTAAATCATTACGACAACATCAGTAAACATCAGAAACATTTTACCGTACCCGTCAGACGTCGGCTAAACGTCAAAAATCAAAAGTTAGAAAAACGTCCAGAACAACTATGCCTATAGTAGATTTTGAGGCGCTTGTACTAGCAAACCGGAACCTATATACATGTTTGGCAAAGAGACGAAATTGCTTCCACTGCACATGCACTGCGATAGTGTGTTCGAAGACCGAAGCGAGCTCATATCAAAATTTCGACGCCATAGAGATTGTGATCGGAGGGGTGTTGACGACACCCTAGATGGCGACGTGCTTGGATACCAATTGTTGGAGTTTGAGGTCTGTGGAAGCACACAAACAACACAAGCAAGAAGAAGAAGCTTGAAGCCAAACACAACATTGAATGAATTACCAAGTGAATGTACGAGAATGAGTAACCCGCTAGGGTTATAGATGTATATACAAGCCGGGAAAAAACCTCCTAAAGAAGGGAAAAAGTGCCCCGGTGTTCCTAAGCGTATTCACACACATCATTATCGAAATATATCAATCGTGTGTACCCGCTGAATATTTTAAGTGACAACTATTTATTGTTATTCTTCAAGCCTTTTACCTACTACTTTAAGAGGAGAAGTTACTATGGCTGTCTATTTTCATAGAAGAAACCCTAAAATTTGTTAGGATTGTAGAATTTTGCCCTGATTATGGCACATAGGCTGTCTTTCCATAAACAATCCTATTTCTCTTCTAATTTCAGCATATTTTCACTTTCTCTAACTCTTAGCCACACTTCTCTCTAATTTTTAATTCAGCCTTCTATCCAAATTTTGTATATTACACACACTGTATAGTTATTATTTAGAGTAGTCTTTAGCTTACATTCTCGTCTCTTGTCTAGTTTTGTAAGCTTTCATCTATCTTATTCGGTTCAAGTTGTGCATGTGCTCAAGGTTTCAAGTCTTGGAAAGATCTTGTGAATTATTATTGGGCCTACCTCACTTCGAGCATTGATCTTGTAGGAGTTTCTCCATGTAGAGATAAAACCCCTCCTTGCTTACATAAGTCTTCCTTCATGGCCACCAAGGCGTGTGTTTGCCAACTCTCATATATGGGTGAATGTCTGATTTCAAGGAGCACTAGAAGTTTGACTAGTCGTTGAACATCTCTTCATAAGTATACATCCAAGAAGCAATGCTCTCCAAGATGTTTTTGATTGTTTGATTCCAGCAAATCAAGCAAATATTATAAAATTCTTGCAAATTTTTAGATAGATAATGTGTCCATATTACATGATGTTATTGCTTCTATGATGACTACAATCTGTCTTGTTCTTTTTCTTTGTCACCCCTTCTGGAGTGTCTCTCTCGAAATGGTATTCAACTTCTTCATATAGATTGATGACTTGATGATAATTGCCGAATATGTGGTTGCGCTTGACTTGAACTAGCCATGAAGATTTGATCTTCTCATGTGGCAAAATTCTCTATGTAGCTTAAATTTTCTTTCTTTGATACCAATTGTTGGTTTTTAAGCCCACAACTAATATAGAGACATAGAGAAAATAGAGACAAGATGGAGAATATGTAGCACATGAGAGAGATGTAAGGAGCAAAGCTCCAAATATATTCACTATATTCCATAATTGAAGTTACAAGATAGCATAGAAGATATACAAGATGAATACAAGCTTCCCAATAACTCCAATAACCCCCAAGGTTAAAGATGATCTCCTCCAAAAATAAATAAGCTTCAAGTTGCTACACACCTTAGAGATGATGAAGGAAACATAACTCTACCTCTCCAAGATGAAAGGACTACCTCCTCTAAGCTTTCCCATGAAGAGTTCTACAAGAGTGATGATCAGAGTGCTGAACACACTTGCTCTTTATATTGTTGGAAGTCAATGTACATATGGTCCACATTCTAGCAATTCTACATTTTGGACTTAGCATTTTTGTGCAGTTTGGGTAAAACGTTTTTAGGCTAGATAGATAGAGCTTGGTGAGAGCTATCTAGTGGTATGCTTCATTTCTTCATCAGAGGTCAGAACAGGGAGATAATCCAAACCCTAATTCAGCCCAAAAATGAGGAAAAGCAGATTGTGAAGATCAAACTATAAAAAGCTAGGTTATAGGTTATTTTGGTCCAAAAGCAAGTAGGTTCAGTGATCCAAATTAAAATAAAGCAAATATCAGCAATGGGATTTCAAAATTACGAAAAAGCAAAATTTAACGATCTATTTTAAAAAACAGCAATGGGACTGATTTTCGCTAATGATTAGCTTTATTGGGCAATTGCTTTATTTTGGGGTACCAAACCTGTATAAAGACCATACTTGGGCACTATTTGGTAGAGAAGAAGACAAGACACAAGTCAGCTCTTGGTGTTCTGAAGCTTTGGAGGTGCAGTTTTGATGAAGGAGAGGCTACTCTCTTGGAGCAAGAGGTCTTCTACAAGGTGGTGGCAGCTATCTTTTGTAAGTTAACCTTATATTCTGTTTTTAGGATTTCTGTACCCTAATTTCAGAATTAGGGTTTGCTGATTTTCAGATTTGTTGCACTATTTTGTGAGAATTAGGTTCGCTTCGTTGCTCAATCACTTCACACACACTCAGATTATAAACAACATAATCTGAATTTTGTATCATCATCTTCTTGGCTATTCTTCCATTAGTGAGTGCACCACATCATATGGTTGAGTAGTACTCCCATGTTGTAATTTGGACATCTATTTTTTAGTGAGTAAGCATCCAGCTTACGTTCCCTATCCTTGTCTCAAGATCTCTTTCTTTCTATCTCTCACTTATCATCTTAATTAATTAAGTGTATGCTCAAAAGGTTTTAGTATTGGAACGATCTTGGGGCCCCAAATTCCGACACTTGGTATCAAAGCATAATTGACATACACACTTAGTTAAGATGAGTGAGATTAGAATTGAGATTGAGGACAAGTTGGATGGATCTTCTAATTATCCCATGTGGAGTTTCATGATGATGAATATTTTAGTGACAAAGGATTTATGGAGTATCGTCAATGGATCCTTAACAAGACCCATACGAGAAGGCAAAGAAGGGGCTACAACAGCTTCAAGAGGTACTGGAATTACAATTACAGAACCAACTGAAGAAGAGGTAATCACTTCTACATCCAGAGTCACAGGTAGGTCTTTTCCTAGAGTTCCTCCTACTGAAGATCAGGCAAGGTGGGATGCTAGAGATGCTTTAGCACTTTCATTCATATCAATGAGTGTCAAAAAGCATATTCTACCACAGATCAGATCTTGCAGAAGTTTTAGACAAGCTTGGTTGAAGCTTTTCAGAGCAGAAATCCTACTAGGAAAGCTCACTTGAGGAGACAAATAGCAAATACAAGGATGAAGGCTGGTGAGTCAATTCAAACCCACATTACGAGACTCGTTGACTTGAGAGATCAACTTCTAAATGTAGGAGTTTAGATATCTGATGAAGAAATGGTAAATACACTGATTAATTCACTTCCTATCTCATATCGGTCTTTCATAACCACTCTTACCCTTACCACAAGAGATAGAGAGGTTACATTTGAAGAGTTAGAATTCTCGTTGATTCAAGATGAAGATCAGTTGAAGGGAATGTAAGAGAATAAAGAAGCACTTTTGTCTTCATCAAAGGGTAAAAAGAAGAAGGAGAAGAAGGAGAAGAAGGAAAAACAATTCATAAAGGAAAGTAAGTCCCTTTCACCTTCTACTTCAGATTCTGTTTCTACTACATCTAAAGAGAAGTCTTCTAAGAAGAAGGAAGTAATATGTTTTTACTGCAAGAAACCTGGATATTTTAAGTCAGCATGTTATAAAAGGATTGCAGCAGAAAAGAAAAAGGCATAAGGTAATGTTGCAGAAGATGATAAAAAAGAGAAATCTCAAGCTGATTCTTATGCTTGTATCACCATTGAGGAAGTAGCTTTTGATCAGGCAGCTTTACAAGTTCTTTCAACAAGTCCTTGGATATTTGACTCAGGTGCTACAAAGCATATGATAGGTTGCAGAGATGTGTTTTCTTCCCTTTTCTATTCTACAGGTAGAAGAGTTACCATTGCATATGGCAATGATTTGAATGTTGTGGGAATAGGTACAATAACCCTAAAGTCAAGAGGAGGTGGTAATTTTCAGATTTCAGATGTTCTATATGAACCTGAAATGAAGAAGAATATGGTGTCTATATCTGCATTTTTAGGTGATGGTTTTAAAGTTGTATTTGAGAGAGATCTTTGTAAGATCCTATCACAGAAGACGACAAGTGTATTTTACAAGGTGAGCATAGAGGAGGGATCTTTGTTTTGTCAAAAATGAGTCAGGCATATGCGGTCAAATCTTCGTCACCGATGGAAGATATGAAGCTATGGCATGGAAGATTTGGACGTATCAGTTTTGGAGCTCTCAAGAGTATCAAAGATAGAGGTATGGTTGAGAGTTTACCCTCATTCGAGCTACCAGATGATTCAGATATATGTGAAGGATGTCTTGAAAGTAAGATGCATAAACTACCTTTCAAGAAACATGGTCATATTACACTACCAGGAAATTGCAGATTATTCATTCAGATGTGAATGGACCTATGAGAACAGACTCTATTCAAGGTTTTAGGTATTTTGTTCTATTCGTTGATGATTTTACGAGATATTCATGGATCTATGGTCTTAAGTTGAAGTCAGAAGTCTTTCCTATGTTCAAGAAGTTTGTAGCTATGGTTGAAAGTGAAAGTCAGGAAACTATCCAGATTCTCAGAAGTGATAGAGGTGGAGAATACTTGTCAAATGAGTTCTAGACATTTCTTGATGAGAAAGGTATTGCTCGACACCTTACTATTCCTTACACTCCTCAGCAGAATGGCGTTGCAGAAAGAAAGAATAGAATACTTGTTGAGATGATGCGGAGCATGATGGCGTCCAAGAAGCTTTCACCGAAACTCTGGTTTGATGCAGTACATATAGCTAATCACATTTTGAATAGGTCATCTACAAAAGCTTTAAAGGTAATCACACCTTATGAAGCTTATTATGGTAGAAAACCTAATGTAAGTTACTTCAAAGTGTTTGGATCACTTTCTTATGTACATATTGAGAAAAAGGACCGAGGCAAACTAGATATAAAGGCAAAGAAAGCTGTTTTTATTGGATATCCTGTTGAGAGTAAAGGATACAGGTTTTATGTTCCAGAGATAGGTGAAGTTATTCTTTCACGTAATGCCTATATTGCTGAAAATAAGGTTTATGATAAAGAAGCAGAAATTCCAGAGTTCATTAGTGAAAATGACTATGGAATTTTTTTGAAGGATTTTGGATTCACATGTTCAACCATATCAGGAGGGAGTTAAAATTCCTAAAATTCAAGAAAGAGTTGAAGAAAGAGGAATTTCACAACCTTCTACAGAGTCAGTTCCACAAGAGACTTTGGTTCCAGAAATGGAAGAAGGTAGAGTTCTAGAAAGTCCTAGCACCTCGGAAGGACAAGCTCCTGTGGAAGCTGAAGGATCAGAAAGAGTTTCACCACTATTTAAGGATACACCTACATGGTTATATCAGACTTGGAAAGATAGTGGTATAAAGACTTTTATAGGAAGAACAAGGAGTCAGACTAGACAACAACAACAAAAAGATCATGTAAATTTTGCTTAAGACTTTGAAATTCATGATATTTTGGCACTTACGATAGTTGAAGATGAACCTACATGTGTTAAAGACGCACTTAACGTTCCTATTTGGAGAAAAGCTATGCAAGAAGAGATTGATTCTGTTCATAAGAATCAAACTTGGCAGCTATGTGAGTTACCAGAAGGAAAGAAGGCTATAGGTGTAAAATGGATCTTCAAAATCAAAAGGAAAGCAGATGGTACTATTGACATATACAAAGCAAGATTGGTTGTCAAGGGATATGCACAACAAAAAGGTATTGATTATGATGAGATATTCGCTCCTACGTCTAGGATGACTGTTATTAGGTCAATACTTGCTTTAGCATCACATTTTGGTTGGCATATATATCAACTTGACATAAAGACTTCTTTTCTAAATGGTGATTTACATGAAAATGTGTATATTCAGCAGCCAGAAGGTTTTGAAGAGACAGGTAAAGAACATTTGGTATGTAAGCTTATAAAAGCTTTATATGGTTTAAAACAGACACCTAGAAGCATGGTATGAAAAGATACATACATATCTTTTGTCCATTGATTCCCATAACTGAGATGAAGCTGCTACTCTTTATGTAAAAACTGAACCAGGTATGATGATTATAGCAATCATTTATGTGGATGATATTATAGTCACAGGTCCCAGAGATGAAGATTTGCAGATGTTCAAAGAACAATTGAAGCAAACATTTGATGTGAATGATTTGGGAATCTTACATTATTATCTTGGGATTCAGTTTTTGTTTAAGGATGAGTGTATCTATATGACATAGCAGAAGTATATTGAGAAACTTTTGGAAAGGTTTCAGATGAGTGATTCTAAACCTATGCAAACACCTATGGATCAGAACGCATCTTTACAAATGGTAGCATATGCAGAGTCATTTGATGCTACTTTATATAGTCATGCAGCTGGATGCTTGATATATCTTTGTAATACATGTCTTGATATACAATTTGCAGTTTCTCAAGTATCAAGGTTCATGTAGAATCCGATAGTGTTACATTGGAAAGCAGTAAAGCGGATCTTTCGATATTTGAAGGGAACTTCAAATTATACTATGCTATTTTCGAAATCTACACATTTGTTACTAAAAGGATTTTCAGATTCTGATTGGGCAGGTGATAGAGACACAAGAAGAAGTACTAGTGGATTTTGTTTTTATCTTGGAGATTGTCTTATCTCATGGCTTTTGAAGATTGTGAGAATTAGGTTCGCTTCGTTGCTCAATCACTTCACATACTCATATTATAAACAGCATAATCTGAATTTTGTATCATCACCTTCTTGGCTATTCTTCCATTAGTTAGTGCACCACATCGTATGGTTGAGTAGTACTCCCATGTTGTAGTACTCCCATGTTGTAATTTTTTAGTGAGTAAGCATCCAGCTTACGTTCCCTATCCTTATCTCAAGATCTCTTTCTTTCTATCTCTCACTTATCATCTTAATTAATTAAGTGTGTATGCTCAAAAGGTTTTAGTATTGGAACGGTCTTGGGGCCCCAAATTCCAACATATATAGGCATTGGTAAGGTTTGCACAACAAGCTATAATAAAGCGAAAAACATGAGAAAAAGCTATCCAAAAAATCATGGCAGATTTCTCGTCGTAAATTACACAAGGGCTAATTTTAGGTCTTTTTTTTAATGCTTTTTAGATGGTATGTAGCATAATAATCACCCTTTGATCAATATATAGAGATTTGAATCTTCAATTGATACATTTCATATTGTTTTTCACATTATTAAGTGCTTTTCAAACTTATTTATGAAATTTGGGTTCGACTTTTGATCCAAACTTTTGTCAAATATGATATCACATTATGTAATACATTATGCAATAAATAGTTTTCTTTTTTATCATTTTCTCTTATATCATTTTCTTTTTATCAATTTAAAGCGTTTTTAACCCAAAAAAAAAAGAAAACAATGCTGAGGAAGTTCAAAAGGTAAATCTTTAGATAATGATACTTTGCATGTGTTAGTATCGAGAAGGTTTCTTTTGATGAGGCAACATGGCATGCAATATCTGAGAATCCTTGGATATTTGATTAGGGAGCTACAAAGCATATGACAGATTGCAAGAAGATATTTTCTTCTCTTACTAATTCTTTTAGGTAGAAGAGTGACTATTGTATATGGCCATGATTTGGATGTTGGTGGTATTGGTGATGTTATACTAAAGTGAAGAGAAAGTGGTAATTTCAAGATTTCTAATGTTCTTTATGTATCAAAAATTAAGAAGAATCTGCTCGGAGCTTCATCGAATTCCTCTCATCAAAGGTGCATTTCCAGTGCAAAGCAGACCATGTAGACTCAACCCCAAATATGTAGAAACGGTACATGTGGAACTTGCAAAGCTAGAAGGAGCTTGGATCATCCACCATATAGAGCTAAGAGCACTCAAGGTGGCTTTCATCATTGGTAATAGTGCCCAAAAAAGATAGTGCTAAGATATGAATTTCTGTTGACTTCAGACCCTTAAACAAAGAAACCAAGCAATCATACAAGACGGGTTTCGTCGTCGTTTACTGACCAAGTTTTAAAAGAAGCCGAAGATCACATTTTGTATAGCTTTCTAGATGGGTTTAGTAGGGGCAACCAAATAGGTATTCACCTTGACGAGCAAGAAAAGACAACATTCATCACTTCTTGGAAGTTGGGGCACATGTCTACTCAAGGATGGCTTTTGGGTTAAAAAATGCTTGTGCGACCTTCAATCGCGCTATGTACGTAATTCTTAGGAAGTGGCTTACTAGTTTTTTACGAATTTCTATGGACAATTTTTCCATATTTTTAGGACAAGGGGAAAGTTACATAGTGCAAGATGTTCTCTAGTATCTAGGACATCTAAGAGATAGGTTTGAAAGATGCATGGAGACAAAGTCAAAGTTAAATCCAACAAAGTGTCACTCCAAAGGGTCATATGGTCTCATCTGAGCAGTGAGGTCTCACAATAGATCGAGCTAAAGTTTCAACCATTCGTTCCGTGCCAATTCCAAAAAACCCCAAAGAAGTGCAAAGTTATCTAGGGCACACACGATACCATAGACGATTTATACGCTTGTATTTAGAAGTAGCAAGGCCACTATCACTACTCACTAGTTACAAGGCACTATTTACATGGAGTAAAGAAGCAGATAGGGCATTTCAAGAATTGAAGCTTAAATTATGTAATGCACCTCTTCTAGGTGTGCCAAATGTTAGATATACTCAATACTCCACCCTCAAGTGACCACAAATGATCCATGGTGCTTTAAGTTGGAAGGTCCCCATTATGAGGAGAAGCCATTGTGAGAGCCCGCACATTTATGGAACCCTAACTTCCAAGTTAGATGAGGTCTATGTGTGACCGTTGATGGTTATAGATGATCTTTGTGAGCCTAGCCATTGGGTTAGGTAGGGCATAAACTTCCGGGCCATTGGGTTGCCATTCAAGGCGAAAATAAAGGCCCTGTGGCGTCGCGCGTTTTCCCTATAGAACCTTAATGGGGGGAGTGCAGAGGGGGGCTTGCCCCCTTCTGCGGGGTGCGGGGGGCCTATCCCTCCGGCCCGTAGGGCGGAGATGATAGGACTTTTGGTCGTGGAGATATAGTCGGATTGTATATTTTACCAACTATTTTGTATCTCCCGACTACGTTTATCTATACCTAATCGCCTTGTAAAAGCTATATAGCACGGCCCTGGTTGAGCTTTACATAACATTGCACACTAGTAAGCCCTTCATCTAGAATCTGTCTAGATCGTCATCCAAGCTCCACATTGGGAGCACATGGGTGGACAACACCATCATTGTAGCTTCATTATTCTTGGCAATATGAGAATCTGAGTTCTCTATCTCTTAGTTTGCGTCTATCTTTGTTTGCGTTTTTCTCTCAACTTTGTCTACTGGTCTATTCCGCTGTGCTATTATTTTCTTACATGGTATCAGAGCACAGTGCACACGAGGCTCTGAGTGGTGCAGAAGCAAAAACGCAAAGGTTGCAAAGGTCTCAACGACAAAAAAGAGAAGATGTTAAACGGTGTGTCATCATCTATGACTGGAAATGACAGGAAATGATGATGTTCTTCTTCAACAAACGAAAGATGCCCTAAGTTCAGAATTGGAAATTACAGACTTGGGTGTAATGCATTATTGCTTAGGCCTTGAAGTTTGGCAGGAACCATGGAAAATTTTCATCTCTCAATAAAAGCATGCAAGACAGATATTGAAGGTATTCGACATGGAGGATTGCAAGGAAATTTCTACACCTATGGAGGTCAACACAAAACTATCTATTCAAGATACTTCACCTCTAGTGGATATTGGAAGATACAGGAAATTAGTTGGAAGTCTTATCTACTTGTGCAATGGCAGTCCAGATATCTCTTATGCTGTTGGAGTAGTAAGCAGGGTAGGATCGGGGATCTTCTCTTGGATCAGTAAGAAGCAACCGGCTGTAGCATTATCTTCTACTGAAGCTGAGTACAAAGAAGCATGTGAAGTAGTATAGGCATGGAAGATGAGCTTGTGAATAGTCAACTTCTCATGGTAACTCCTCACTTGCAATGGTATGCAGGTAATCTCCAATTCCTTTCAACGGATAGTTTACCACCTTCTTGAAGCCTTTTAGAGAAGAGGAGACTCTTAGTAAGGGAAAAGTTGGAACAATGCCTGTAGCGAAACCTACTATTGAAGATGATGATCCAACAGATGGATGAAGAATTGTTGGGAGAGTCTGAGATTGATGTTGATGGCATTTGATTCAGCACCAGATCTTAGAGTGGGAGTTCCAGTATAGGAGGAGCTGGATTTGAGTCCCTATTCAGCATCCCAAATTACAGTAAGAGATGAAATATATTCTGAACTGAAAATGAATCTGCAGGTCCATTATTTTCTAGAATTTTTAGAAGCAAATGGGAAACATGATCCTTATGTAAACTTCTTTCAAGAAATTGATGGATCATGCACAAACTCTAAGGAGCAGGTTTCTATCTGTAAAGCATGGGGATAATTTTGGTGCAGAGAATAGTATGGGCTTTGTTGGAGAGAATACAAGTACTGTACAGCTAGTTATGTCTCAGGATTTTCATACACAAGCAAAGCGAATTGCTGGTGCAGAAGAGCAGCAACCGGATATGAAGTATTTTAGAATTCCTATCCTGGTAGATAGTGTCAATGCATTTTCTTGCAGCTAATCAATGCCTCTCAATATCTAGTAGATGTACACCTGCCTGTTGCACATATGGAACATTTTTTGAATCGTGCGTGCATGACTAAAACAGAACCTAACAACTGTCGAAAGAATAATTGATGGAACACAAAAAGCATATGTGCAGAAGTGAAGCCACACTCGATTACAAGTATGAATGGACAAAGAGTTTGCAGAATTGAATGAAAGATTGGAACAAAAAAAGGCACAAATGACAGTGATGGTCATAGTCGATCAGCTTAGATTGAAAGTGCAGACAACTAATACAGATTCCAGTGACCTCAACTTTAAATCGATTAAACTCAGTTATGAAAGATGATGCAAAGTCACTTTATAGTTCTTCATCAAATGCATCGACTAGGAGAGTATAACATTCTTATTCAGATGATGAAATTTCCAGACATGATGCACAGACAACTGTTGGGTGGCTCCAAGATCGAAGGACTGAAGGAACTGGATAAAGGAAGGGAGATAATAAAAAAGGAACAGCTGACAGATTATAGTCATAAGGTGCGACAAGACAGAAGAGCAATTATCAACAAATGTGCAGGGAAATGATGGTGCAGGCAGAAGGTATATATGATACATTGACAACAAGTGTCTCTGTAGTATAGAGGAATCCAAGCCAATAGAGCTTGGAAAAATGTGAAGTACTGTAATGGAGATGTGTAAGGAAGTCAAATCACTGGAACTGAAAGGACCAGAGAATGGGAGACAAACAGGATGCTGGCAGCAGATTGAAGAATCAGAAATTAGCTAAAGAAAACGAACAATTAAGGATGATCATCAGTAAGTTAGAGTATTTGGAAGTTTAAACCAGTTTGAGCAAAGACAGCCAACGTGACTTACAGAGATGCAACAAGACAGTCAGGATGCTCTCATTGAAAAATGCATCAAAGCTTGTGAGCAGATATGAAAATAGACCATGCATTCCCACTTTCCTGAGATAGATGCTTTCCCCTAACAAGATGGAGTTCTATAGAAACTCTTTGTAGTTTGAAAACTGATCTTTTGATTGTATGGAATGAGAGTTTTAGTAAAACTAGGCATACCACTGGCCAACAGATGCAGGGATGTCGTGGTTGAAAGCACTACTCAAATGGGAGAGAAGTAAGAAAAGTGAGCCTCTTCCTCGTAGCATGTATATGTGATAACAAAGATTCCCAACCAATAAATGGTGTATATGTAATTTTCATTGAGTGAGGGGGTAGTATCCATCAAGGGATAGTGGACTACTTGGTAGTTCAAGAAAACCCCATGCAGCTGTGCCACATGTTAAGGGTGCATTTGAGATTGAAGAAAAGGAGGGTGGAGAAGGCTATATTGGAGGGTGGGGAAGGCTTGAGTGGAAAGAGGCTTAAGAGTTCTTGATTTTGTATAAAGTAAGCACTTCAATGTAATGAAATCCTCTTCTTCCGTCACTAAACATGGCTTGGAACGTTTGGTCAGTCAGTTAGATTCAGTTTTCTTTTTTGTTCTTGGAATTCATGTAATTATGGAGACATAGTATTATGAGTCTCTCTTCCCTCTCCCCTCCCTCTCTCTCTCTCAGTTACATGGCAAAGCATGCGTGTAACAGGGTTGCAAATCTTTGGAATTCTGTAGCCCTTCGCACTTGCCAGTTACAAATTGAAAGCAACCGCATGTGGTCATAATCAATCTGTGCTTTCCATATGTAAGCAACATGGCCGCAGGCTAAATTCTGAAACCAATGCAAGTTAATTGTTGCTTGTTCGACAAGGCCTCCTAGGGATTTTCTATAGGTATTTCACCAGGGTTGGGCCCAAATTTTAGAGGAGGGCTGAGCAGTCCTTCCTTTCTATGGTAGGCTGTGGGAATCGTATGGTGATTGGTTGTTGCCAGGCTTCAGACCCAAAAACTCGAAGATGATCATAATATGATGACTTCCTCGTCCATAACTTTTGTGCCACTTTTAGACCTTTGGTAGTACTAGATGAAAGGTTAATCACATGAATTGTAGTCTAGTGCTTCTGCACAAAAACCTAAAACCTTGTGAAAGGTTTGCATGATGCACCATAGAAATGATGCACCATAGAAATGATGCACCATTGAAATTACTCTATCTTGAATAGTTCTATTCATTCTTTCATCTACACCATTTTGTAATGGGGTATAAGGAGCTGTAAACTCTCTACAAATTCCTCTAGACTGATAGAAAAGATTGAATTCATGTGAGGTATACTCACTCCCTTTATCTGAACGTAAAGCCTTGACCTTAGTTCCTTTTTAAGTCTCAACTAAAGCAAGCCATTTTCTAAAATTAAGGAATATCTCATCCTTTGATTTGATTGTTGATGTATTTAGGTAGTGATGTGTGTGAATACACTAGGACCGTCGGGGCACTTTTTTCCCTCTTTAGGAGGTTTTTTTCCCCGGCTTGTATATATACCTAAAGCCTTAACGGGTTACTTATCTTTTTACATTCTAGTGGTAATACATTCAGTATTGTGTGTTGTGCTTCAAGCTTCTTCTTCTTTGTGCTGTGCGCGTGCTTCCGCAGACGTCTAACTCCAACAATTGGTATCAGAGCAAGTCCTCGCTCCATCTAGGGTGTCGTTGACACCCCTCCGGTCATAGTCTCAGAATCACACGGAATTCGGTGAGCATACTCAAGATGATTAGGAGATCAAAACAGCTTCGTTGTGGGGTGTCGAAATCGCGATCTGAGCTCGTTTCGGCCTCCGAACGCACTATCACAGCGCTTGTGCATGCTATTCCGTTTTTTTGTGCCAAAGATATATATAGGTTTCGGTTCGTCAGTATAAGAGTCTCGAAGTCTTCTACAGGTCTAGCAAAACTCGTCAGGGTAGTTCTATTTAACTTTTTCAGATACAATTATTTTTTTGCATCAGGGTATTTTAATCAGTGGCTATGGCTAAAAGCAGTGATGTATTTCGTATGTTGGCTGTTGAGGATAAGTTGGACGGTACCAATTACCCATTGTGGGTTTATATGATGCGACATTTATTGGTTGCAAAATGATTGTGGAACATTATGCAGGGTGTTGAAAAACGTCCTATTAAATCTACAAATGTAGGTATTGAAGCTGATGCAGATGGCCTTGAAGATGTTGATAGTCTTTAGATTCTTGTTCGTGCTTCGGTTTTTGCTGCACCTACTACTGAGTAAATTCGTTGGGATGGCAGAGATGCTCACGCACATGCATTGATAGCCTTGTCTGTCAAACATGCCATTATTCCTCACATTCACTCTTGCAGAACAACTAAGGATGCTTGGGATACACTTACCACATTGTACCAAACTAGGAATGAGGCTCGTGTTGCTTACCTTTGAAAACAGTTGGAGAGTGAGCATATGAATGAAAGTGATTCTATGGATATTTTTTTGACAAGGATCAAGGATTTGAAGGAACAATTGATTTTTGCTGATGAACTTATATCAAATAGCTCACTTGTGCAGACCGTTCTGAATGGTCTTCCTGATTCATATCAAAGCTTTGCTTCCGCTCTTCGTTTGATGATGAAAGGCAATCCAAATGCCCTGTCGTATGAAGAGTTCATTTCTGTTTTGCTGTAGGAAAATTAGTCTAGGTAGAACAGGTCCATTATGCGTGTTGCAGATCAAGCTTTCCTGGCCTAGTTAGAAGGGCAAAGGTAAATGGAGCTCATCTACTAGTAAGCAAAAATATGCAAATATTGCACATTCGAAGAAGGAAGACAAAGATGAGAAGAAACCAGAAAAGCACAAATTTTTTTGCAATACTGTAAAACAAATGATCATGTCATTATGAACTATCCAAAACTAGCTGCTAAAGAGGCAAAGAAAAAAGAGGTCGGAATGGTTGTTGCAGAGGCCTCTAGATCGAAAACAGAGTATGCTAATCTTGTGCAGAATGAAGAATGGGTGTTTACTACTGTTTGCAATTTTGATCCATCTTCTCATGAGCAGTGCATGTCTGCAATAGACTCAGATGTTTGGTATTTTGATAGTGGGGTAACCAAACATATTACCTTGTAATGCAGTTTCTTCACTTCACTTGAGCCTTCCTCCCTACAGGGAATACTGTCATATGTGCTAACAACTCCTCTTATGCTGTCATGGGAGTTGGTAAGATCATTCTGACTATTGCTGAAGGTAGTTCTTTCACCTTGTCATATGCTTTATTTGTGCCAGGGATCAAGAAAAATCTGTTATTAGTTTCAGCATTAGCCAAGATTGGCTTGGTTGTAAAATTTGTTGATGGAAGATGTACATTTCATGATCTATCAAATGGCGACATGATTATTGCTTATGGCATTTTATGTCATAGGTTGTATAAGCTCATAGACTATGAAAGATCTATGAATGATTCGGCATGTGTAGTACATGATTCTCAGGCTATGTCAGATGCAAAGCTTTGGCATGTATGCTTTGGTCATTTGAATTTTGTTAGTTTGCTACGCCTGCAGAAATTTGAAATGGTGTCCTCTTTGCCCAAACTTGAGGCACTTGGAAAACATGTATGTGAAGGCTGTATTTTGGGCAAAATGCAGCGTTCCTCCTTTCCAAAAGATGGTTCAGTTCGGGCTATTCAGAAATTGCAGCTTGCACATAGTGATGTATGTGGTCCTATGCAGACACCTTCCTTTGGAAACTATCTTTACTTCGTGATTTTCATTGATGACTTTTCTAGGCATGGATGGGTATATCCACTCAAAGCAAAGTCTGAAGTGTTTATGTGCTTCAAATAGTTTTTGGTTTTGGTTTAAAATCTGTCAGCATGTAAAATGGGCACCCTCCGTTGTGATCGGGGGGGGGGGGGGGGTATATATCTTCTGACTTTAATGCATTTCTGACTGAACAGTGGATAAAACATCAATGTGCAGTGCAGTATAGACCTCAACAAAATGGAGTTGCTGAACGGAAGAACAAGTCACTCATAGAGATGGCGAGCTGTATGGTGAAGAGTCAGGCTTTACCACATAGTTTTTGGTGTGAGGCTGTCATGTGTGCAACATATGTACTTAACAGGTGTCCCACTAAAGCACTGTAGTCTATCACTCCATATGAAACTTGGCATGGTCTCAAGCCATATGTTGCTCATCTGCGTGTTTATGGTTGTCTGGCATATGCATTAGTTCCTGAACAACATTGTAGGAAATTGGATGATAAAGTAATAAAATGTATTTTTGTTGGGTACAATTCTGAAAGCAAAGGCTATCATCTGTATCATCCACAGACTAAACACATTTTGGTTAGTATTGATGTTGTTTTTATGGAAGATGCTATTCAGCCTTTACTTTCATGTACGAAGGAGACATCTGTTAGCTCCAAAGACATGTATGATACTTTGCTGCCTCTTTTTACAGGCTGACAGTCTAGTGTTAGTCCTAATGAGGCAACTTCTTAGCCTTTACAAGTTTCATGTGATGATGCAAATCATTCTATTTTTGATGCAGATTTACATGATGCACTTGCTGATGAGAGAGCTAATATTGAGGAGGCAAAAACTATGCCAAAATGGTTGGTGCAGACTTTGCGTGACAACAAATTAGATGCACCTTTGTCATAGCATACTCGTTCAGGCTCTCATAGTGCCTCTTTTGCATCAAATTGCTATGCTATTACTGCCTCTAGTCTATGTGATGAGATTGAGCTTGTTTCGTTTGATGAAGCAGAAAATTCTGAACATTGGATGGCTGCAATGCAATCTGAATATGATGCTATCATGAAAAATAGTACCTGGTCTTTATGTGACTTATCTCCTGGCAAGAAGGCCATTGGCACTAAGTGGGTATACAAGATGAAGCATAAACTTGATGGAACAATTGACAAGTATAAGGCTAGGCTTGTTGCAAAGGGTTATGCGCAGGAAAGAGGCATTGATTTTGATGAAACCTTAAGCTCCTACTTGCCGAATGACTACTATTCGTAGCATCTGTGCACTTGCAGCTCATCATGGTTGGAATGTACATCAGTTGGACATTAAAACAACATTTCTGAATGGTGACTTGCATGAAGAAGTATATGTTTTTTAGCCCCATGGTTTTGTGCAGAAAGAGCATGAAAACCGGTTGTGTAGGCTAAAGAAGGCATTATATGGCTTAAAGTAAGCACCACGTGCTTGGTATGAAAAGATACATGCCTATCTGATTGCACATGGTTTTGAGAACAGTCCAACTAAAAGAACCTCATATGTTAAGTGTGCTAATTATGTGCTTTTGATCATTGTGGTGTATGTTGATGACATGCTGCTCACTGTTCCTCATGAGAAACATATTGCTAATTTCAAGGATGATTTACATGCCTCATTTGAGATGTCTCATTTGGGGCATTTGCATCATTATTTGGGCATTTTGTTTATGCACGTTGATGGTGGAATGGTTTTGTGTCAAATGAAATATATTGACACATTATTCCAACATTTTGGCCTTGAAGACTGTAAACCTATTGCCACTCCTATGGAGATAGGTTTATGATTGAGTCTTCATGATGCTGGAGATGCATTTGTATGCTGTTCTCTATCAGCAGGTTGTTGGATGCTTGATTTACTTGTGCATTACTTGACCAGATTCAATTTTTTGTCTCACAAATGAGCAGGTTTATGCATTGCCGAGGTGTCAAGCATTGGCAGGTAGTTAAGCATATCTTTCGCTACTTGAGCGGTACCCGACTACTTGGGTTGTTTTATCCCAAGGGCGGATCACTACCGCCAGATTTGCATGCTTTTTCTCACTCTAACTGGTCTGGTTGCTTTGACACCCGTGTGTCCACTAGTGGTTTTTGCTTCATGCTTGGTAGCTCATGCATATCTTGGCTGAGCAAGAAGCAGCCTACTGTGGCCACTTCTAGTTTTGAGGCTGAGTATAGGGAAACTTACACATCGACTGTTGAGTTTTTGTGGCTCAGATGCCTTATGGCTGATTTGGGTGTTGGTCAGTCTTCTACCACCATCTTCAATGACAGTCAGAGCGCATTGGCAGTTGCGAGGAACCCTGTGTTCCATGCTCGCACTAAGCACATTGAGGTGCATTATCATTATGTCAGGGAGAGGTTCTCTGTTGGAGAGATCAGCTTGGCATATGTGCCCATGCAGGAGAACATTGTAGACCTTTTCACGAAGGCTTTGCCTAGGGAGAAGTTTGAAGCTTTCCGCAAAGCTTTGGGATTACTTCCTTTTGTGGATTGATTCCATATAGCTTGGCACTTCCTTATACATGAGTGCCATCTCCTTTTCACTACATCGCTCCTAGGGGGGATTTGTTGATATATTTAGGTAGTGATGTGTGTGAACACACGAGGACTGTCGAGGCACTTTTTTCCCTCTTTAGGAGGTTTTTTCCCTGGCTTGTATATACGCCTAAAGCCCTAACGGGTTACTTATCTTTGTACATTCTAGTGGTAATACATTCAATATTGTGTGCTGTGCTCCAAGCTTCTTCTTCTTCCTTGTGCTGTTCACGTGCCGTTGTAGACGTCTAGCTCCAACATTGATAGGATATAACCAATCTTTTCTAGTAGCATCATTTATGAAAGTGACAAGTTAAAGAGAACCACCTAATGAACTTGTGGGCATAGGACCACACACACCTGTATAAACAAGATCTAAAGTTTGAATTGAAGAGTCAATGTGCATCTTATGCACATTCCTAGTTTGCTTTCCATATTGACAATGCTCACAAAATGAAAAATCAGAGAAAGATAACAAAGGTTAGTATCCAGATGAGAAAGATTTTCCATTCCACTATGAGATGTGGCCCAAACAACCATGCCAAATACATGATGATAGAGAACTGACTAGAATGATAAAGGAGCTAGAAGAGTCCAAACACCACTAAAGCTCAAAAAAGGATGACCAAGTGCTAGATTCTAGGAAAATTTCAACAGACTTTCCCCAGAAAGATGCATTACTGAACAATATTGACCAAACAAAAGGATTATGTGAGAAATATGTGATCACACCAATAAGTGTATCAAGGAGTAAATCGACCATGCTATAACTGACAAGAAAAAAAATCTGGAAATTTTTATCTAGAGTCTCCTTTGCAGAATGAGCATATGACCAGTGTTAAAAGGTCATAAATCTGCAAGTACTAGCATGTAAGCCTACATAGTGAATTGTTGACTCCATTGATATAATCAGTTAACGAGAAGAAGCTAACTAGGCTTATCGAGCACCTATGAACAATTAGCATACATCTCCTATGGTGAGGCTAGGTAAGTCTTCCACTTGCATCACTGAAGAGACCCCAACATCTGGGTGTGTCACAGTGAAGAAAACATCACCATGACCCTCTTTATCAATGTCAAATACTTTATGCAAAAACGTAACCGCTATATCAATGACCACATGGACATACGTAAGCAGTATCCATAGAAGCATACATAGTGTGGCTGTTCTCAATATATGCAATAAAATGGCATTCAAGGACTGCTGTTGAAAATACATTGATAGACCTGATATGTCAAACATAGGGATGGCATGGGTGCTCTCAAATGTCTTGATGAAATGCAACTCAAATGATATGCACAACAAGAATATGGTGGACAAGTAATAGAGTGTTACAAGAAGATGTAAGCTAATGGTGTTCCAGTAGATGCAGACAACAACAGCCTCTAGTTGTTGCATTGGAGTCGCTATCTCACATGATGGCCACAAGTGGAGCAACAGAGTTAGGTCTTGGAGCAAGGAGAACCAGGCGGCTAGGATGAAGCATGGGTAAGGCAAAGACATGTGATTTCTATTGATAGGTGATTTCTCATGTTTTAGGAAGGAACAAATAGGAAAGGGACACATGCTATTGGACTGACAATATCTAAACATGATGTGAAATGAGTGAAAGATAAGCAAGGGTTTGGAGATGAGCCTGGAGGGCCTATTTTTTTTCTCCAAGAACAGATTAGCAAGATCATGGGTGATGATCATGGGTGATTCCTTTTGGATTTATTATGATGGTTATGATTCTACAAAGAAAAGTGCTTTTGGAGTATCTTGTAGTGATGGAAAGAACATCCATAATTTTAAGAGAATTACAATGCTATGTTCTGCACATTCATGAATCCATTGATGCTGTATACTAGGGTAATGGACTTGCATTTGCCATCACAATAGTCCTTTTGGGGGGTGGGCGATAGCCGCCTGCCTTCCTGATGTCAGACGGAAAGGAGGGGGGGGGGATGGTCAGTAGTACATACACATTGAAGAGAGGAGTAAAGAAGGGGGGGACTTGATGTTTTTTGTGGGAAGCGAGGAAGCAAAAAAAGAGGGGGGAGGGGGGTTTTCCTTCTATTGTTCAGTCTTCGGCATTTTGATCAAGAGCATTCGGGGAGAGGAGGTGAGTCAAAAAAGAAACGAGGGCATTCTCGAGAGTGAGGCTGGTTAGTGGTGGTCTTGGCGGTGTGCTTGGCCTAAAGGGAGCAAATTGGGAATCAGTTTGGGATTCATTAGACGCCTTGTGTTCTATGTGTGCTAGAGGGATATCGAGCAAAGGGAGGAGGTCATCTTCAATGAATCAAGGGTTAACAATCGATTACAATATGCTGGGAACAAGAGGATAGTCGAGGACATCAGTGGATTTCCGGGGGGGGGGGATTGGGGTAAATTTGTTCTTTTGGGGGGTGTAAAGAAATCAAGGAGAAATGACTTACACCTATGGGAATTGATGGCACGGAAGTTGCAAGGGTGATCGAGTTTTGTTTTTTATGCAATCAATAGGGGGCATCTGTGGAAGTTGTGCTAACATCTTGTTACTATGGGCGTCCGGTTCGAAGGGCCTGAATTTCTTTCGCACAACACATGCATTAGTCTTGAATTTTGCCCTGCACACCTCTTTCCAAACTGTGTACAAGGAAGGTTCAACACATATAGATTGCATGCTGATTGAATATGTGAAGAAATGGGAGATGTCAAGTGCTCAAGAGACTAATATAGCCCTCTCTTTTGCTGCAATGTTTAGCCTTGCACGAGTGTATTGCTTCCACAACATATGATCATCAAGCACTGACCAATAAATGGATAGATACCTTTCGTGGTGATTTTGCTAAAAGTTTTGTTAGAGAGATGAGCAGTAAAAACATGGCTTAGTCATTTGAATTGTACAGATGACAATTGCTAAGCTGTTGACTTGCTCCCCATGTGCACTCCATTCACAATATGTGCTCCCATAATTGGATGTGTCTTTTTTTGCTGCGCACAACTTTACAGGATGTTATGGTAGTCACAAAACCATCTTATGTTACTCTGTTTTGGTTGGTCCTGGCATGAGTGTGATTTATACATATTTGCATGAAACATATAGACCAACTTCTATGAACTACTTTGCACATGTTTCCAAAGGAATTTTACAGCTTAATAACACATTCTCATAGTTTTGATAATGGATCTGTATTTAGTACCGAAAAATAGTTATCACGATTAAGTAGAGTCTTGTTGAAAAATTTTGCGGGGGTTGTCGACAACACTAAGATGGAGATAGAGAGTTATTGTTCGGTTGGCCCAAAATGTGGAGCGCATGATTTCAAAACAACCAAGTGTTCCAAGTGTTCCAAGTGTTCCAAGTGTTCCAAGTGTTGGGATGGTTGCTTTGTATTGAGAAGATTCTCTGAAATATTATGAAAGTTTCTTTTGGCTCTAAAGGTTAGCTGCGCTGCTCCTGGGTCATACTCCGTTTGCCTAGACGATTAGAAGTAGTTGTGGTGATAAAGATATTCAATCCTTCTAAGGTATGATAAACTCAAAACATAGATACTATAGGTGTGAGAGGGCATATCTTGTAGTGCATTGAGCAAGAAATTATTTTGGGCATATAACTCCATGAGATAAGCAAGGCTGTTTGATCTCTATCCGCTCTCCAAATAAATCGTTGGTTTGAAGTTGGAATCCGAGAAAATATAGACAATATTTTCAATTGTTCGCTTGAATATGAAGCCTCCACTTGGCACGTTGTGGGCCACCTATATACTCTCTGTAGGGATGTCAGTCTTCCATTGATAATAGAGAAGCCTTATGCATATGCATCGTGAGCCCAACAAAGGTTTGTTCAAACCTTATTAGGTGGATAATGGGCTTATCTACCGTGGTGATGGTTAAAGAAATTAAAAGGTTTGACTTGAATCATAAAAGAAAGGGGGTTTTGCTGTAGGGCTCACCTTGTCATTTCACTTGTGGAAGTGGCCAAAATCCACTGTGATGATTAGTCCAATGTGCACTTGCACCTCCAACTTGGCATAACACGTGCAACCTAGGAACCACGACAAGGCATGAATCCCCATACTTTCCACATTCTTTATCCCGATGCAAAGCGGGCATTCTTGTGTGTATAAGTGTGTGGCTGAATGAAAGAGAGCATGAGGAGGAATGAAAGAGTGAGTATGCATGAATATTGATTAGAGATAAATTTGTGGACTCCAAGCAATACAAGTTGACTAATTCCCAGTGGTTTAATTAGCATAGTACGAGTAAAATTGAGCAAGGAGAGAGTGAGATAGCAAAAGGGAATCATTGGAGTTGGGTCTTAGGTTGCATTCGGATTCGTGTTTCCATTCCCTTCTCTTCTCGCGTATAATTTGCATACTATTGGGGGCTTAGAGCAAGAGAAGTGGACTAACCTCGAGTGATTTAGGCAATTCAAGAGCATATGTAGGCATCTTTTCCTTGGGCTTAGGAGCTCATCATTTTGGAAATCCTACTGGGGATCCAAAAGGAGAATAGATTCGATAATAATTGTGGACTCAGAGCCAAAGGAAGTGACAAAGTACAGGGAAATTGGGCAAAACATAAGTGTGTGTAAAGCATTTTTCCTTGGGTTTAGGACCTCACATTTTGGTGTGTTTTGGCATATCTCTATAAGAGAGTACCATAGGTTTGCCTAGCGCCATAGGTTGGCCAAGCTTGTGGACCCAAGGTCTAGTACATGAGTGAGGAGAGTTCGTCCTCAGGGAGAACTCAAAGAGAAGAGCGGGCTGCTCATAGAGCTTAGGCTAGAGAGAAGCAGAGACAAAGATCGTACGAAGAGTCCTCGAGCAATCCTAGACAATTTGAGGAAAGGAAATATTATCGGAGAATAGTTTCTTCTCAAGTTAGGAGGCTCAAGGGAATCCTTAAATGGAGAGCATTGAATTTCCAAGAGGAGAGTGACATTGTTGGAGTTAGACGTCTGCGAAAGCACGTGAACAGCACAAGGAAGAAGAAGAAGCTTGGAGCAAAACACACAATACTGAATGTATTACTAGAGAATGTACAAAGATAAGTATCCCATTAGGGCAATAGGCGTATATACAAGCCAGGGGAAAAAAACCTCCTAAAGAGGGAAAAAAGTACCACTGCGGTCCTAGTGTATTCACACACATCACTACCTAAATATATCAACAAATCCCCCCTAGGAGTGATGCGATGAACAAGGAGCTGGCACTCATGTATAAGGAAGTGCCAAGCTATGTGGAAATTACTCCACAAAAGGAAGTAAGCCCAAAGCTTTGCGGAAAGCGTCAAACTTCTCCCTAGGCAGAGCCTTCGTGAAAAGGTCTGCAATGTTCTCTTGCGTGGGCACATATGCCAAGCTGATCTCCCCAGTAGAGAACCTCTCCCTAACATAGTGATAATGCACCTCAATGTGCTTAGTGCGAGCATGGAACATAGGGTTCCTCGCAATTGCCAATGCACTCTGAGTGTTAGTGAAGATGGTGGTGACAGAAGTCTAACCAACACCCAAATCAGCCATAAGGCGTCTGAGCCACACACACTCAACAGTAGTTGTGAACGCTGCCCTATACTCAACCTCACAACTGGAAGTGGCCACAGCAGGCTGCTTCTTGCTCACGCAAGATATACATGAGCTATCAAGCGTGAAGCAAAAGCCACTAGTGGAAACACAAGTGTCATAGAAACCAGCCCAATCAAAGTGAGAAAAAGCATGCAAATCGGATGGTAGTGATCCCCCCTTGGGATAAAACAACCCAAGAAGCCGAGTACCACTCAAGTAGCGAAAGATGCGCTTAACCGCCTGCCAATGCTAGACCCCTGGGCAATGCATAAACTTGCTCATCTGTGAGACAACAACCTGAATATCTGGCCGAGTAATGCATAAGTAAATTAAGCGTCCAATAGCCTACTAATAGAGAACAGCATCAAATGCATCTCCAACATCATGAAGACTCAATTGTAAACCTGTCTCCATAGGAGTGGCAATAGGCTTACAGTCTTCAAGGCCAAAACGATGCAATAATATGTCAATATATTTCGTTTGACACAAAGCCATTCCATCATCAACTTGCATAAACTGAATGCCGAGATAGTGATGCAAATGCCCCAAATTAGACATCTCAAATGAGGCATGCAAATCAGCCTTAAAATCAGCAATATGCTTCTCAATAGTACCAGTGAGAAGCATGTCGTCAACATAGACAACAATGATCAGAATCACATCATTAGCACGCTTAACATATAAGGTGCTTTCAGTTGGACTATTCTCAAAACCATGTGCAATCAGATAGGCATGTATCTTCTCATACCAAGCACGTGGTGCTTGCTTTAAACCATATAATGCCTTCTTTAACCTACACACCTGGTTTTCATGCCCTTTTTGCACAAAGCCACGGGGCTGAAAAACATACACTTCTTCATGCAAGTCACCATTCAAAAATGCTGTTTTAATGTCCAAATGATGTACATTCCAACCATGATGAGCTGCAAGTGCACAGATGCTCCGAACAGTAAGTCATACGGCATGTAGGTGCAAAGGTTTCATCAAAATCAATGCCTCTTTCCATAACCCTTTGCAACAAGCCTAGCCTTATACCTGTCAACTGTACCATCCGGTGTACGCTTCCGCTTGTATACCCAGTTAGTGCCAATGGCCTTCTTGCCTGGAGGCAAGTCACATAAAGACCAAGTACCATTCTTCATTATAACATCATATTCAGATTGCATAACAACGATTCAATTTTTTGAATTTTGTGCTTCATCAAATGAAACAGGCTCATTCTCATCACAAAGACTAGATGCAGCCATAGCATAGCAATCTGATGCAAAAGAGGCACTATGAGAGCTTGAACGAGTATGATATGACAGGGGTGCATCTAATTTGCTATCACGCAAGGTCTGCACCAGCCATTTTGGCATAGTTCTTGCCTGCTCAATATTAGCTCTCTCATCAATAAGTGCATCATGTACATGATGCATCAGAAATGGAATTATCTTCATTATCACATGAAACCTGCAAAGGGTGAGAAGTTGCCTCATTGAGACCAGCACTAGACTGTCCACCTGTAAAAAGAGGAAGCAAAGTATCATACATGTCTTTGGAGCTAACAAATGTCTCCTTAGTACATGAAAGCAATGGCTGAATAGCATCTTCCACAAAAACAACATCATGGCTAAACAAAATGCATTTTGTTTGTGGATGATACAGACGATAGCCTTTACTTCAGATCTATACCCAACAAAAATACATTTTACTCCTTTATCATCCAATTTTTTGCGATGTTGTTCAGGCACTAATGCATATGCCAAACAACCAAAAACACGAAGATGAGCAACAGATGGCTTGTGGTCATGCGAAGCCTCACATGGAGTGATAGACTACAATGCTTTAGTGGGACATCTGTTCAGTACATATGCTGCACACATGACGGCCTCAAGCGAGAAACTATGTGGTAAAGCTTGACTCTTGACCATACACCTCGCCATCTCCACGAGTGACCTGTTCTTTGATTCAACAAATCCATTCTCTTGAGGTGTATATGGCACTGTACACTGGTGTTTTATCCCACGTTCAGCCAGAAATGCATTAAAATCGGAAGACATATACCCCCCCCCCCCCTTGATCAGAACGGAGGGTGCCCATTTTACATGCTGACAGATTTTCAACCAAAACCAAAAACTATTTGAAGCACATAAACACGTCGGACTTTGCCTTCAATGGATATACCCATGCATTCTTGGAAAAATCATCGATGAAAGTCACGAAGTAAAGATAATTCCCAAAAGAAGGTGTCTGCATAGACCACAGATATCACTATGTACAAGCTGCAATTTCTAAGTAGCCCGAACTGAACCATCTTTTGGAAAGGAGGAACGCTGCATTTTGCCCAAAATACACCCTTCACAAACATGTTTTCCAGGTGCCTCAAGTTTGGGCAAAGAGGACACCATTTTAGATTTCTGCAAGCATAGCAAACTAGCAAAATTCAGATGACCAAAGCGTGCATGCCAAAGCTTTGCATCTGACATAGCTTGAGAATCATTTACTACACATGCCAAATCATTTACAGATCTTTCATAGTCTATGAGCATATACAACCCACGACATAAAATGCCAGAAGCAATAATCACATCGCCATTTGACAGATCATGAACTGTACACCTGTCATCAACAAATTTCACAACCAAGCCAGTCTTGGCTAATGCAGAAACTGATAATAGGTTCTTCTTGATCCCTGGCACAAATAAAGCATCTGACAAAGTGAAAGAACTACCATCAGCAGTAGTCAAAATGATCCTACCAACTCCCATAATAGGATAAGAGGAGTTGTTGGCGCATGTAACAGTATTCCCTATAGGGGCAGGCTCGAGTGAAGAGAAGAAATTGTGCTGGGAGGTATTATGTTTGGTTGCCCCACTGTCAAAATACTGGCAAACATCTGAGTCTACTACAGACATGCATTGCTCATGAGAAGATGGGTCAAAACTACAAACAGTAGTAAACACCCATTCTTCTTCCTGCATAAGATTAGCAGACTCTGTTTTTGGTGTAGAGGCCTCTGCAACAACCATTCCAGCCTCTTTCTTCTTGGCCTCTTTAGCAGCCAGTTTTGGACAGTTCTTTATGATATGATCATTCCCTTTACAATACTTACAAAACAATTTCTGCTTTTCTGATTTCTTCTCATCTTTATCTTCCTTCTTCGAATATGCAAAATTAGCAGATTTCTGCTTACTAGTTGAAGGGCTCCATTTTCCTTTGCCCTTCTGACTAACCAGGAAAGCTTGATCTGCAACTCGCATAATGGACCTGTTCTGCCTGGACTGATCTTCCTGCAACAGAATAGAGACTAACTCCTCAAATGATAAGGCATTTGGATTGCCTTTCATCATCAAGCGAAGAGTAGAATACTTCATTCAGCTCTTCGAAGTTACTTGTGAGGCTAATGAAGTAGTTTACCAAGAGACCGTCCATATACGTGATTGCCTGCTCAAAGTATTCCACCCATTCCTCATTGGAAAAATAGACAAGCTTATGAGTATGGTTCTCAAGGTCAGGGAGGGGGATATCCGAGAGGAGCTGCACATGATCAAAGAAGGGTTGGTCTGATCCAGTGTTGGAGATGCCACGATTTTGGACATACTCAAGCAAGATGCCCAAATGAAAAGAAACCGGTTGACTACACTCCGTTGTTCAGATACTGCAGTGGAGAGGGCCATTTTGATGAAGATTTTCCAAAAAGAAGAGTCGATACTGGCAAGGGAAAAGGGCCAGTGGAGTCCTCGAACTATGTGGAGACCCAAGCGCGTCCCACTCCTAGAGCACAAGAGCAACTTCCTATGATTCGAGTGGTGTCTAGAACACTGAATCCTCAAGAAGACTCTAGTTCATCAATGCACTTTGTGGATGCTGACCAAGGCAAGGATGCACGAAAAGACCCTATTATGGTGGTAGTCACACAGATGCAAGAGTATGTGAAGAAAACCACAGAAGGAAAAAGTGAAGATATCGACAAGGAAAAGGTTCCCGAGCGTGGGGAGGTGGAAAACCAAGTGAAAGGACTTAGTGAACAACAAGAATCTGAGGAAAGGGACAGAATTGAGATCCTTCCACTGGTAACTAAGAAGTTTTTTCCAGACACAAATCCATTTCGAGAGAGGTTGAAGGCCCCGAAATGCCATAAGGAAAGGCAAAGCATGGAGGAAATTGAAATTGTGAAATTATTGACTAAAACGGAGGTTACTTTGGACATCGATATGTTGCTAAGATATTCCCCTACATATAGGAAACAATTTTACAATGAATATATAAAAAAGCCTCGGAAATTGCAAGAGGAGAAAAAAAGAGAAAAGGACATCCAGGGCATTATTCAAAGTATCACAACGCAGATTGATTCAAATGCTCCTGTTGTGACGGTCGAGATCAAAGGGTATGCAGTCCCAGGTGCTTAGTTGGATAATGGGGCAACTATCAATCTAATGACTGAGTACATGATGAAGGCGCTTGGCCTAAACCACATGGAAGAAACTCCAATGTCCTTGAGAATGACATATTAAACACAAGAGAAACCGGCTGGTCTTCTAAAGAATGTGAGCACAGTCGTTGGAGGATTAGAATTTAGTATTGATTACCTGATAGTGAGACTGAGAATCTGGGAGGCTACTTTCTTGATCTTACTTGGATAGCCATGGCTAGTACAAGCTAATTGTGTGCATGACTGGCATTACAATTGGGCCAAAGTCCGACCAAATACAAACCCAAGTATCTGCAAATTCGACCAACAAGAAAAGACGATAAAAGTCGATGAAATGGAGAAGAAAGAAAAAGAGAAAGTAAGGCAAGAAATGGTATGAGTTAGGTTTTCCTTGAACACGGATACTTACAAAGATTTGCTTCAAGATGAGTTCAACTTGTAGCTATCTAAAACCCAAAACACAAAGATGGGAGACTAAAAGAATCTGTTGCTTTATAAGGATGATTCTGATCAAGAACTATTAGGATGATTGGCAGGTACAAGCTAGGTTGAGTGCTACATGATGCACATAAACCCAAAGAAGGCAAAGACCAACGATCATCTGGAGGGAAGAATCTTAGGAAAGGAGTCAAACCTTGAGTTGGCCACCACAGTGGAAGCAAGATAATTGGAGAAAAGGAGCGAGGCCTTGGAAGTCAAACTCGAGAATGGCTGCCTAGGCTTGGGGAGAGTCAAGTTGGAGAAAACAAAATCGAATAGAGAAGATGTATTGACTAGTGGTGCATGCTTATTATTAGGTCAAGAGGAAGCCAGTACAGAGGAGAGATGATAAAAGTAGGTGTTGCAATGGAAGAGAAGGAAGGATGTGGTACATAGCTAATAAAGAGTCGAGATGGCCACTGAGCTTCTGCCACAAGGGAAGTGCATGATGCCGCAAGCAAAGACATGTGCAAGAAAGGCCACAAGAGTAAGGAATGCTTCCTCGACAGGGATATGTATCATTTCTTCCAGTTTTGGTAGATCAGGTGGTGACTCTGGTTGAGGGATTTTCATCATATTAGATACTTGAGTCTGTAACTCTTGTACTTTCATATGTAGCGCGGTCAATTCTTCCAAGAGAGCCAATGGTGCTACTTCCTAGACAATAGTGGGTCCCAAAGAATCTTTCAGCAACAAATTTTTATTAGTGTCTTTAAGGGTTCGGCATTCTTCATGTAAACGGTCATAGTCCTCAAGCACACGTGCATGGTCTTCCAATAGGATCTACATCAATTCGGGAGGAACGGCTTGAAAGCGAGACGGACTAAGAGGTGTATCCCGATTGTCCAATGTAGCTTAAAAATTCTTGCAATTTTGCTGTTGCAGAGGTTGTTTTTTTTTTCCTCCTTTGCAACGTCGAGGTGTCGATGAAGAAGCACCATATTGCATGATAGTTGGGCATTTCGCATCAAGTGAACATCTAATTGTGATTCAACCTCTTTGATCCATTCCTGTACCTGAACTTCAAGAGTTTGCTACTGTGTGTGATGTTCAGTTGCCAAATTTTGATATTTTTGGTTAAGATCCTCATTCTGCAGGGTGGGTGTATCTAAGCGTACCTGTAATTCCTGTGAAGTCCATTGTAGGGCAGAATGCTGTTGCTCGAGTGATGAATATTTGACATGAATTTGTTGCATACACCGTATCATTTGCTGGAGGGCCGCATCAACAGTGTATGACAAAGAAGACGCAAGGGTGGGGAATGCGACATGTAGGGTGGTTTGTAATGCAATGGGAGTGGGAGTAGGGGTAGGGATAGTGGATGCACTGGTGAGTGACGGGAGTGAAATGTGAATAGGTGACATGTGAGACGTGGTACGTGGTGTAATAGATGCATGTAATTGTGCATCTGGTGAAGCGGTGGGTGAGATGTCCATGTAACTAGTGGAACTTTCACTGCTTTCCACATGAAAGAGTGATGTCAGTGCTATGGTGCATGGTGGCGGGTGCAATTGTGTGGTGGGAGGTGAGTGAGGAGGTGTGCTTGGTGGCCATAGAAAGGGAACTTGTGGGTGAAATTCCTGTGAGGGTCTCACAAAAGGAAAAGGTTTAGATTGGGGTTGCAAAAAGGATGTGAAAGAAGTATAGAAAGAGGTTGGCTGTGTGGAGATGCGAAAGGAGTATAATGGATTAGTGGTATATGAGGGAAAGTGAGAGGGTGGAGAGATGATGGGTGGTGTCATAGTAGGCGGAATGGAAATCGGGGGAGTGGCAGCGGTAGTCAAGATGGGGCTAGATTCAAGGGGCCAAATAGAAACAGGGGATGGAATACGAACATCAGGGCTATCTACAACATCCGGGGAGGTCGGGGTTGGGACCGGGTGAGAACAGAGGGTTTTTCTAAGGGTATATATAAGGGAAGTGTCTTCCTCGGTCAACTTGATCGTGGAGGAACCCACAGGGGATGCTGATGTGATGGGACCAGTAGGGAAGCGAATGTATGTACCTGGGCATTTGAGAATGCAAACCCGTCAAGGGTCAAACTTGGGTAAGGGCTTCTGTAACAAAAATTTCAATGCTTCCGATGCACCAACAGATTTAACCAACTCATGCATAGTAGAGATAAAAGTCTCTTCAAAGTCGCCACTAACCAAATCTTGTTGTAAGATGGCTTCGCTTTGTTCTTCCTTTAATCTGGTTCGTGCCCAAACTTTATGCATGCCATTGTAGAGCCTTCAGATGGCGATGGTGTAAGCTGCTTCTTCGGCCATTTCTTCTTCGTACGTGCTAGCTTCTCCTGAAATTTTAGCATGTGCTTCCGATTGGTGTACTTATTCTTTGGTAGCTTCAGTATTGACATTGCCTTCATTAGTCACTATGCAGTCATCGTCTTCCTCATCAGAATCAGCATTCGCACCCTCTGATGGTGTAGTGGGGTAAGTAGCCTGGTGTTCAAATTCTTGAGAGACGACATGGGTATCTAAAAAACTAAAAATCACTAGATAATACATTGGGGATCTCAAAATCAAATGTAGTATTGATGTCCTTAGTGCCCAAGCTTGTAACTGGGAAGGTGAAGGAATCAGAGACAAATGTAGAAGTTGCTATGGGAGCTTCTTCAGTTGTGGTGGCCGTAGCCATAATGGTAGTAGGCACGGTGGTCTTTACCTGTGAAACTTCACGGAGTATGGAGGATCGGCTCACGTGAATGCGGAGAGGGGGAATCGTTGGTTGGAGTTGAACTGGAGATCATTGAGGTGAGGTTTCAGGTGTGGGCTGAGGTGATGGTGATGTCAACACTTTCAGACATGGGATGGTTCCATTCATGAGCTTGACTCAGTGGGGTTTGGGGGGTCTTGTAGTCTTCTTAGAGCCTTTATATTGTTTCAATTGCTCAACTTGTAGGGCTCTCTCGATAGTAATATCATAGGCCAAACACATGTATATGATGCATGTGAGAGCACAACATCCATGAATGACCTTCTTCATCTCCCATCGATGTCCAGCCAATAAAAGTTGATCTTGAATATAGGTGGCCATGTCAATTGTCTAAGGCCCTGTGGTGGCCAAATACAACCCAAACCAAAGACGCTTCAGTGGGATTGTGAATCATTCTTGTGCAAGGAAGGCAAAGTGCTATAGGCAGATTCTGAGCGGAGTGGTTAACTGAGGGGTGATGGCGGAGATGGAAGCCCATTTATCAACATCGCTTTGCTTCATTGGTTCTGGGATGAGATGCTCCTTCTCTATGGGCGTATGAGTGCCGTGAATCTTAAGCGCAGTCCTGATTGAGTGCAGAGACAATGTAAACTTCTTAAAAGGCGGGTCATTCACCAAGGATGGTAATATGAAGATAGGGTCCAATTCCTTGTGCTCCTGCTCTCTAATAGAAGCCACTAAGTAATAACACCGATAAAAATCTGGTTTAGGGAGTTCCCCCCCTCAAATAATTTGCAAATCCTGCCCTCTACCATATAGGTTGGAGATCTTCGCTATTTTGGAGATTCTCAAACTCTTGTGAAAATAATTGGTAATGTCTCCACACGTTTGCACTGTATGTTCGATTAGCTTCATCTATGAATTCTACCTCTGCCAGGGGCCTGCAAGACCTTGGAACGAGTGTGCCTTGCTGCTTACCCTTTCTGTCTGTCCATGAGGAGGGTCTTCAATGGGCATCGGTCTAGTAAGACCTTGGAACTCCTCCATGATAGCCTTAGGAAAACTCTCAAATGGAAGAGTCGAGAAATCCACAACTGATCGTCCGAGCATCGTGCTGGTAGATCCTTCCGCTTGCATGATGGAAAGTTGGTGTTGCGGACCTAAGATGAAGTGAAGAGGAAAACACATTAGTCATGGAAAATAATTAAGATCCCAAGAAGATGAGACCTCCATTCCTTTCCACCACCAACATGCTTCTTATGCAGTGTGTGATTTTATCGATGTGAGAAGTGAATTGTGATAGGTGCATGCTTTGAGTGGGAGTGTTTAAGGTGCGTGGCTTTACCATTTACTTCGAACGAGTACTACCTAAAAAGTTAGTGTATGTTACAAGGAAATTGGTGATATGAAGTTGTCTAACTGGGTCTGCATGCAGTGGTTAATAGGAGTGTTAGTTTTACTAAGTCGATGGTCAGGATGAGCTGGGTCAAGAGTCATCGTGATTACAAAAGGCTTAGGGATCCATTTCTGTGTCACACAGGGGGTTAGAAGAGATGAAGCATATTTACAAAAGAAGGTTTGTAGAGTTTCCTAGTAGTCTCACAGAAGGTCTTTTTAGAGCTAACTAAGGTTGAAGTATGAACTGAATACTTTTTAGGTACCCAAAGCTAGCGAGACGTGGATTGAGCTGTCATGACAGACTTGGTAACAAAATTTTCCGAATGTGTTGGCTCGATCAAAATTGAGAGGGTGGCCGAAGATCTGGAGTGTTTGACTTATTGGGTACATTCACCTTGTGCATCCACCTTGGTTGAGGGTGTGCTTGAGTGGACTGTCTAATGAACCACTCTGATGTTCTGTGCCAATGAGTACGTGGATGATGTGACCCGGTGGCTTGTCGAGGGTGAGGTATCGTATTCACACATTGCTTTGGAAAAGAAGGGAGATCCAGTGCACTCTTGTCTGGAAATGGTGACTGTTGACATTCATCTAAAGATTGAGTCTTACGCCACCATACTTGTCAGATTTTGGTTTGTCTACCCAATTTTCGATCCTGGATGGGTGGTAATTCCTGTGTGGGTTTGGTAGGGTGTGCTGATGTGCATAAGGTTGGGGGAACTTTTGTCACATCCAACACCTCTCTGTGTCGACTTTGGAGGGGCAGTTCATGATACTATCCTGCAAGTTCCAACTGAAGCACACTTCTGCAAAGATTTAAACTCACTGAGTAATGGTGTAACCATTCCTGGGCTAGGATCATAAGTTCCATCAAATCATTGTCATGACAAACCAATAGTTTTATGATCAGGGTCACGTTTTCTAAGGAGATGGGTAGCCAGACCGTGATATTCAAGGGGTTTCTAATCCACCTAGTCTGATGAGATAGGCTTCAAGAGGCTTAATTTCATATTCCCTACAAAGAGAGAGTCGAATTGCATCCGTGGCTGCACCTGAGTCAATTAAAGGCTTACACTGCATGCACATGGGTTTCTAGCCTAGAATGATATCAATGAACGGTCTCCTATCAATGATATTGGGGACATTTCTTCCTCCAAGTTGACACATAGCTACACGGTATTGTGGGGCGTCCATCGATTGAGGTTCTCTATTTAGTTCTCTCCTTCGTAGTCTCATTCGCTTAATGCATTCCAATGCTTCTGCTTGGGCTTCAGCTCTAATTTTTTCATCTTCTTCCTTCCGCTTCTTGGCAAGAGTCAATCGTTTAAGCATGTCTGCAGTTAAAGGTTCTTGATATAGCTTAACTCGGCATCTGCTAATATAATTAGGCAATAGTTCTCCTTCAAGAGTTGCTAACTGAACTGCATCACTAGTTGATATCCTATTGATGATCATGGGTCCGTAACCTCATTTCTCTAATTTGCGAGCGTGTTGTTTCAAGGTGTAAACTAGCACCAAATCTCCTACTCGTGATCCCTTGTCTTTAATATGAGCATCAAAGTAGGCTTTCTATCTCTTCTTAACGGCATAAATTCCTACTGCTACTCGTAGTCTTGTCTCTCCCAAACGCTCTTAAGTCAAGTATTCTTGAGGAAAGCTCATGTCCTGTCCATTCGTACTCCTAAGTGATCTTGAGTGTGGGTATCAAAAAGTCGAAAGGCAACATGACATTCTGACCAAACACCATTTGGAATGGTGTAGCATTAAGCACTGTTTTATAGGCTACACGATAAGCCCACAAAGTGTGGTGTAATTGTTGATCCCAATCTGAACGTTGATTGTTCACAATTTGGGTGAGAATGGTGCACAAAATCCTATTAGTACTCTCAGCTTGCCCGTTAGCTTGTGGATGATATGGTGCGGATTTCTTGTGTACAACCATAAAGTCTTGTAATAGATAGTCAATAACCTCGTTTAAGAAGTGAGTACCCCTATCACTTACAAGCTCGATAGGAAGTCCATATCTTGTGAAGACATTCTCAAACAAAAATTTAGCAGTGGTGCATGCATCGTTTTTCCTAGTGGCCTTAGCTTCTACCCATTTTGTAAGATAATCAGTGGCAACTATGATGTACTTAGCATGAGAATTCCTTCCAGGGGGATGAATAGGTCCACGAAATCTATTCCCCATTTTGAGAATGTGCACCCTCCCATCATGGGCCGTAGGGGGATCTCATCCTTGCATATGGGATATTGAGTCCTTTGACACACATCACATCCTTTTACATAGGTGTGGGCATCCACATGCAGAGTGGGCCACCATAATCCTGAAAATAATATGGCTTTGATAATGTGATTGGGTCCAAAATGGCCTCTTGCTGCACCTTGGTGTGCAACTTCCAATAGGTTAAGATATTTGCTTTTGTGCACGCATATCCTCAGATAACCATCTCGTCCTCGCTTATACAAGCTATCACCAATGAGTTTTTATTCCAAGGCCTCTTGTTCCAAATTGCGTCTACGAGCTACAGTCATGTCCTCTAGAAAGGTCTGTGTCCTTACGTAAGTCACTAAAGGTTCACTCCAGACTGGCATTAGGGTCACCTGGTATAAAGTGGCATGTTCTATTGGGGGTCTCTTACCGCACTTAGAACATTCTTCATACAGTCTTTGAACATCTACCTTAGCTTTTTAATTTTGATAGTGTCGCTTGTCTAGAATGGTGTTGCTCCAATGCACCTACATGTGCTAATTGCAACCAATTGTTATACTCTTGTTCTTCTACACAACAGACAAGGATATTATGATGATCTTGTCTATAAATATTTCCTACGTGAAGCTGATATCTCTGTGCTCTCACTACCTCTTTCTCTTGGGCTTTTACTCGAGGGTTCTTAGGTCCGTATGTCAGTACTGGGACTAATGGCTTGGCCCATTTAGGGACAATCTCAACATTGAAGAGATGCATCTGGTAGCTCATCTGCTAGCCCTGTGGCCACTTCCCCTGAAGTTGTCATAGAGAGGTGGTCTGCTCTTAAGTGTGTTTTCCCCTTTTTGACTACAACTTCAAAATCATACTCCATTAAGAGTAAAAACCAACGTATCAATCTATCGGTGTTGCATGGTTTGTTGACCAAAAAGAGCTTGGTGGTTAGTAAAGAATTTAAACTTATTTGCCAATAAATAATGGCGAAACTTCTTCACTGCATAGACCATTCCTATTCCTTCTCTCTCCGTAGTGGTGTAATTTCTCTCTGTCGCGTTCAACTGCCTGTTGGCATATGCAATTGGTAAATCTATATTTTCCTCCTCTATGGGTTGTGCCAACACACATCCTATGGCATGATTAGAGGCATCTACATGTACATGAAAAGGTTTGTTCCAATGAGGCATTGTTAGAATAGGTGCAAAACACAATTGTCGTTTAAGCTCACTAAAGGAACTCTCACATTCTTCTATCCACTCAAAATTGGTTAGTAGGTTGTAGTGTGGTTTAGCAATGATTGCATACATATGTATGAACCGTCGGTAATAACCACAATGGCCCATAAATTTTGTACTTCTTTGATGTTCTTTGGCTTGGGTCCTCGTACCTTATCTTCATCCGTGGAGATTCCATTTTTTTAGACTATATGACCGAGTATCTTGCCTTGTCTGACCATAAAGACACACTTCTCTGGGTTTAAACAGACTTGATATTCCCTACACTTTTTGAAGATGTGTTTGAGCTCAGGGATATGCTGCTGTCTAAGTACTGAGTGAGCACATAGGTCATCCATATACACTTCTAGATTCTTTCTTAAAAACTCTTTGAACACATGGCACATCAACCTTTGGAAAGTGGCAGGTGCATTAGTTAGCCCAAAAGGCATTACACAAAACGCAAAGATACCCCACTTAGTGGCAAATGCCGTCTTGTGTTGGTCCTCGAGGGCAATGACAACTTGGTTATAGCCTAAGAATCCATCAAGGAAGCTGTACACTTCCTTGCCTTCGACTCTGTACAACAGGTGGTCTGTAATGGGTAGAGGATAACTATCCCTAATTGTGGCAACATTGACCTACTTTAAGTTTATACACACTCTCAGCATACCGTTCTTCTTAGGAATGACTACGATGGGTGAGACCCATTTGGTGTGTTCTATTTCGTAAATAAATCTCGCTTCTATGAGTGTCTATTTCTTCTTTGATTTTTAATGCAGAATTTTCATTATACATATAGGTCTTTTGGTTAGTGGGTCTTGCCTTGGTAGTCATGGGTTTCCTATGGGAACATATGTCAGGATCTACCCCTTTCAAATATTTGTAACTCCATGCAAACACATCCCTATACCTCTTCAATAGAGCAATCAAACTTTCTTCCTCCTCATCAGTTAAATCATGCCCTAAGTACGTGCATCGTTCTTCTCCTTCCTCAATTCTCACTATGACTTTCTTCATCGTTTCCTTATTGTCATAAGATTCTCCCAATTTTTTGTCTCTTTTGGGCATTCGGATCATGATTTTTTAGTCTTCCACTACATATTTCCTAAAGTTTTCCGGCACTTCCATCAAGGGTTCTTCTTCCTCAGTTTTTACACTTTTTTCCTTCCTTACCTTTTGATCTCGTTGACTAGATCTTGAATTTTATTTTTTCTTCTTAGAGGTGGTGAGTTCTGGAGACATAGCTTCTACCCAGCCTAGGAATTCCTCTTCTGATGAACATTCAGGTATGTTTGAATCTACTTCCCATTCCACGCCGTTCACTTGCTTATTGCATTCAGAGATATCTTCTTTAAGATGATCTTCTTCCGTTTCTTCTCCTACTATGCCTACAATGAAGATGGATATATCATAACCATCTTCATCACAATGGGGGGCTCCATTGTTCTTCGTTAATTGCAATATTCATAGTTGATAAAATCTCTGCCCAGTCATGGGGCCCAAATTCCTCATCTAGAAATACTACTGGGACATATGCTAGATCCTCAATGGGTCTGGAAGTGTATCCTACTCCTGACGTCCTTGCTGTAGCATTCTCCTCCTCCTTGGCTGCATTTTTGCAAAGATGTGATCAAATTCTACTCCGCAAGTGGATAGGGTAATTCCTTCCAATAGTCCTAAGGGTCTTTCGATATGTCCATCTGCCATCTACAACTTCATCCTAGTAGGTATAAGGGCTGGTTTTCCCCAGCGTTTCCATAGTGAAGTGTCGTGATGGCTACACCTGCACCTATATCTAGAATGGCTTTGGTAGTGTGACACTTGTACATAATGGGCAAATAAGCATTACCTTCCTCGCCTTCACTCACATCGCCCACTTTATCTAAGGGTATTTCAGGCACCTTTCCTCGTGCACTTGGTCTAGCAGAGGTTGTGGCTATTTCTGGGAACTGGTTTGCTACATGTTTCCATAGTTCAGGCTTGATCTTCAGCAGCTCATCTAGAGTTAAATGGCATTGAACTTTAGTGTTCCTAATAGCTTCGGTATTCCTAGGAAGAACTGAGTTTTCTCCCCTTACTCGAATAGTGGGGGCTTTCACTTGAACTGAACAGTCTTCCCAAGGGCCTGTAAAGTGAGGTAACTCTTGCAAAGAGTTAGATTTGATTCTAGTGTGCTCACTTGGCCAATCATCCACTTGCTCTTCGTAGATAGATGGGATGTCTGTAGGGAACTATTCTCCTGGGTCATCAATCTTGAGTATGGGTGGTTGAGATTCTTGTTCTTGTCTCCATCTTTCTTCTTTAATCTCTTTCAAGATTGCGTGTGAATCCATATAACCTGTTTGATGATAATCTGAATTTGATCTTGCCCATTCAAATAGAGTGGTCTTCAAGGGCTCCCTTGGGCTAGTTTGTGTGCTAGAGGTGACTCTCGTAGGGTTAGATACGACTTGCCCTAGCTTCTCTAGAAGTCCTTGAAGATGTAGCTCAGGCCTGGCCATAATTTCCCAATTGAGGTATTGTGATGCCTCAAACATTTCTTGGGCTAATTCCACCATTTTCATGCACAGTTTGGTTCTCTCAATTTCTAAGTTAGCTCTTGGGTAATTTTTGCTAGATTCTCCTACTTGGGGTCCTTCGTGTATTCTTGCTTGATAGGCTTTGAACATCATATCAAGGTTTTCTAGGGTGGGGTCTACTAGTACTGATCCTAATTTAGAGGTGATTATTTGTGGTTCAACGTTTTGTGATGTTATTTCTAAGATTTTAGTTCTGGTTTCCCTTAGGCTTTCCTCTAATTCACTGATTTTTTTACACCATTTCCTCTTGTGTTGCTCTCATGAATCTTTCAAGGTTCTAGTTTTCTTTCTTGTTGATTCTCCTACTTCACTAGCTTCAACTATTTTTCCTGGGTTTCCTGGTTGTGTTTGCCTTTGTGCTAAGGCTCTAGTAACTGCATGGATGGGTATCTATTGAGGTATAGAACCTTCAGAATGCTGCACTATGCCTATCACATTGATGGGTGTTAATTTTGTAGAGGTGTTCACAAGGTTCTTGGGGCAATCTCTTATGAAATGATCCTTTCCACATTCAGGGCAAAAGCCTTGAATATTGAAGTATTGTGATTGCACAACAGTTGCTACATGTGGACAATCTTGTATGAAGTGGTCACCTTGGCATTTATAACATGGTCCTTTGGGTGCTTGTGTTCTTAGTTGTCTAGCCTGTGGCCTCGGGTTGGGATTTGTGTACATGACATGAGTATAATCTGGTTTCTAGTTTTGCTCATATACAGGGTTCTCATAGTAAGGGTCTAAGTTTTTTGGTAACTCCATATAGTACACTAGTGGGCTATCCACATGAGTGGAGTCAAAACTGTTTGCATTAGGGTTATTTTCTATGATTAAAGGGGTCGTGGGTACTAATGCCATATTGGATTTTTCCTCTGGTGTAGCATACTTTACCGAAACTACATTACCAGGGGGTGGAGGTTGTTAAAATACTAAAAAAATAATATAAAAGAAGTCATGTTAAAGCATCCTAAAACTACTATAAAAGAAAGCTTTTACCCTTCATTTTTCACTTTTGCAACTAAGAGAGCAATAGAGTTCTTGTTGCTATGTACATCCATGAGGTATGGTTGCTTTCACTTGTGTAACTTTGAAGAACCCATGCTAGGGGTTTATGGATTTTTTGGAGGATACCGATTGTAAAGGTTAATAAGGTTTATTTGATATTTTCTCCAAGCTTCTTGATCTTAATGGCCCTGTAGAGATGAGCTTAGATGCTTTGGAAGAACTACTTGATTATACGGAGGTCCACAATTTGTGTTACTCTATCAACATCCAAACTTATGATGTGAAATGGGCCCTTTTGACCTTCTCCTCTACATTCACAAAGGTGATGATGCATTTATGAAGTTCTTGAAGTGATTTCAAGATCTTGCAAAGGAAGAAAGGTACCACATTAACAAAATGGTAGCAATCATTAGAAAAATAAACAAGAAATGGAAGATGGGTACAAAATATCTATCATTCATAACTACTACCACTGTGAGTAAGGAAACATATCCTACTCCTCATGAGATCCCTCATTTTCTAAGAGGTGGATGTCACGAGGAAGGAGATAAGGAAGAGAGCTCACTCACACACTCTCGCACTCAAAGAGAAGCACACACACACACACACACACACATATTGAGGTAAGGAAGAATGATGTTCTTCTTCTTCTATTACATAAAAACAATGTGCAAGAATGACCTAAAACAACAATACAACTAGTGCAATATATAAAGAACAATACATAAGGAAAATCCTATTGTCTGTGAATGAGTGAGCTAGCAAGAAACAAATGTATCATCACTCTTAGTAGATAAATCTAGTAAAGCTCAATGAAGTATCCCTGACATATACTAGCATGACCACTATGCATGTTAGAGAAATGAAAAAATGATACATGTCATCCTAGATCATCACATGTTGAACTTGATCTCTCAACACTCCCGCTCAAGCTCTACGTCATGTCCTATAATCCAAGCATCTTCCAAAACTTCTTCAACTTCTCAGCTCCATGTGATTTAGTGAAAATATTAGCAACCTACTCATCTGTTCTCACATAAACAAGGTCAATATCACCTGTTAATACCTTTTCCTTGATGAAATGATAATGCACCTTGATATGTTTTGTTCTAGCATGAAAAACAAGGTTCTATGCTAACTCTATGCTGCTAAGATTACCACAATAGATGGTGATAGGCTTTTGCACCACACCCAAATCTACAAGTAGCATCCCTAGCCATGATGCTTCACATGCTTCTATTGCACTCTATACTCAGCCTCTGTACTTGACAAAGAAACTTCATACTACTCCATGTAATAGATGCACTTCCAAGTGAGAATAAAAAGCCTCTAGTAGATCTTCTACCTCGAATACTACTAGCCTCTGCATCAATGTATCCATGAACCTGCAATTCTGCACGAGATTCATAAAATAATGCATAATCCAAAGTAGCACTTACATATCGTAGAGTGTGTCTCAAAGCATCTAAGTGTGGTTTCTTGGGAGCTTGAAATAGTGTAGCTTAGATCAAACCTTGTAATTGTGAGATATATCGAACTTCCCATAATTTTCCTATACATAGTCGCATTTTCCAATGCTTCACATGATGTAGTATCCAACTTCAAATTCTGATCTAATGGCATAGAAATTGGCTTGCAATCAGCCATACCATAATTTTGCATCATACTCAAGGCATATTGCCTTTGCGACATCCATATACCTATTTCTTTATGTATAAACTCAATGCCCAAGAAATAGCATAGCACACCAAGACCTTTCATATCAAGTTCTTGCATAAGGAGTTGATTTACCTCTTCAATGCTTCCTTCGTTATCACCATTTACAATCAACTCATCAACATAGCCACAATCGTGATGCCATCATCACCCTTCCTTGCATATAATGAATGATCTGCATCACAGATAGAAAATCCAATGATGGTTAAGTAATCAATGATCCTTGCATGCCAAGCACAAGGGCCTTGTTTACACCCATACATATTAGCCTTTTGCAACCTACAAACATATTCTAGTAGTTTGAATCTTCATACCCTTGTGGCTCATCCATGTATACTTCTCCCTACAACTCACCATGTAAGAAAGTATTTTTCACATTCATCTAATGCAAAGTCCCTCCTTTTGCTGTAGCTAATGCAACAAGTGCTCTTATAGTAGAGATTTTAGCTACATGGCTGAATGTTTCCTCATAATCAATGCCATGCATATCCTTTTTCTACCAATCGGGATTTATAACTGCTTATGCTACCATCAACATTGCGCTTTACCTTGTAAACCCACTTGTAGCCTATGTGTTTCTTTCTTTGTGGCAATGGAACCAACTTCCAATGCTTGTTTCCATAAATTGTAGCCATATCCTCATCCATAGCTTTCTCTCAATCTACATTTCCAATTGCATCTTCAAAACAAGAGGGTTCAACATCTTGTATTACCTTGGTCATGTAGGCATAATGACGAGCCATGTAATTGTCATATGTCAATTGTTGCAGTCAATTCTGCATCGTCCCAGATCTTCTTGGTCCGTTTGTAGCATTTGCATGTGCATTTCTTACTCGTGGAGTCTTCATAGAGGGCAATCCAAGTTCCTCATCAAGGATCTTCTCTAAACCACTTGAATCTCCATCAATGTCTTTGAAACCTATAGATGTTTTACTACCAATATAAAGATTTTCTTTACCTTTCTTTGATGTAGTTGATGAATTTGCTAGACTAAAATTTCCACACAATCTTTCACTCCATGGATTTGAGTTGGAACTGTTACTTGGTGATGCATTAGGCCCACTCAAAACTTGAGATTGTACACTTGATTTTTCACCATTTCCTTTGTCATTTGAGTCAAGATTAAGCCTTCTTTGGCATTTGCGTAGAAGCTTGATAAATTCATCATACACCACATCTCTACAATCAATCAAAATAAGCTCTTGTGTTACATGCATCTGTGAAGATAGGCAAATGTGAGAAATGGAGCTCTTCGGAATAGCAGGCATTAGACATCACTTAGGAATCTCCAAAACCTCATCGCACTAGGATGATTTTAACAAACTAATCAGATAATCTAGTATTTGAGCCCATCCACTATACCATCGATTAGATAGCAATGGGTTGAACCTCATCAAAATAGCCACCTATCCATGTTCATAACAAGAGCCCATTCACATCAAGAAGTAAAGCCCCCTTACACTGATCAGGATAGTAGAAATTGCTTCTCACATACACATTCGCATGCATCATTTGCTCACGAACTTCATATTACCCTCGGATCTTCTTGGTTGACTATTTGAAGTTGGGTCTTCATCGGTGTTTGCATTCACTATTGTTCTACGAGGAAAAAATGATAGATAATACTTCCACAACCTTTAGAAAATTCTCATACACCCACAATCAAGCAATAATCTTATTTAGAAAACATGGAAAATAACAAACACAAATTTGCATTAAGAGAGAGATCACAACATCACTTCAAACAAGAGTCTTTTACAAATGACAACTTGGCCTTTTTATAGGAGTTTCACAAGACCCTTCCTTTTTTATTTATAAAATCTCCTAAAAAATAAAATAACATACTCTAAATGCCCTTCCTTTTATTTATAAAATTTCCTAAAAAATAAAATAACATACTCTAAATAGCTCCTCCCTTGCAATTTTTTGTGGGAAGGCTCTTCCCTTCATTAAAAAATATACAAGTACAAAAGCTGCATCTATTTACAACTTTTTCGACGTACAAAAAATTGTGAAATTTTACAAAGGTTGCCAAACTAAAAAAGAACTTGAAGAATTTTTTAAGGGCAATGCCATGCCTTGTAACAAGAACACTGAGATGGTTTCCCACCTTTTATTTTTCTTTTATGAGGCTTTTTAAGGATAATGATACAAGGAAAAAACACATAGAGTTGACCATGTACTAATAGTACATGGGGTTGAAGGGAGTTTTACTTTCTTTTACTTATATGGAAATTTCATCCACATTTTCAAAGAAAAAAATGTTTTCAAGGGGAAGGAAATATCATATCACATAGGGTGTAAATTACCTCTTACAAGGAGGCATTAGAATGAATGTCACATATCCTCAATAGGTAGAATGGGAGGGGGGGGGGTTCTCATTGCGAGAGATGCATGCACGAATCGTATTCCCCCTATGATTGGACAATGACATTGACTTCTGGATCATTGTGTGTCCCCTGTGGAGGGCTAAGGTGCATATGGATTCAAGGGGAAGGAAATGTCATATCACATAGGGTGTAAATTACCTCTTACAAGGAGGCATTAGAATGAATGTCACATATCCTCAATAGGTAGAATGGGAGAGGGGGGGGGGGTCTCATTGCGAGAGATGCACGCACGAATCGTATTCCCCCTATGATTGGACAATGACATTGACTTCTGGATCATTGTGTGTCCCCTGTGGAGGGCTAAGGTGCATATGGATTCAAGGGGTTTCATGTGGCTAGAACCTATACATTTTTCCAAATGTATGAATGCATGTATGTATATATGTATGTATGTGTGTATGAATGCATGTATGTATGTATGTATGTATGTATGTATGTATGTATGTATGTATGTATGTATGTATGTATGTATGTATGTATGTTTCTTGTATCTATGGATGTAGCTCCCTCTCTCACTTTTCCTCTCTTATATTTCTTGTGTCTCACACACATTTCCTCTCTTCCTCTGTCACATTTCCCCTCTTCCTCTCTCATGCTTCCTTTCTCCCTTTATCACGTTTTCATAAATCCTTCTCCCTACCTTCCTCACATTTCCTCTTTCCATCTGTCACAATTCCTCTCCTTCTCTCACATTTTCTTTCTCTCTTTTTTGCTCTCTCTCTCTCTCTCCCACCTACATGTTCCTTTTTGCCTCTCTTAAATATGTGTAAATGCATGTATTTATGCAAGTATACATGTATGTATGCATGCACATGAAGTTTGTATGGGTACATGTATGCATGTAGTTACACATATATGTATGCATGTATGAATGCACATAAAGTGTGTATGTACGTGTATGCATATTTTCATGTATGCATTTATGTATACATGTATGTATACATGTATATATGCATATATTTATACATGTAACTATGTGTCTATGCATGTATTCATTCACATAAAGTGTATATGTACATGTGCGTGAAAGTATGTATGCATGCACATAGTGTGTATGTATGTGTGTATGCATGTATGTATGTATATATGTATCCATCCAACTAACATATGTATGTGTGTATGTATTTATATGCATGTATGTATGCATGCTAGATACATGTGTATGCATGTTGTGTATGTACATTATTGGTGTTTGTATATATCATGTGTTGGTTGGAAATTTGTGTAACTTCCTGCACACTCACCAAGTAAATGGGTCCAGGAACTGGGAAAATTTAGCACTGAAGCACTAAGTCATTATTTCAAATCCAAATCATACTTTTGCACTCAATCTTAGTGGAACATAGCATGTACATTACCCATCCAAACCGAATTGCAATATTAATCTACTTAATAATAGCATATTTTCCCCCTATCATAATGCACGGACACGAGAAATCATCTCTGATTGAATACACTTCCTCACACAAAATCAGAACAATGATTTAGACAAACAAAATGGTTGAATTACTCAAAGTAAAATTCACATTCCCCCAAGCTTGACTCTTGTTTTTCCTCTCTTCATCTCTCTCTTATGGCTTCTCATCATGCACTCTCTGTTCAAATTGCAGATTACATAGAAACATAGGATTAAAAAAGATATGATGTTATGGTTGCATCCTTTCAAATACTTTAATATTTTTTCCACAAAAATAACAAGTAATTACAAACGTACCCATATATAAGATTAAAAAATTACGTAATTACCACTGATATCCATCTAACACTTGCACGCCCACAATCTAAATATTGAGCCTATTGCTTAGAGTCATTAGATGGGCACAAAATAGCTTCTAAGACTACCACACAATCATCCCATATTTCTTTTATTTGATCCTGATAAATGTTGATCTACTCTTGGAGTGTTGTTGTATCCACCATAGTTTCACCTTCAACCATTCCTACAAGCCATGTCACTTCTATCACCTTCATGATGTGACTTCTTTTGAGATGCATCGATTTAGGAATGCATTCTTAACATCTAACTGATACAAGTTCCAATTCTTTGAAGTATCAATACTTACTAAAACTCTGATTGTTGGCATCTTGGCCACAGGTGAGACGGTCTCCTCATAATCCACTCCATGGATTTGAGCAAACCCTTTTGTTACTAGCCTTGCTTTATACCTTGATTGAACCATCTGAATTTTTCTTTACTTTGTAAATCCACCTAGATCTTATTACCTTCATGATTGGTCTCTTGGGAACCAAATCCCAAGTGTTGTTCTCCTAAAGTGATTCAATTTCTTCTTGCATGGCTTCTCTCCATTCTTCCTTCTTATTGGCTTCTTCAAATGAAGAAGGCTCTTCTGACATAGAATCCTTCTTTGAGATCTTTTAAGTGCTTGATTGGATGAATCTGGAATGTCTTCTAGTTGCTTGAATTTTTTTCTTGCCCTTGGACTTCCAAGCTTTGTAGTCAATCTGTTCTTCATCTTCTAAGTTAACAACTTTTGATATTTGTGGTTCTTCTTGATCAGAGTTGGAAAATCATTTGCAAGTCATAGGGTAGCTTTATTTTCCTGCAATCATCTTCAAACCAAGAGTTATTTTCATCAGAAACCACATCCCTACTAACTAAAAATCCTTTGTTAGAAGGGTTGTACAACCTATATTCTTTTTGGTTTTGGTCATAGCCAATGAATATACACCTTTCAATTTTTTGATCAAGCTTTCCTCTAATCTGCGGGGGTATATGTGCATAAGCAATGCACCCAAAGATTTTACAATGGTCTAGGGAAGGTCTCCTACCATTTTATGCTTCATAAGGTATCATTCCATCCAAGGACTTGGATGGAAGCCTATTAATTATGTATGTGGTTGTGGAAACAGCCTCTACCCATAAGTAATTTGAAAGTTTCTTTTCATTTAACATTGATCTTATAGCCTTTACTATTAGTCTATTCCTTTTCTCTACCACTCCATTCTCTTTAGGGGTGTATCTTGTTGTAACCTCTCTCTTTATGCCTCTGTCTTATAACAATGAGTCAAATTCATTTGAGAAATACTCACCACCTCCATCAGATCTGAGCCTCTTCAAGCTTCTACCTATTTGGTTTTCAACCAATGCCAAATATTTCTTGAAACAAGTGAAGACTTCATCTTTATGCTTCATGAAGTAAAGAATTTTCCATCTACTATATTCATCTATGAATGAAACATAGTACTTTGATCTTGAGATTGATGCCTCTCTACTAGGACCACACACATCTGTTGCATAAGCTCCAAGTAGTCTTCATACATGTATCCTTTTTTGTTGAATGGTTGCATGTGTGATTTGCCAAATTGGCATGCTCCACATTTGTAAATCATGTGTTGCTTGAACAAATTTGGAATGCCAAGCACACTCTAATCCTTGCATATTTGCTTTAGTGTTCTTTCCCCTATATGACCTAGTCTCTTATGCGATATCTCTAGTTCAGATAGGGTTTGATCTTTGTAATTGAAGAGGGCAATGTTTCTGGTATGTTCAACTTCAAATATAAAGAGTCTACTAGATTTATCACCTTTTGCAATCCTCATGAAGCCTTGTTGAGGGTCCTCCACATATGCTCCATGCCTTGTGAATCTAATGTGTAAGCCCTTCTCAACAATCTGCCCAACACTGATTAGGTTTTTTGTTATAGCTGGCACATATAATACCTTACTTAAAAGGTTCATATTACCAAAAATGCTTTAACATTTCCAATCTTTTTAACAGAGTGCCTAGTATCATCATCTATTTGGACTTCATGCTTCCCTTTAGGTTCTTCAAGATCAGATAGCAATGCTACATTTCCAGCCACATGATTGGAACATCTAGAATCAATATAGAATAGATTCTCATCATCTTTATCTTGCTTGGATGTCATGTTCATGATCAATAGAGAATCCTCTTGGTCTTCTGTATAGTTATTGTAGTCTCTTCTACCTTTGAAGCCTCCTTGATAATTGTTGTTGTAGCCTTGGTTGTAATTATGAAATAAATTGCTTCCTCCATTATTGATTCCTGCCTCTGGATTGTCCATAGCCTCCTCTATGGAAGCCTCTTCCTCTCTGATTCTTTATGTTTTTGAAACAATCATCTGTGGTATGATTGGTCAAACCACAGATATTGCAACGTGGAGTTGTATGATCTCCCCCTACCTTGCTTTCCTCCTCCATGCCTTCCTCTAGTACCTCTTATTCTACCTGTGAAGTTCACTTGAGAGGTACTTGCCTCTTCTTCAATCTTTTTACCTTTTCCTTTATCTTTACTCTTATTTCTATCTATGTAAAGGGCAAAAGATTGATTACCTCTAGAGTTGTCTCCATTCTTGTTGAGCTTTGTCTCATGTGTGAAGAGTTGCCCCATCAATGTGTTGAGGCTAGGTATCTACATGTCCATATATAGGTCCATTGATGTGTTGAAGGACTCCCACTTATCATTAGCCTTGATGCCATTTATGATCTGCCTTACCATCAGCTCCTCTTCTATTTCTTCTCCAATGCTCCCAAGTTGGTCAGCTACATCCTTCATCTTGGTCACATGGTCAGCCACACTTTGCTTTGGTTGCTTCTTCAAGGTTGTGAGCTCCACCCAAAGTTGGTTCTTCCTAGCCCTTGTATTTGATGAGAAGTATGAAGAAAGTACTTCCCAAGTCTCTTGGGAGGTCTTGCAATTCCTAATGTGAGATAATAAGAAATTAGATATTGAGTTAAGTATATAAGACCTGGCCAGAGCATCCTTTGCACACCATGTAGTTAGCCTTTCTTGCTCTTCTCTTGTAGGTTGATGTTTGCTTCTGAATATTGGCATTTCCTCATCTCTAGAGATGTATCCATATAAGCTTCTTCCTTGGAGATAAGCTTGCATCCTTAGGGACCATGCTGAATAGTTGATTTTGTCCAATTTTTCAATGAATGATGGAAATCCATCTCCCATTTTGCTTGATGTTGCTCTGATACAACTATTGAAGGAGATGGTGTATAGATTCCAGAGATGAAGTGGTGCTACAAAATCTTGCTTCACACCAGCCAAGAACAAGTTATGGAGAGTAGTGTAGACCTTTTGAACTTCCCAACAATCACAAATAATCACCTAAGTGCTTTGGAGCATGATCCTCTAATCAATGGATCAAAACAGATGAGTAGAATATTCAACTATGAGCTAAGACTTGCTATTTTGGTCTACACATGTTTAGTAAAATGAATAGTGCTCTCAACCTGCTAGTAATTGATTAAATTACTTTTGGGAGTATCTAATTAACTTAGATAGCTACCATTCACAAGTTATTTCACTTGAAATGATCAAGTCTACTGTGAGAATTGGGTTTAGCAAATCAATAGACCATCCCGACAATTTCGGGCTTCAATAGTATGCATCTAAGCAAAGTTATGAAGATATCTTGAGATTGAGAAAGAAAATGACAATGAAACTTTGTAGCTATAAAATAGACAATATTTTGAATCTATACCACTTTAAATCACATCAAATGATCAACTATGCACTGTGAACAAAGTAAGAGAAGATCATTGTTCTAAGATAAACTTAGCAGAGAAGTGGAGTAGAGATGTGATCAATGTATATGTATCACATAGAATTACAATGACATTGGCAATGTGTAATTGCACAATTTGAGGGCAGTGATGGAGCTATAGAATGAGCTCACTAATCATACAGAAATCCTCTCAAAAGATCTCCAAATCGGGCTCTATCTCAAGCTATATTTTGATCTATTTTTATAGCTTGGAGTTGGAGCCAACTTTTGAATTAAAATTCAAGATCTTACCATAAAGTGAATCCTAAACTTTAGGAATTACTTTCTCATCAATCAACTACCAAGTTATTTGAGATTTGATTCCTCCCTACTCCATGTGAGAGTAGTGCAGTTAACATATGCTCTTTTACAAGGATAAAAGTAAATTGATTTTTACAAGGGAATAGTCATATGTGACTATATGAAATAAATGCTATTTTTCCAAGTATGTAGGCTTGGACTCATTTGCACCAACAACCTTAACTTTGGGGTTAAGCTATGGTTGAGCCATAGGTATGGGTTGATGTGGTCCCCTAGTTCTTTGCCTGGTAGCCCACCTAAGTGGTTGAATTGGGGTCATCTTCATACCCCGGCTATTCCTCCTATCAGGATTAATGACCCTAAGAATCCTCCCACTAGCCTTATGGTGTAGCCCAAGCATGAGCATCACCTCTGTTACTTGTCAATTTGCAGAGAGGTGAGGAGGATATGAAGATCGTGAGAAATTGTGGCAAGCAAATGGGAGTGACAAGCACATACATGCACACACACACACACACACACAATGCAAGATAACAAAGATAGAACAATGGAAGCTTTGATTCTCAATAACTCGATTACACTCAAGAAGATCTTTCTCTAACTTGTTAACCTCGAAAATGAGCTTTCTAGCTCTTTTTTTAGTTTTTCACTAGCTTTGGCCTTGTCCAGACCTAGTGTCTGGCTTAGTTAAAAATCAGGTTTTGAGGCTTATTTGACGTTCAAACAAAGTCTAAAAATAGTGAATATTGGTAGGTAGATACTTCTAATAGTCCTAAAGCTCCAAGACTCCTTGAGTTTAACGAAATGAAGTTGTAAAAATGTGAATTAATATTTGTAATGGTTTTTAGTGATCAAAATCAATGTTTTTATAGGGGTTTCTTCTGAAAAATTTGACATATACTTCTTGGAGCTCCCTAGACACTCCCTCTTCTTGTGTGTCCAATTCTTCGACACATTCTCGTGCCTTGTTCTTGACCTTGAGTGCCAACACTCCCTCCCTCTCAAGTATGTCATCCCTGACAAACCCTTGTTGGAGTGGGTGTTCCATGTAATACTTTGAGAGGTAGTGTCTATCATGTATCCACAAGAGCGGGTTTTCTTTAAAATGTAGCGGGGTGGGTTGTCTTGTTCTTCATTCCATCACTGCTAGCCTTTGCAAGTTTTAGTCACTTTGTATGTACTTCTTCCCTAGATGCCAACATAATGGTGTATTTGTGAGCTTTCAAAAATTGCTAGTTGCTTAAAAGAGGTTGTTAATATTGATTTTGAGTAGTTGTCCGCTATGAATTGATTCATAGGTACTTATGTTGTAACACTGATGGCCTCTGTATCTTTCAAAGATGGGTTTCACAGTTCTCATGCCAAGTACATGTAACCCATAATGAATGATGGGTAAGTGTGTTTGTGCATGGATTGAAGAAAATATGTGCCTTGTGCACGGTCTTGTAATGTGGCCCTATGCATGCTTACTTGGGGACTACATTGTAAGAAGTGTGGTGCAAAGAATTGGGTCTTGAGCTAAGTGCTCAAGGGTATGCTGACAAAGAGGTTGATAATGGGGCAACCAAACATATTACCTCGCAGTTTAGTTTCTTAACTTCACTTCTTGTTATGGGAGTTGGTAAGATCATTCAGTCTACTACTGATGGTAGTTCTTTCACTCTATCAGATGCTTTATTTGTGCCATAGATCAAGAAAAAATTGTTGTCAATTTTTGCATTAGCCAAGATTGGTTTGGCTGTGAAATTTATTGATGATAGATGTACAGTTCATGATCTGTCAAATGGCAACATGATTATTGCTTCTGACATTTCATGTCATGGTTTGTATAAGCTCATAGACTATAAAAGATCTGTGAATGATTCGGCATGTGCAATACATGATTCTCAGGCCATGTCACATGCAAAGCTTTGGCATGCACGCTTTGTTCATATGAATTTTGCTAGTTTGCTATGCCTGCAAAAATATGATATTTTGTCCTCTTTGCCCAAACTTAAGGCACCCGGAAAACATGTATGTGAAGGCTGTATTTTGGGCAAAATGCAACGTTCCTCCTTTCCAAAAGATGGTTCAGTTTGGGCTACTAAAAAATTGCAGCTCATACATAGTGATGTCTATGGTCCTATGCAAACACCTTCTTTTGGAAACTATCTTTACTTCATGACTTTCATTGATGATTTTTTCAGGAATGCATGGGTATAGCCACTGAAAGCAAAGTCCAAAGTGTTTATGTGCTCCAAATAGTTTTTGGTTTTGGCTGAAAATCTATCAGCATGTAAAATTGGCACCCTTCATTCTAATCGAGGGGGGGAATATATGTCTTCTGACTTTAATGCATTTCTGGCTGAACGTGGGATAAAACATTAATGTATAGTGCCCTATACACCTCAACAAAATAAAGTTGCTGAACGAAAGAACAAGTCACTTATCGCAATGGCGAGATGTATGGTCAAGAGTTAGGCTTTACCACATAGTTTCTAGCTTGAGGCTATCATGTGTGCAACATATGTACTTAATAGGTATCCCACCAAAGCACTGTAGTCTATCACTCCATATGAGGCCTAACATCGTCGCAAGCCATCTGTTGCTCATCTGCATGTTTTTGGTTGTCTGGCATATGCATTAGTGCTTGAACAACATCATAGGAAATTGGATGATAAAGCAATAAAATGTATTTTTGTTGGGTACAGTTCTGAAAGCAAAGGCTACTGTCTGTATCATCCACATGCTAAACACATTTTGGCTACCTGTGATGTTGCTTTTGTGGAAGATGCTATTAGAAAGGAGAAATCTGTTAGCTCCAAAGACATGTATTATACTTTGCTGCCTCTTTTTATAGGTGGACAGTCTAGTGTTGGTCCTAATGAGGCAACTTCTCAACCATTGTAGGTTTCATGTGATGATGCAAATCATTCTATTTTTGATGTAGATTTACATGAAGCACTTGTTGATGAAGAGCTGATATGGAAGAGGCAAAAACTATGCCAAAATGGCTGGTGTAGACTTTGCGTGATAGCAAATTAGATGCACCTCTATCATATCGTACTCATTTAGGCTCTCATAGTGCCTCTTTTACATCATATTTCTATGCTATGGCTGCATCTAGTCTCTATGATGAGACTGAGCCTATTTCGTTTGATGAAGCACAAAATATTGAACATTGGATGGTTGTAATGCAATCTGAATATGATGCTATCATGAAAAATGGTACCTGTTCTTTATGTGACTTGCCTCCTAGCAAGAGGGCCATTGGCACTAAGTGGGTATACAAGCTGAAGCATAAACATGATGGAACAGTTGACACGTATAAAGCTAGGCTTGCTGCAAAGGGTTATGCATAGGACAGAGGCATTGATTTTGATGAAACCTTTGCACCTACTTGCTGAATGACTACTGCTCGTAGCATCTATGCACCTGTAGCTCATCATGGTTGGAATGTACATTAGTTGGACATTAAAACAACATTTCTGAATGGACTTGCATGAAGAAGTGTATGTTTTTCAGCCTCGTGGCTTTGTGAAGAAAGGGCATGAAAACCAGGTGTGCAGGTTAAACAAGGCATTGTATGGTTTAAAGCAAGCACCACACACTTGGTATGAAAAGATACATGCCTATCTCATTGCACATGGTTTTGAGAAGAATCCAAGTGAAAGCACCTTATATGTTAAGCATGCTAATGATGTGCTTCTACTTGTGGTGTACCTTGATGTCATGCTACTCATTGGTCCTCATGATAAGCATATTGCTGATTTCAAGGCTGATTTACATGCCTCATTTGAGATATATGATTTAGGGCATTTGCATCATTATTTGGGCATTCAATTTATGCATGTTGATGATGGAATGGCTTTGTGTCAAATGAAATATATTGACATATTATTGCAACATTTTGGCCTTGAAGACTGCAAGCCTATTGCCACTTCTATGGAGACTGGTTTATGATTGAGTCTTCATGATGCTGGAGATGCATTTGATGCTATTCTCTATCAGCACGCTATTGGATGCTTGATTTACTTATGCATATCTAGAATCGTTCAGAGCTTTGATCACCTTATTTAACAGTGTTGTGCCCTAGCTCAACCATGATGAACCATCATCTATCTATGATGCTAGGATGTGTACTCTTTTGGGTGCACATCACCATGTGATATCTTGGGGTATTGGGATTGACATCTAGGCTTTTTTGCCTTAAGTTATTTTGGCTAATGTGCTCTTGAGCCTCTGCTTGTGCTTCTTCTCTAACCTTTAACTCTTCTTCTTTTCACTCCTTAAAAACTATATTGGTAACCCGTATCTGGTGAACACCTTCTTGAATCAGAACTTAGCCATCATTTGGGCATCATTCTTTGTCATGGCTTTTACTTCTACCCACTTTATGAGGTAATCTATGGTTACAATAATGTACTCTGCATGGGAGTTGCTAGCTAAGGGGTTAATAGGACCTACAAAGTCTATACCCCACTTCGAGAATCCAAGTCCTCCCATCATTGGCCTCAAAGGGATCTCATCTTTTCTGATCAGATATTGTGCACATTGGCATGTGCCACATCTCTTCACATAGATATGTGCATCCATATGAAGAGTGGGACACCAAAGTCTTGAGAATAGAATGGTCTTAATTACTCGGTAAGGCCCAAAGTGTCCACCTGCACCATTGCTGTGTGCAGTTTCTAAGATTGTCAAATAGTCTGATTCGTGAACACATAGTCTTAAGTAACCATCTTTGCCTCTTTGATATAGGGTTTCTCCTACTATGGCATTGTCTTCAGCCGCTTGCTCCATGCTGTGTTTTCTTGCTAGACTAGCCTTGCTAGGTAGTGTTCCCAATCTCATAAATTCTACTAATGGAGCACTCCATTCTGGAATTAACGACACATGATAAAGGGTAGCATAATCCACTAGGGGTCTCTTCTGACACCTTGGACAATTCTTAATCCTCTTATATATTTCTTTGTCCATACTAGGCCAATACACTCCTAAACGTTCCAGATTCTACAATGTTCGTTGTTTACGATAGTGATTTCCTAGCAATCCTTCATGCGTTTGTTTCAACCACTTGCTATGTTCATCCTCCTTGACACAACAAGCTAGTATACCCTTTGTATCTTTTTTGTACATACTTCCTACCAATATTTGATATTTTTGTGATTTTATAATTTCATCTTTGTTTGTTCTCACATTCTGCTTTGCGGATCCAAAGGTTAGGGTAGATACCAACTTATTTGCCCATTTACGAACAACTTCTAAATTGAATAGATAAGCATCGGCTAATTCATTAGGCACTCCTTTGACCCTCTTGAAGTGATGCAAGGAAGGTGATCCGCCCTAAGGTGAGTTCTACCTTTCCTAACAACCACTTCAAAGTTGTATTCCATTAGTAAGAGGAACCATCTTACTAAGCATCTTGTATTGCAATGTTTATTGACCAAATATAATAAATCTTGATGATCAATGAAAAATTTGAACTTTGTTGGCTAATAGATAGTCTAAACATCTTCATGACATATACCATGTCTAGACCTTCTCTCTCGATTGTTGTATTGTTTTGCTCAGCTGTGTTTAGCTATCTGCTAGCATATACTATAGGAAAATATAGATTTCCTTCACTTTGTGGGTTGTGCTAGTACACATCCTATTGCATAATTGGATGCATCTACATGGAGATGGAATTGTTTATTCCAATCAAGGGTTGTTTGTATTGGTGCTGTGCACAAACATCTCTTCAACTCATTGAAGGAATTTTCACATTCATCATTCTACTCAAAATTTGTCAACTGAGCATAAAGAGGTTTAGCTATGATTGCATACATGTGGATAAACCTGCGGTAATATCCACAATGGCCCATAAAGGCTTGTACATCTTTGATGTTCCTTGGCCTTGACAACTTTGCTATTTCTCTTACTTTTTCTTCATCTATTAATATTCCGTTCTTAAAAACAATATGATCTAAGATCTTACCTTGACATACCATGAATACACACTCTTCTGGTTTCATACAAACTTGATATTCTCTACACTTGTTGAAGATCTATCTGAGATATGGGATGTGGTGTTTTCTTTCTCAGCACATAAATTTTCCACATATACTTCTAAGCTCCTTCACAATAACTATTTGAAGATATGACAAATGAGCCATTGGAACCTTCCAAGTGTACAAGTGAGCCCAACTGGCATCACACAAAATGCAAAGATTCCCCACTCTGTGACGAAGGTTGTTCTATGTTGATCTTCTGGGGCAATGGCTACTTGAGTGTAACCAGAAAATCCATCAAGGAAACTATAAAATTCCTTGCCTACAACATGCTCCAATAAATGTTCGGTGATTAGAAGTGGATAGCTATCTTTGATCGTAGTGGCATTAACTTTTTTAACGTTAGTACACACCCACAACTTTTTGTTCTCCTCAGGCACCACTAAAATGAGGGACAACCATTCAATATGCTCAATCTCATAGATAAATCCAGCTTCAATTAGTTTCTCAATTTCTTTTTTTATTTTGGCTACATAAGTTTCATCATATGTGTAGGGCTTCTGTTTGGTGGGCTTGGCATCAGTCGTCATGGGGATCGTATTAGAGCATATTTCCAAATCTACCCCCTTCACATCTCTATAGATCTATGCAAACACATCCCTTTATTCCCTTAATAAAGCTACAAGCTCTACTTCTTCTTCCTCACTCAGTCTTCTCCTAAGTACGTACATCACTCTTTGTTCTCTTCAATGTTTTCTTTATTATCATATGCTTCTCCTATGGTGGCCTCTCTCTTAGGCATTCATACCAAAATTTTTCGATCTACAACATATTTCTTGAAATTTTCTAGTACTTTGAACAGTGATTCCTCCTCTATTTGTTTCACTCTATTTCTTTTCTTTTTCTTTTGAATACCTTCACTTTTCTCCCTTGAATTCATAGTTTTAATGCTTGTGAGAGGCTCTTCTTCTTTTTGGGTAAATACTCCTATATTTTCTAGATAGTTCTCCTCTAAGTCAAAGCAACTATCCATCACAATGGACTCTAGATCATTGTTGTCCTCTTTTTCTTCTATGACTTCATTAGAGTCACACTCCTCTAGCAAGGGTTCACACATGAACAAGGAGATATCATAACCCTCCTCATCACAATGAGGCATCCACTATTCTTCAATTGACAGTGATGTCCATGGTGGCTAAGATTTCTATCCAATCATGAGGTCCAAATTCATCTGGAAAGATCATCTGTGTGTAGATTGTGTCTCTAACTGGTTTGGCTGCTTGACAAGTTCCTTCTTCTCTCACTTTTAGGCATCTTTCCTCTTCCTCTGTGAGCTTGCGCATCCACAAGTGAGTATCTCCGTGCATCTAGGATGGATTAGAAGGACTTATAGAATGCACAAATATTGAATTTTCTTGCACCTTATGGATAGGATTCCAATGTAGGGGTGGTACATCTCTCAAGCTATAATCATTCAGATTGACCTTGGTCATGACCCCTACTCTAGGGTAACTACTGGTGCAAGTCAACCATCAATTGATGTCTTGGACAAAGGGTTGAAGTCAAAGATGAAGAAAAGACCAACAAATGAAGCTTGAAGATAGTGCATATTCAGAAATGAAGACTTGTATACATATGTACATTAAACTTGTAATTAGCTCACTTATACTTTTGTTATGGTCATGAGCTTATACATATATGCCTATATATACAAGTTTGAAAGTCGGGGCATGTATGAGAGAGTAAGAGAGATGATCAATGACCAGTTTTAAGAGTCATTGGACATTTTTAGAAGTGAAACAAATCTCTATCATCATTCAAATGTAAAGTTTTCTAAGTAGAAGAAAACGTTGCACCTAATATTTTGCTGAGTACTCCTTCTGTGTTTAACCTTTTGTGGAATGCTTTTGTACAAGTCTAAGTCTATAGTTGAGTGACTTGTGTACAAGTTTTTAGATCCTAATTGTGATCAGGTTGAGAGAATTGAGAGTAGGAACATTTACATGTGCAAATGTGAAGAAGTGAAGTTTGCAATAGGTGCAAATTTGATGCTAATGTTTTGATCAATTCTCCTTCCACAATGTAAAGTTTTGAGCAAAAAAGCATTCATTATTTAAGTTGGAAGGTAAGCTACCTATGGATAAAAGCATTTGAATAAATGGGTTGTATTTTAAGAGAACTATGCATTAGAAGTTGTAGGTGCCAAAGTTGATTGTAGAAAAGTATAGTTTTAGACATAGGTGAATTTTTTGGATCATATCTCAAGATCTACTGAATCTTTTGAGATGTTTTAACTTGGAAAGGGTGTGAAATCTTTAGCTGACACCTCATACAAAGTTTCATTAAAAACGTTACACATTGGATTAGTCAATGAGTGAGTTATGTGCAATAGACTTTTCTGTGTAGTGACTTTGTTCACAAGTAGTGCAAAGATTGATAATTTGGCTTTAGTCCTCCAAAATTGGTTGAGGTTTTAAGTTGTTCTTGATATAGAAGTGCTCTAACATCAAGGATAGCTTGTTCTTTTGGAGATTAACACTCTCCATCAGTGGTATCAGAGCAAGAATCATAAAAATAGAAGAAAGAAGGACCTCGAGTGTTGCAGTTATACAGAAATTAACATTTGAGGGTTCAAAAAGGGAAAGCTTAAAGGGAAAGCTAGAGAAGGAGGTCTGAAGCTACCAAGAAGACCAAAATCAACTACATTCAAAGTAAAGGTACACTTATTTATATAAAGCTTGAAGAATTTAATACACAGGTGAAGAAAAAATGGGAGATTCTCTTCGGATAGAGAAATTGGATAGAGAAAACTATCCTGCTTGGTCTATGAGGATGGAAGCTCATCTTATGAGCAAAGATTTGATAGGATACATTACAAGTGAAGAAGAAAAACTAGAATTCAAAGATCCTAGTGTTCCAACTAGGGAGGATCTCACATAATTGAACATAAATGAAGAAGGATGCTCAAGCAAGGAGCATTATCTACATGGGAGTCAATGCCTACTTGCTACCTCACATTAGAGGACTTGAAAGTGCAAGTGATATATGGAATGCTTTGGAGGAGTTTTTCCAAAACACTACAAAGTGAAGGAAGGCATATTTGTGGGTAGAGTTTACCACATTCAAGAAGAAGGCTTCGACTCCATTTCTGACTATGTAACAAGGATGAAGAACATTGCAGATGCATTAGGAGCAGTTGATGAAGATATTGAAGAAGATAAATTGGTAAGGCAAATCCTCACAGATTTGAGAGGAGATGAGAAATGGAAGCCATTTGTTTTGTCTACTGAATTGTCATTAGATCATTTTACTCCTGATTTGAATCAGTTGCTAGGACATATGTTAACCTTTGAGTAGGATGTCAAAGGTGATGTTGATGAGAGTATAGGTCAAGCAATGTATTCAATGGATCAGAAGAAGAATGACAAAGGCAAGCAACAATTAAACGAAGATGAAGGTACAACCAGCCAAGCTAACTTCCTAAGAGGAAGAGGAGGTGGCAAAGGTAGCGGAAGAGGCAGAAGCAATAAAGATGGAGCCAAAACTTGCTGGATTTTTGGTAAGACAAATCATTTAGCTCATGATTGTTGACATAATAATTAGAATAATGGAGGATATAGTCAAAACTTTAATTCACGAGGAAGAGGTGGTAGAAACCAAAGAGGTAATTTCAAAGGTAAAGGTAGTAGAGGTTATTTTGGAAGAAATGCAGGTAGAGGTTTCCAAAGTCAATCCTACAACAATACCTACTACAATTATGCTTCAGATCAGAAGGAGGATTCAACCTTGATTATGAATGCAACTTGTGAAAGACAAAGTGAAGATCAAAGAGTCTTCTACATTGACTCAGGGTGTAGCAATCACCTGAGTGGTAACATAGCTTTGATGACTGATTTGGAGAATAAGGTAACTAATCATGTAGTTCAAACAAGTGATAATAAAAAGCATAATGTGAAGTCAATTGGATAAGTGAAGGCCAAGGATGGAAGTACTCTTCTGAGTAAGGTTTTGTATGTTCCTACTATTCCAAAGAATCTGATAAGTGTAGGGCAAATTGTTGAGAAAGGTTATGAAGTAAGACCCTAGCAATGGGTATAAACAAATTATTTTAGGGAAGAAAGAAGGAAGATTCTTCACATTGAAGATTCAAGGCAATGTTGTTCATGCCTTGTTCACTTATGGAGGACATAAGATCTTTGAGTTAGATCTTTGGCATAAAAGGCTTGTACATTTCAATGAAAGAGGTATTAAGGATATGGTTACCAATGGTTCAGTGCCTAGATTACCTAACGTTGCAGGTCAACATATGACATACAGATGTGAGGCATGTCAATTAGGTAAGTCTCATAAGCAATTATATACTAAGCATGGTTTCATGTATCCAGAGAAGCTTGAGTTGGTACACACATATTTGTGGGGACAATTAAAGGATTTCAGTATTAATGGTTCAAGATATGATGTGATTTATGTTGATGATGCTACCAGGTGGATCACCATATATGTGGCAAAAATAAATCAGAGGTATTCAATACATTTAAACATTATCATATGTATGTAGAGAGAATCACAGGTCAAACATTGAAGAGACTAAGGTCAAATGGAGGGGGATAATATTTCTCTAATGAGTTTAGTGATTACTTATGGAATGCAGGTATAAAAAGGGAAGTTACTTGTAGGTACTCTCCTCAACAAAATGGTGTAGTAGAGAGGAGAAATAGAACTCTTGTTGAGTTTGCAAGATCAATGATGAAGGAGAAAAATTGTCGGAATTATTTGTGGGTTGAGGCTGTAAATACAGCTACATATGTTAAACACGCGTTGCCGTCATAGGCGCGTTTAAACTCTTTCGGGTTCTTGGGAGTGGTAGGGGTCTGTTAATCAGAGGCCCTATTACTTAATTTTTCCCAATTAACACCTCTACTTCGTAGTACTTTAATACTCAAACCTCTGCATACAAATTACTATCAATCCTCTGGTTCGTTCTCTCACAGACTTACTGTTCGTACTCAGACTATTATTGGTTCTTCCACAACTTTATCGATCATGCTTAGGTTAATACTTTCTCAGTACACAGCGCTGAAACTATTCATTATCGTAATACAGACTTACGTTCTCTAACTAAAAGGAACTGTGCCCAAACACAGCTAATGTAATCAAACAGAGATAAGAAAACAATAATACCCAGATTTCTCAACACCGCACTACGGCAACTTCACAGAATGCAATCGCCCAGATAGACAGTCTAGCGATTCTCCTGATCGTTACCGAAGCGTCCTTTCATTAGATTATAAATAGTTACAACTTTTTGCAACGATCTTTCGGTTCGTGCGGAATACAAAAAGCAGAGAATTACAAATGACAATCCGGCGGCTTACACTGGCACGCACGGTGGACTTGAACCCGCAATGATACAATTTTTATGGCTCTTCTACTATACCTTGAATATACATTGTTCGGGCTAACTTAAATGTTCTGGCAATTTTCTGCTTCAGCGAGTCCAACATCTTTTTTAGGGTCTCCAGTTCCACGAGGTAAGCATCAGTTCTAACTGAACTTGCGGCAATTACTTGACTCATCAAAATTTCAGCTTGTGTCTGCAAAAAGGCCTCTTGCAGGTAGAAATTGTTTGCAAGGGCTGCGTCACGGCTCAACTTCATATCTTGAATTTGTTTATCAATTCTAGATAATCTTTCTGCTTGACCACCAAGCTGCTTTTCTCTTCTCTCCAGTTCGTGTGATTGGTACTGGATGGTCTGGTAATAAGCATCCCGTTCTCTTCGAATTCCTGCAACCTCTTTTTGGAGTTGAGCGGTTAATGTCATCTGCGTTTTAAGAGCAGAATTTGCCTCAAACAGATTGGCATCGGCTCTCTGGAGTTCTTCATTAGTCCGCTTAGCTAAATCTGCCATTTCCTGTCCTTTCTGTACAACTTCATCCAACTGTAATCTAGTTTCTTCCAACAAGTTTCCTAGTGCCACACAAGCATCCTCTCTATCCTGGGCTAACTGTTTCAGCTGGATAATCTCTGCATCAGCAGCACTTAATAAATCATCTTTGGTTTGTATTTCAGCTAAGGTACCATCTCTCTGGCTGATCAACAATTCCTGGTCAGCAAGTCTAGTCTGGAGCTGTTTAATCTGTTCGCGCAAAGCGTGGTTTTCTGCTTTTACTGCATCCGCTTCTTCTTGTAATGGAATAATATCTGCTTCCAATACATCCACTTTGTGTTGTAATTCGTGGTGGATATTGTCAGGAACTTCCTTCATCTGTTTTGGTAGTTGCTGTGACAGTTGAATCAACATATGACCCATGGATGTGAGCTCAGTAAACATAGGAATCAAAGGAAACAGAAGAGGAGGAGGTGGTTGAGATGAAGAAGCTGCCAAGAGGTGATGGGAAGAGGGTGGAGAATAGTTAGGTGAAGAGGATGAGGAATCTGGTGCTTCAGGGACAATAGGTGGAATGGGGATAATGGGCTCAATCAGAGGTATGGGTGGCGGAATGGATATAGGAGCGGTGGGGACCAATACAATTCCAGTAAGCTGCTGCGTATTCGCGTCCTTTCTGGCAACAATAGAATCCACTACCGCAATCAGTTCTTCGAAAATTTCTGCAACCATGACTTGCACAGCTTCTTTGGACTGATGCTGAGACTCCTCTCGAGAAGAAACTACATCAGATTTGGTGTTAGAAACACTTTGTTCTTGCTGCTTATCCGTAGAAGATTGACCAGAAGACTCCACATGTATTGAGGTAGCTGTGTCATGAAAGGTCTCATCCTCATGTCCGGTGGTGGAGCCTTGTACTTAACTCTCAGATGGGCTTATCCGTCTGCGTTTTCGGCGGAGAAGCTGGAAAAGGTCTTCATCATCCTCTTCGGTATCTTCAAGTATTTGAGTAGATTCCTCATGATATAAGATTGGAGCGTTTGGAGGCGGTTGCGCTGCTTGGAGGGCCGGACAGAGAAATGTTAGGATGTGAGGAAGACGGGAATGCGATAGATCTCCTTTGTTAACATGCTTAATGACCGTAACACATTCACGGTGAATGCGTCGGAAATAGAATGAAGTGAAATTGACAGGCTCTCTAGCAGCCATGTCAATCATCGAGTAGAACGGGCGAGAAATCCCGTAAGTGTGTTTCTGTAAGTTCAGTATGGCTACGAAAAATTGAAGGGCGGTCCGTTCAGGATCAGGGCGACAGAGTATGGCATACTCATTTGATGAGTGCCTTGGGAACAATTCAATCATAGTAGTGATCGGAAGGTTAGGACCATTCTCTCGTCCTTCCAGAGAGAGTCGGAAAGCGGCAGCAAATGACTGTAAGGTGATTACGACACGAGATGGCAAACACGTAATAGGCCAACTCTGCTCTGTAGCAGGTGTGGCGGCAATAGCAGCGATAATTTGAGCATAATATGGATGACACTCCACTGAATGCCAAGGCAATTCAGCGAAGTTGGACAAACCTCAGACATGCAAGAATTCACTCACGTCCTGAGAGAGTCCATCACAGAAGGTAGCAAAATTTGCTAAAGCTTCCATGATCCGCACGCGAAGTAGCACGAATACACAGTGATTACAGAAAGCACAAAGCACACAAAACACGCATACACAATAGCGATTAACATCAAAAAGAAGAAGATTAAGTAGAAACTTGGCAATGGGAGGCGATCGAAAATGCTAATCATCGTGTGGTGTTGAGATGATAGCCCTCATAACTATGGTGTGCATGCATGAGCAGATCGATAATACATGGCGGATTTGAATCATAATTAGATATCAAAACGAGGATATTTACATGCTTATTAACTAATCACACAAAAATAAAAAGAAAGTAAATAACACGCGGAAAAACGAAGAACACGTCAGCGAGAATCAGGTGCTTGATGATACGGCCACAACTTTGAACCATTGATCACTTTAGGAAGAGGAACTCCAGTCAAAGTAGTCAACCGAAAAGTAGCTGGGCCCACTTGTTCGGTGATCCGGTAAGGGCCAAACCACCGTAATTTGAATTTTCCAGCCGCACGATTTGATTTAGCATTATAAAATAACACAAGCTGTCCCACCGTAAAAACTGGAGTTTTAAGAAAGCGATTATGGGTACGTGCTTGCCGCAACTGAACTTCTTGAAGGGTCAGAAAACTTTCCGAACGATGTTCATCCAAGTCTCTGAGTGTGTCCAACCGAAATGACAAAGAGTCCTCTGGTAACAGTTTTTGAGTGATGGCCACGCGTAAGCTACGTACTAGAAGTTCCATTGGTGCAATTGCTTCCAGCCCATAAGCAAGCTTGAAAGGAGTCAGTCCGGTTGCTACTTTGTATGTAGTTCGGTATGCCCATAATACTACAGGTAGTAATTGATCCCATCTTTCTGGTGATTCCACAATTAGTTTACGAAGCATAGCCAACAACGTTTTGTTTGTACTCTTAGCTAAGCCATTAGCACGAGGATAATACGGTGAACTGAATTTATGCAGAATCTGAAAAGTGTGTGTGAGCACTCGCATTAAATATTAGCAAAGTGTGTTCCTTGGTCAGTGACAAGTTCCAAAGGTAATCCATAACGTGGGAATACGTCTTTCATCAAGCATTTGGCTAGCGAAACAACTGTAGCGGACCGTAGGGCCCAAGCTTCTGCCCATCTGGTAGCATAATCTGTGCATGTCAGAATGTAGCGATTGTTGCTAAGGATTGCTTGAGGTGTGAATGGTCCAATAAAATCAAGACCCCATTTCTGAAAAGGTTCCAAAGGCAATACAGGCTGCAGAGGAAAGAAATGGCACTGTAATGGCTAGCCAGATCGTTGACAATTGTCACACTGCATCACAAACTGAGCTACGTCTCGGTACATTGTAGGCCACCAAAGCCCACTTTGCAGAATTTTCCGATATGTAAGATCTGCGGCAAAATGTCCACCGAAAGGTATTGAATATGCCATAGCAATAACCGAGTTTACTTCATGTGGAGGAATACAATGAAGCAAGACCCCAGTGTGATCCATATAACACAACTGTCCGGCAATTAACCAAAATCTGCGACTGTAAACTGCAATTTTTCGCCTCATCGTAGGAGAAGTTTGAGGGGGAAGACATCCATCAGTAAGAAAGGTTAATAACTGATCATAGTAGGTAGGTGTCACAGGAGGTTCTGCAGATTCATCATTAGTTGGTTCAGAAATGTAAATTGCTAGTGTGGTATCATCAATGCCCACCGGAGCTTCACCGGAATCTAATCGAGAGAGAAAATCTGCTAATGCATGTGCAGTGCCGGGTCGATGAATCACTTCATAATCGAACTCTTGTAACAATAGAACCCAACATGCCAGGCGGCCACCAAAATGCTGCTGCTGAACCAGATACACTAGCGCAGCATGATCTACATGAAAGGTGAATTTTCGGCCTAACAAATAATGCCGGAATTTCTTTATAGAATACACCAAACCGAGGCATTCTCTTTCAGTTACTGAATAATTCTTTTCAGCAGGAGCAAGTCGACAACTTGCGTAATAGACAGGCCTGACCCACTTATCAGAGTGCTGCGTTAAAACACTTCCAATTGCTATATCTGAGGCATCGACGAAGATGTGGAACGGGCGTTCCCAATCTGGGGGTTGCAAAATTGGTGCCTAGGTCAATAATTCTTTTAAACGATCAAAGGCAGCTTGACATTCTGGACTCCATTCAAACTGTCATGGAGTTCTCGTCATGACTCGATTAAGTGGTGTGGCGAGATGAGCTAACCACCATAAGTGGCGACCATGCCACCGAATCTGTCCCAGGAATCGCATAAATTCTTTTGGTGTTGTAGGCACAGGTGCTTCCAACACGGCTGCAACTTTATCTGGATCGACCTGTATGCCTTGTGCAGATATAATATGGCCAAGTAGTTTACCACAAGAAACCGCAAAGACAGATTTGGTCGGGTTCAAACAGAGTCGGTATTCTCAACATTTCAAATAGTTACAACTTTTCGCAACGACCTTTCGGTTCGTGTGGAATACGAAAAGTAGAGAATTACAAATGCCAATCCGGCGGCTTACACATACTTGGTTAATAGGTTACCATGTAAAGCTTTACAGGGTATGATACCATATGAAGCTTCGTGTAGTAAGAGACCTACCTTAGATCATTGCAAAGTTATTTGGATGTTTGGCTTATGCATATGTGCCATCTCAGTTGAGGCATAAATTGGAACCTAAAGCATAAAAGTATGTATTCATTGTTTATGATGATAAGCAGATGGGTTACATGTTGTGGCGTCCATCCACAAAGTAATTCCTTGTGTCTAAGGATGTTACATTTGATGAGCAAGGTATTTGGTATGTAGGTACAATCAATAATCATGCAGGTGATGAAGAAGTTTTGAATTAGAAGAAAGGTAAATCAAAGGTTTAGATATTTGATGAAGAAGAGAACAATGAAGTACAAGTTGAAGTTGAAGAAAGGCCAAGGTTTGACCCAGAATGTGATGAACTAGAAACTTCAAGAAGTGGAGAACTCAGAAGGTGGTCAAGACATAAATGGCAACCTACAAGATATAGCTATGACACTTCTTTTTTGACTACTAAAGATTATGCTTATATGGTGAAAGAAGAGGAAGAACCTTCTACATATGAAGAGGCAAAAGGTAAGGAAAATAGGGAGAAAGCTATGGACGAAGAATATGATGCATTGATGGAAAATGAGATATGGGATTTGGTTCCTAAACCAAATAGTCAGAAGATCATTGGATGAAAATGGGTCTACAAGACAAAAAGATATGCAGATGGAAGTGTGTCTAGGTATAAAGCTAGACTTGTTGTGAAAGGGTATGCTCAGAGATATTGTATAGATTATGATGGGACCTATAGTCCTATGGCAAAGATGACAACCATTAGGACACTCATAGCCATTGCTGCATGTAAAGGTTGGAAATTATGTCAATTATATGTGAAGAATGCTTTTCTTAATGACCATATTTCAAATGATGTTTTCATGGAGCAACCAGAAGGGTTCACAGATAAAAGGTATTCAGAATATGTATGTAAGCTCAAGAGAGCTTTGTATGGTTTGAAATAGGCCCCAAGGGCATGGAATTATAGACTTGCCAAGTTCTTGAAGGAACTTGGTTTCCAAGTGTCTAAAGCAGATAGTAGCTTGCTTGTTAAAGCAAGTGATGATGGGTTCATTTACATGCGCATATATGTTGACAACATAATTCTTATAGGTACAGATGAGAAGGGCATACAAAGTCTCAAGAAGCAAATGGAGAAAGAGTTCAAGATCAGTGACTTGGGAGACTTGTCATATTTCTTGGGCATAGAGGTCTCATATACTCAACATGGAGTATATGTAACTCAAGAAAGGTATTTGAAGAACTTGTTAATCAAGTTTAAAATGGAAGATTGCAGGGTAGCATCTACTCCAATGGAGGTGAATCAAAAATTGAGTAGACATGGAGGAGAGGAATTCAAGGATATGAAGTTATATCAAAGTTTGGTTGGTAGTCTAATTTATGCCACTTTAACTAGGCCTGATTCGTCATATGCAGTTGGAGTGTTGTCTCAATTCATGCATTGTCCTAGGAAAGAACATTGGGTTGCAAGACAAAGAGTGTTGAGATACATTAAGTGCATATTCAAAAAATGAAGACTTGTATACATATGTACATTAAACTTGTAACTAGCTCACTTATACTTTTGTTATGGTCATGAGCTTGTACATATATGCCTATATATACAAGTAGAAAGTCAGGGCATGTATGAGAGAGTAAGAGAGATGATCAATGACCAGTTGTAAGAGTCATTAGACATTTTAAGAAGTGAAGCAAATCTCTCTCATCATTCAGATGTAAAGATTTCTACGTAGAAGAAAACATTGCGCCCGATATTTTGCTGAGTACTCCTTCTGTGTTCAATCTTTTGTGGAATGATTTTGTACAAGTCTAAGTCTATAGTTGACTGATGTGTGTACAAGTTTTCAGATCCTAATTGTGATCAGGCTGAGAGAATTGAGAGTAGGAACATTTACATGTGTCAATGTGGAGAAGTGAAGTTTATAGCAAGTGCAAATTTGATGCTAATGTTTTGATCAGTTCTCCTTCCACAATGTAAAGTTTTGAGCAAGAAAGCACTCATTCTTTAAGTTGGAAGGTACTATGGCTAAAAGCATTTGAATAAGCGGGTTGTACTTTAAGAGAACTATACATTAGAAGTTGTAGGTGTGAAAGTCGACTGTAGAAAAGTAGAGTTTTAGACATAGGTGAATTGTTTGGATCATATCTCAAGATCTACTAAATCTTTTATGATGTTTTAACTTGGAAAGGGTGCAAAATATTTATAAGACACTCATACAAAGTTTCATTAAAAAGTCTACACATTTGGTCAGTCAATGAGTGAGTTATGTGCAGTAGAGGTTTCTGTGTACTGACTTTCTTCACAGTTAGTGCAAAGATTGATAATCTAGTACCAGTCCTCCAAAATTGGTTGAGGTTTTAAGTTTTTATTGATATAGAGGTGCTCTAACATCAAGGATAACTTGTTCTTTTGGAGATTAACACTCTCCATCAGTAACTGTTTTCTAGGTTTGCAATTGTTGGCCCTTCTTGAAGTGGAGTCTGGTATTCCTTGAACATCATGTCCAAGTCTTTTGGGGTCTGATCTATGAGAACAGACCCTGGTTTTTGTCTATCCACAATGAGTGGTGGGATGGGATGAAGTGGAGTAGATGGATTTTTGGCATGCAAGGGGTTTTGAGATGTAATGTCTACAATTTTTATTTTTGCATCTCTCAAGCTTTCTTCTAGTTTGGATAACTCTCTAGCCCACTTACGATTGTCCTTATCCTTGGTATCCTTCCAGGTTCTTATTTTCCTCTTCCTAGGCTCTCCTGATGCACTTGACTCTGATTATTCAATTTTTTTAGCATGTTTTAAGGCTTGTGCCCTAGTGACTACCTATATAGGAAACACATTAATGCTACTTGAACTTGAATCCACCACTAAGCCTACCACATTAATGGGTGTAACCTTGGGCTCACTAGAGGGGTTCCTTGGAAAATCTTTCAAGAGATGTCCTTTGTGACACTCAAGACAGAAGCCTTGTATTGTAATGGTCTTTCCTTGTCTTGGAGCTGGTGGTTAGGGAGATTCCTTGTCCTTGTCTAACATCTTAAACATGGTCCTCTAGGGGCTTGTGGTGTCATTTTGTCTCAATTGGGGCCTTGAGTTAGGATTCATATACATGACATTGGAGTATTCTGGCTCCCAATTTGGTTCCATAGGTAATGCCTCATATTGATACCAATAAGTCTCACTATGCTCATGTGACTCTGTGGAATAAGTTCATGGACTATCTTCATGGGTAGTCAAAGCTTTGAGCATGATGGTCATTTTTTGAGACTAGAGGGTGTAGTCAAGACCTTGTATTGTGTGGTCTTTCCTTGTCCTGGAGTTAAACTATCTTCATGGGTGTAGTCAAAACCTTGTATTGTGATGGTTTTTCCTTGTCTTGGAGCCGGTGGTTAGGGAGATTCACAAATGAAATGGTCACCTTGACATCTTAAACATGGTCCTCTAGGGGCTTGTGTTCTCATTTGTCTCAATTGGGGCCTCGAGTTAGGATTCATATACATGACATTGGAGTATTCTGGCTCCCAATTTGTTTCCATAGGTAATGCCTCATATTGATACCAATAAGTCTCACTATGCTTAGCTGACTCTGTGGAATAAGTTCATGGACTATCTTCATGGTTGTAGTCAAAACTTTGAGCATGAGGGTCATTTTTTGAGACTAAAGGGTTCATCGGCACCAATGCTCTATTACCCTCTACCACTGCATACTTAACTGGGATTACATTGGTAGGAGGTGCTCGTTGGTTTCCTAGGATTAGTTGTGGCCTATATGGTGCCTAGTATAATTGTTGGTATTGAGGTTGATATTGTTGTTGTGACCTATAATACGGCCATTGGTATTGATTTTGATACCTACCCTATCGGTAAGGTTGCTCATAAGTTTGTCTGACGGCTTGCCTATTGTACAAAAAATCTTGAGTTGTACGGTTTTTGTATTTTCTCTCAATAGTTCAATGTTGGCCGCAAGGGTTCCTTGGGGTTGAACCATGATCGGGCAAACATTGGCCATGTGGTCTCCTCCACACATATAACACCATTTCACCAAGACCATTCTAGGTGCGTGCTTGCTAGAGACACCTAACTTTTGCCTTCTCTGCCAATTACTCAATAGATGTAGATGATTTGGAGGTGAGGATAGTAGAGCTATCTGAATATTTATAGATTTTTGAAAGCTCCAATTCATCACCTAGGATTTTCTCTATGTCTATGCACATGCACACACACTGCTCTATGGTTCTAGGTTCCTTCAAGTACACATAAGATCTCAATTTGGTACTTAAAAAACCATCTCAGAATAAAGCCACTTGTTTGGCTAGTGTGGGTGACTCTCGAATAGAGCATCTTTCTAAGTACTGTCTAAGTCGTCTTCTTATAAGTCAAACTATTTTTGGGGGTGTCTGCTTGAAGCTATGTATCAGTGATGAAGTATTGTGTCTGATAAGGATTGAAATTTTATGGGAAAGGATCCATTGCTTGATGTCGTACATGTGTCGTGCAAGCAAGTCTATATTTAAAAATGTTCATCATTGCAATTTTGACATCTTCTCTTTGCATAAATGGAGCATTTTGTTTCTCCGCAACATGTTCCATTTGTAGCTTTTCAGCTACTAAGTTAGCAATTTTCTCAACTGAGGATCTTGAAGCACTAGAAGAAGTTGATGCTTCACTCCTAGTGTACCTTAAGCTCTAAATATAGGTTTTCTTTGAGGTCCACATACTTTTTAATGCATTTGTTCTGGTATTTAACCTTTGAATATACACAAATTTAAAGAGAATGGTTGCCCATTGGTGAGATCTTTGAGAAGTGAAGAAATCATTTTCTTTTGGATATCTATCCACATTGCTTGAATTGTGTAGCCACCACTCATATAGATTCATGACTTGCCTATTTAAAGCTATAAATCAATGAATTGGAATTATGCTTGACTCATATTTTAGAGAATTCTCCAATGAAATCTTCTAACAATGAATCTAGATTTCCAAATGATTCTATGGTCAAAGGTTGAAACCATGAATGTGTTGTTCCAATGAGGGTTAAACAAAATGCTTCATAGTGTAAAGAAGTCAATAATTTGTTTGGCTCTCAGGACCTACTTGAACTCAACTACATGATTCATAAGGATCAATAGAACCATCATAGCAATTGTTCATGCACTTTGCCACCTCATATGGTCAAGATGTCTCTCTAGGGCTTGAGTTCTTTGGAAAGTATTTGCTACTTCAACATTTTCTTGCACAACTATTTGAGCATTTTGGTCATTAGGTTGTGCCCTAGCTTGAAATTTGTTTGGTGGAATGCCTTATTGAAATCTAGAGGTTCCTTCATCATTAGGGTTGACTTGAGGGTTCCTAGCTAGATTTCATAAGCAGATTAGTAGTCTCAAATAAATTCCCTTTATTTCCATGCAAATGGCTGCCTGAACCACCTTGAGTAGCACCAACAAATTATTGGGGTTTAGGTTCTCGTTCAATTTCTTAGAGTCAAATATCTCATAGTAATTATTTCTTTCTTTGTCGTTATATTCTAGGGGAGACCTTGAACAATATTTTTGTGGGACTCAAAAATAAACACTTTCTTAGCCAGTTGGGTTCTCGCATTGTTGGTCCAAAATCTTTTATGAGTCCGTTTGTCTACGTGTATGGATTTCCAAGAGGATTCAAATGGAAGAAAAGTGATTTAGAAGGGTAATTCCACCGCAGTTTTGGGAGGGACTTGAGTAAATCCATTCTCACCATCACTAGAGTCTACGTCAATCTCAATTTCTCCCTTATCATTTGCTTGCTCTACGTCAAGAGAGCATGTAAATACATGGTTCCTTCTTGATCCTTTGATGATCTCCACAATGTTTCCTTATCAAAATACTCTCAACGGTCAAGCATTTAGGGTTTCCAAGCCTAACTACTTGCCAATTGAGGCCATATAAGTAGATGCATAATCTTAGGGGATTTATAATCTCGAATTGTAGGATTGTGCCATAATATCAACCAAAGGGACCAACTTCGTTAGGGTTAATTGGTGCGACTTGCATGTCTTCAAAAGTGGACATATTTTCTCAATTGAAGTTGGGTTCACTATTGGATGAGATCACATGTGGCTGACTTGGTCGTATGTTGCTACTTTAGATTGGCAAAAAGTGACTTCTCATTAAACTACACTATCGTTAAATTATTCCTCGTTTCAAGTGCATATACAAAGTATTGAGGGCAAACGGTGTCGAGTCTTAAATGAGGTCACATACACGTCAATATTTTAAATAAACTTTAAAATTTTGGCACAAATTTTAGGAAATTTGATGGACAAAATGTTGATGCAAGAAATTAGTGAATTTTCATTACTCAATTAAAAAATGTTCAATCACAAAAAGCAATTAGTGGAAACAAATGCCTATCCCCAAATGTGTTACTTTCCTAAGGGTGCAAAATTCAGTTCTTAGAGTTTCCAATGTTGTTTCTTGAGTCAGCATTACTCTTGCAATGGCCAACGTGAGTTTGGGAATGTTGAGAAAATGTAGTGAAAATAGATGAGAGAGGTGGGGAAAGGATGGGGTGATGATGAGATGAGGAGTGAGGACGTTCAAGGGATGCAAGGGAAAGTATTGATAAGTAGATTACTCAATTCGATGAGCTTTGACTTTCAACTTGAAATGAGGTACAAGGATACTCAAGTGATAATTGACACTCTGGGAATTCTACACCTCTTTATTCTAATTCTTATGATACAATCAAAGAATTTTCCTCACAAACTATCCTACATAAGGATGCACACTAACCAATAAGATTGGTGAGTGCCTTGAGTGATGAGTAATATAGCTCACACTTAGGTGATGAGTGATGAAAGGAAATTTTTTTGTAGTTCAAATTTAAGGCTACCAGTGTATATCAAGGAGCTGTAGATTGAGCCTTGACATAATGACTGAGATTATCTTGATGAGTTAGCTCAGACCAATGCTATCCCAATCTTTATATTCATGGCATTTTATGTGATGAATTCAAAATAAAGGGAAAATGTCCACCTCCCATGCGTGGGTTGGTTTGGCACTAGCCTCTTGAGGCAGAGGTCTTGTGTTCAACCCCTGGGATGGACATGTAATGGCTTTAGCCAGTCTAAAACAATTGTAACCTTGTCAAAGTTGTCTAACCACTACTTTGTGGGATATGGGGGTCCGTAGGTACTCTACCCATTCACATATAGATTTGTTCTTTCAAAGTTAAAGCTTGGGGGACTAGGCACTTGCCGAACCTCCATTAAAAAGAAAAATAAAGGAAAAATATATTTTTCTTTTGAACAATATGATGTATCGAGATGAGCCCCTCAATGTGACTTAGGATGGTGAGCTTTATGAATTATTGATGACCACTTCTATCTAGCTCTTGCATGTTATATCCTGATTAATTTTGCTCCTAGCTCCTAAGGTGAAAGGATGGGATAAGTCCCACTCTCTTGATAAGTAAGGAAAATATCATTAAACCTCAATGAGGATTTTCTAATGAGTCATATACTACTTTGAAGGAGTTTTTCAATGGTTATGTTGATCAATTGTGCTTATTGCCATGAGGATGAGAGCCTTATCTCTATGTGCTTAGCACTATTATTTGAGATGAAATATACAAGCTATTCTGATAAATGTGAAATATCTCTTATTCTAATCCATAAATAATGAGGTTTTATAGGCCTAATAACCCACAAAACTTTTGATGAAGGTTTTTCCCGATTTGTTGCCCCTTTCCCAATAAATTCTTATTGAGAGGTATTGTTTTGAAGAAGCATGGGGGAATATGTCTACTTCAATATGTCTTACCCCAATAAGGCATGTGCTATCTCAATGATGGTTGCATGCATCCCAAAGAATGAAAAATATATGATCCTTATCCCAATGGTTGTTCAATCATGCATTGTATGATGAATATTTGTATGGTCTAGAGGGTTATATACAGATGAGCTTACAATAGAACTTATTCTGATGCTTGTGTTATCCCAATGAGAATCTAGTTGGACCATCAGCCATCTCGAACAAAGAGGTAGTGCTAAGATAAATCATCCCTCTCTTAGTCTATTGGGTGTGGCCCCTTTTTCTCTAAGGATTAAATCTCCTAATCCTTATTTCCATGAGATTTTGTTCTCATGTATTCTGATGAATGCAAAAAAGCCTGGCCATGGAGAGTGAGCAGAAATGGGCTCACTTGTTAAAGTCGAAAATCTCTCCCCAAGGAACTCCATTTGGTGGTGTGGTAAATTGATGAGCAATGCATGGTATTATGTAACTCCTCATGGTATCATGTAGTTCCTCATGGTATCATGTATCACATTGAGGGTTTTAGATGGCCCAATGACAACAACCTTGATAACATTTTGAGATTTAAGAAGAATGTGGACTTTCATGTCACACTTAATAGGAGATGGTGTCTAGATTGGTCAAGATTTAGGTGGGATTTTAAGTTCCAATCCCTTTGGCATCCCCTTATCAAGGTTAAAAAATAAGTTCTTATGTGGCAAATCCTCCACCAAGGAATTTGGACCAATGGTAAAGGTAATAAAATTTGTGGAGCCCCTCCATGGTCTAAACAATGCCTTCATGGCAATGAGGAACCGAGACACCTCTTCTTTTATTTCCTAAATTAATGTCAGTTTGGTGGGCACTTGGGAGAATCATGTTGCTATAGGGAGAAATCATCTAGGAGCAAGAATTATCAGGTGAAGCAATTGGCTGTTCATCTGCAGTGTGGAATGATATAAGAGAAAAGATCCTCTGGAAGGTCTGGAAAGAGAGGTGTGCTGCCAACTTTGGTAGCCCTCATAAAGAATGTTTGATTGAAAAATCTCCTTTCCTTTTAGGCAAAAGAATTTCCAATTGTAAGAAGCCTTTGTCTTTTAGACATCATAGAGTGCTTTTCCTTGATAGCAACAAACTTAAAAGCAAGTGGGACCGCCATGATGGGGATGAAAGGGTAATCAACCTTCTTTGTTCTAGCAGGTTTTAAGCAACCCCTGCTTTGTGGGATCCATGGGATCCCATGTGTGCTAGGCCCATTCACTTATACAATTGTTCTTTCTATTGATTAAAGTTTGGGGGAGTAGGCTATTTCAGAACTTCCTTAAAAAACTCCTCATGCAAAGAAGGGTATCCCATTGCCTATGTCAATCCATATCTACTTCCTTGGTGAGTGTAACGAGTTATTGTTCCTAATCAGAATTGGCCCTCGTGATGGACAGGGATAGGTGCCTACTTTGATGGGGTTCAAGCCATTGCTCTTTGGCCAATGCTATTCTCGATGGGCTCTAAGAATAGATTATCCGATCAGTTGTTAAAAGCACCCTAGTCCAATGAGGTTTTTAGAGATTCAAAAGCGATGAGTTCTAATGATGTTTGACCTTTGCTATTTCGACCAGTTCAGATTCTCACACTTGCCTATCTTCATAGATGTGTGTGACACAAGAGCTTATTATGATTGATTCTTGCTCATCCTTGCGTGATGAGTAAGGACCTAAGCGATTCCTATGTATACTAGATCGGCATGTGACAATGGAAAATCAATTATAATAGTCTTCTTATAGGCATAATTTTCCTTTCAGCTTTGGCCATCAATGTTGTTTTGTCTTCAGCCCGTCCTACCCTTGCTTTATGTGATAAGGGGGATCCCATGGGCACTATGCACCTTTACTTGTACAATTGTTTTTTCAATCAATTTTTTGCAAGAGAGAAGCTTGCATAGGCTATTTAGGCAACATACTTCATTGCATGCTGAAAGATTCCTTTTTCAGAAAACTTCTTTTTACAGTGTTTCGGCCCACTCTACCTCAGTGGCTCCAATGAAAGTAAGAGCTCCTCTTGATTTTTCTTAATTTTGCTTTTCTTTCTTTCTTTCGGAGAGTAAGTACATTAAGCACATTTATGCATACACCAAGAAAACCTCACATGGAAGCTGCCAAGAGGATCTTAAAGTATCTAAAGGGTACTATAAATGAAGGAATATTTTATCCATTCACAGCTGACTTGGATATCAAGCTATATTCTAATGCACATTGGGTTGGCTCAAAAGATGATAGGAGAAGCACTTTTTGCTACTTACCTTTTGCAGGTTCAAAGCTAATTTCATGGTCATCAAAGAAAAAAGCAACTATGGCATTGTCATCAACTGAAGTAGAATATAGAGACTTAGCAAATGCAACACAATAGGCTATGTGGCTCAAGCTACTTTACACGGATTTGGGATTACATTCTTGTACTCCAATGATCTTTGGAGATAACACTAGCTCACTTCATTTGGCTGCTAATCTTGTATATCATGCAAGGACTCAGCACATTGAAGTGCACTATCATTATGTAAGAGAGAAGCTACTTAGCAAGGACATCCAATTGTCCTATGTATCAACCAATTTGTAATGTGCAGATATGCTAACAAAATCTTTGGATGGAACTAAGATGAAGAGGTTCAAGATGATGATTGGATTGCACAAAATCAAAAAGAAGTGAAGCCCAAGTGGTGTAGCTCAGTGATGAGTAGCACCTCCTTTAATGTCAATCCGGGAAGACGTGAGGATGGTATGAAGACCCCGAGCAAGTGAAGGCACAAGTGCGTGAGTGAGAAGCACACTAACATGCACACACATACACACACACACACGCATACACGGTAAGACAAAGGGTGAGAAGCAATGGAGTTCTTAGATTACTTTCAAAAAGCTCTTACAAGTTCAAATCAATTACAAGCCAACCTCAAAAATGAGCTCTCTAGCTCTATTTATAGTTTTTGACTAGGTTTTGGCCTTGTCCAGACCTAGTGTCCGGCCTAGTTAAAAATTAGGTTCTCTATCCTATTTGGAGGTTCAAACGGAGTCTAAAAAATGTGAAAACTGATAGGTAGGTACTTATAAAGCTCCTCAAGCTCAAGGACTCCTTGGCTTGCACAAAATGGAGCTACAAAAATATGAAATGGTATTTACAATGGTTTTTAGTGATGAAAATCACTATTTTTTTAGGGATTTCTTCTAACATTTTGACATACATTTCCTGGAGCTCCCTACTTGCTCCTTCTTCTTGTGTGCCCAACTCTTTGATGCCTGAAAAATTTAAATGGCCTACTTGCCAGATCTTCTTTGACTACTGTGCCTGCTTGTGCTGTCTCTTCGCTCCGACTCCCTTCGTAGGCTTCCTTGTCTTGTGACTCCTTCGGTTCCTTGACTACTGCCAACACCCCCCCTCTCTCGCGTCTGTCGTCTCTGACAGACCCTTGTCTAGCTGTGCGTTGGACATAATATTGAACAACATCGGCGGGGAGGTGGTGTTCTTCTAATCGTAGCCCCCATGCTAGATCTGTTAACAATGCGTCCCAATTCACTGGTCCTGGTACGTCCGGATGTGGCACCCGCAGTTGTTCTGAATGGATGGTTCTCTCCACAACAAATAAGTGGAGTAGATGTGAGGGCCTAGGTACAAATATTTCTGAGTGATATTCCCAGAACCCTATTACGAACATCTCCTCGAATGTCTGTTTAAAGCAAGCTGGGAGGTACTTTATTCTGGCGTGCCAAGCATATATTACCTCTATTGATGGGGTGGTGCTCATGTTGTATACCAGATCTTGGTTTCCTGTAAGAAATCCGACACGAGAAGTGGGGGTCTTTAATATTCTTGAATGTCCTGAATGTGATTAGCATTAGTTCAAAGATTTTCATGCACATTTGGGCCATCACATCGGGGGTATTCCGTAGTCGAGTGCTCCAGTGACGGATGGTAGAAATCATATAATTCACAGTGGGAGGGCCTTGTGGAGGTGCTAGATAAACGTAGTTTAACCACTTTGCACAACCTTTGATGTTCTTGACAGCAATTGTAAACTCTGGCCAGGTGCGCCTGCGGAAGACTGGAACATAACAAGGATTGTATTTAATAAAAAGTGGCATGTTAGTCCAAGTACGAACCATCTCTGGGTAGGTCTCAAGGAGACGGATCCTCCAGGTGGGTTGACAAATGGATCCTTTCTTAGCACTTTCTGGGATATCATCAGACCCAAATTGTGTGGCGAAAGTTGGAGGTTTGCCACATCTGCGTTGAATCTCTGCGTTGTAATCTGCAAGGAGTACACAATATGGCACATATTGATCGTCGTTGGTGCCGATCCATCTATGATGAGACATGCTGCGAAAATATTCTGACTTTATGATGGTGTCTTCTAACTTTGCCATTGATTGGATTTGAATTGCCACTCGATCTTCATGGGTTGTTGTTGTTTTCTCTAGTGTCTGGAGCCATTCATGTACTTCCACTTCTAAGGTGTCCATTCCTTCTGAGGTCTGTGCACCACCTGGCATCGGCATAGGAACATATGGTTCCTCATACGTTTTGTCCACCTCAATGGGTACCAAATCCTCAGGCTCTGGTTCTACCACTGGAGAGGGCTGCCTTTCATATTCCAGTAGCTTTTTCTGCAGCTCCGCCACCTGCACTATCAATGCCTTCACTTCCTCTGAAGTTGAGGTCATTGCTATGACTTTGGGTTGAGCCTCCTGTTCCCTGAGCTGGATACGTAGTTCATCCTGTTCCCTCTCCAAATCATCATGTGCTTCTAATAAATCCGCATAGCTTTCCAAGATTGTTTTCATTGTTTCTGAGGGAACTGCTTTGAATTGTTCTGGGTCGATTTCATGGGGAGAGCCTTCCATGGAAGCTTCGAGGTTTTCTTCGTTTTTTTTCTGCAAACATTTGTTTTCTTCCAGGGCTGTAGCCATGTGTTTTCGGAGTAGAGTTAAATTTCGCCGGACTCTCAGGTTATCTGTTTGGTAAACCTCCAGTAAGGCTTCGAGTTGTTTGACACCTGACTCTTGTGATGGTTGGGGTGTCTCCAGGAGGGTTTGATGAGCTTGCTCGAGAGTGGTGTAGCGTTGGTTGAGGTCTGCATTTTCTTCTTCTATACTTGTAAGCCGTCTTTGTAGTTGTTGATGATTCGTCGTCAGCTGATGATGAAGGTCTTCTAAAGCCTGGTACTCACTCTAAAGTTGATACACGCATTGATGTAATGCTATGAATATACTATTTACATTAAACGATGCAGGGAAAGATGAAGATGCCGGGGGGATGGGGAAGGGGAAGGGAGTTGTGAATGCTGTGGAGTCAAGTGGTGAGGTAGGTGGAGGGGGTATGGGAGATTGAGGTTGTGTGGGGGGTGGGAGTGGTGCTATGGCTGGTGATGTCTCCATTGTGTCGAATGTGTGTGTGACTGTAAAGATGGGAACAGTGGGTGGGGTGGATGTGATATTTGTGAAGAGTGTTGTGTAGGTGGGCATGGTAACTCCTCCGACTTGGATTCCAGGAGAGAGAGGAATTCCCATGACGACTGTGGTAATGGCAGAAATAGGTGTGGTAGTGCCAGGTGGTGAGGTGACATGTGTATTGAGAGGTGAGGTGGGTGGTGAGAGTGGTTCCTCCTGATGTTCTTTTGTTTGTGTGTTGCCTCCTGGTTCTGATACATTGATGTGTATTTGTTTGCCAAATCGCATGGGACGGGTAGGTACACGTTTCTCAAATCGATTAATATAAGTCATGGCTGCATGAACAGCCTCCTCTAAGCCCACTGCGTCAGCATGCAGGTTCATTGATTCGATGAACATGTCATCCCCACCTTCCTCAGCTAACATTTGACTCATGATCACCTTTCCTGTTTCGAGCGACAGCTTGTGTTGCTCCTGGACCCACTTCATGGTTTCGTATAATCTTTTTATTTGGGCCGAGTATGCCGGGGCACTTGCTAGTTCTGAAAGTTCTTCATATTCTTGATCATACTCTTCGTGTGCCTCTTGTTCTTCTGTCTCTTCTTCATCGTCTTCTACTTCTACTACTCCCGGTTGGGTCGGGGCTAAAGTTGTAGTCGTGGGTTGTTGTTCTTGGGTCTGCTCCGCTTCTGTCTCCAGGTTAGATTCATTGGTCAAACGGGCAATTTCTTCATCTGTTAGATCAGCAAGGTTGTAACCTTGAGGGAATTCCAAGTCTGAAGGAATAGGAGGAAACACCAGGTTGGGTCCTTCTGCACTTGATCTGGGTAGGCGAATGGTGAATGGTCGGACACGCCTCGTTTGTGGAGGAGTCACCTCGGGTGTAGTAGTGGCTCCCCTTGGTTGAGCGCATGGTAATTGAACTCCCCCTCTCATCTTCTTCGATGGTGGGCCCGCCGTTGATAGTCGTCTTTGGAACTCTTGGGCCCTGGACCAGACTAGTGCTCTTTGAATGGGCACGTCATACTCTAAGCACCTGTAAATTATTCTTGTGAGAGCACAACATCCATGAAGTACATTTTTCTGTTTCTTATTCCACCATTGATGGGCTAAGTGTATTTGATCGATGATCCAATGCGGTATGTTGATGGTGAGGTTCTCTGTCTCCGCCAAGTACAAGCTGAACCATATCTTTTTTGGTGGCATAGTGAACCGTTCTTGGGCAGGAAAAGCAAAATGTTGCATGATAGTTCGTAGGTGTAGGGCAATGGTAGGTGTCATTGTGACCATGTCCTTCAATTTGTTGAGGTCTTTATGCTTCATCCTGCCTGGAACCATTAGTTCTTTCTCAGTGGGAATATGCATTCCTTGCATGTTCAATGCTGCTCGTACCAAATTGAGGGTCAGTTTGAATCTCTTGAGTTCGTGGCCTGGCAATAGAGAGGGTAGCACAAAAGTACTATCGCCTCCCTTGGCCCTGCTAGGAGTGATGGTACTGATAAAGTAGGAGCAGCGAAGAAAATCTGGCTTAGGCAAATGTGCTCTGAAGTAGCTATCCAATCCCGCTTTGGTCCAAACCGATCGCATTACTTCTGCATTCTGATAGTTTTCAAATTCGCGAGTGAAAAAATGATAACGTCCCCATTTGCCATTGAATTCAATTTCTGCCTCCCAGAAATAGGTGCCATCACCCAATGGCCCTGCGACATCACTAAACCAATGAGCATGTTTCCCCACTTGAGAAGTGTGTCCCTGAGGAGGGTCCTGAATCGGGAGGACATGCACCGCTTGAAGTTCTTGAGGCCTTTCGGTGAGTGGTGGTTCCAGGAGGAGGGTTTCAATGTCCACAATCTGTGCGCTAGACCCTACCTGGGAACTGGTGCCTCCTACTTCTGCCATTGTTATTGCTTGCTTGCTGGTTCTGTGAGAATATAGATCATGCGCTAATATTGTACTGGACAAGATAGAACACTTTTTTTTTGTCCCCGTTACAACATTATCATGAAGTGAGTAAAGGGTTAGTGGGTCAGTGAGTGCTCGATGACTGTGTGTGTAGTTAATGAATGGATAGTCCTAGGAGCTAGATGGAAAGATGTAGTGTATGAGTGATGTAGTTAGCAAGTGGAGATGAATTTACAAATTGGGGTCGGGGGGTTTATTACAAGTCTTAGGTTGCCAAACACAATGGATGACTTTCAGTTTTGGTTTTGTGGAGACTCTGGAGGGTTTTATGAGTAATTCTACTTGGGGATGATGCGTTTTTGGGACCCATTTACAAGTGAGTCTGTGCGTGCTTTTGGGCGACTGTGTGTTCGTGCGTATTAAACAAGAGTGGGTACCGGCTCCTTGAGTGAGTGAACCCTATCGTGTATGATGTGATTCGTGCGGGACTAGTTGAGCCCGCAAGCAAGCCTTAGGCACCCAAATTTGTCTTGATTGTGGGCCAGCCTTCATCGACTTCTTGGGTACCCATATAGTTTTCACTTTCTCAAAAGAAGTTTTGGAAGTCTTCTTATTAGTATCATGTCGCTGATTACTAATAGGAAGTTGAGATGATTGTTGTTGCTTGACAGTCATAGACCGCTCTCCTTTTCGCACCCACAATTGTTTCAGTGGCTGAGTCATTCTGCTTCGCACGTTCTTTTGGCCTCCGGCATAGGTAGTTTTCAGTAATTGATCTGCCTTTGGTCGCTGCCTCCCTCTGGCCTTTGGAAAAGAAGAGAGTTCCGTCGAGGCCTTGACTTCTTTATTGAGATCTCCATTCCTCTGCATCACATAGCTTTGGACAAGAACAACATGGTCAACTTCATGTGTACCCCTAGAAGGACCAGGAGTCTGTGCCTTTTCTAGTCCTTGAGTGCTCCATTATCTAACTCAACTGTAATTCTACTCTGATTCACCCATACCCGAAGAAGTCCACTTCTTAGGTTTAAGTTGACTGCATGGTCATAGATCTAGTCTTGACCCAAGACCAGAGGCTCAGTGAGATCCTCATCTTGACACACTAGTACCTTAACTGTCATTGGAGCATCTTGAATGGAGAGGGGAAGTTCCACCTCGCCCATGCAAGGGGTTTCCACACCTTCCAATCCTATTAGATATGCTTCTATAGGATTGACTTTTAATTTCAATTCTCGATAGTAAGAAAGTCTCACCGCACTAGTGGCTGCACCTGAGTCAATCAATGCTCGCATAGTTTTTGCACCAACTCCTTGTCCTATTTCTAAAGTCACAAAAGGACGTCGATCTATTATCCTTTGGGAACTTATTCCTGAGATTTCACACATTGCCACATGATATCCTAGATACTCACAGGCACCTATCCTAGGTTGATCCCTAACTTGCCGTCTCAACTTCATCTTTCTGATGCGTTCTAAAGCTTCTGCTTGAGCTTCTTCTCGAACTCGTTTTTCTTCTTCTTTGCATTTCTTAGCAGTGTTGAGTCGACTAAGCATTTCTTCTGTGAGAGGTTCCTGATACAGCTTGACTCTGCACCCGCTGATGTAGCTAGGGAGAATATCGCCTTCTAAAGTGGCCAGTTGTACTGCTCCACTAGTCGAAATCCTGTTTATGATCATGGGTCCATAACCACGTTTTTCTAGCTTCCTTGCATGTTGTTTCAGAGTATATACCAACACTAAGTCTTCGGCCTTTAATTAGGCTTTGCTATGATGGCATACATGTGTATAAACCATCGGTAATAACCACGATGCCCCATGAAAGCTTGTACTTCCTTGATATTCTTTGGCCTAGGTAACTCTGCTATGGCTCTTACTTTCTCTTCATCAGTGGATATGCCATTCTTTGACACTATGTGTCCCAGAATCTTGCCTTGCCTGACCATAAAGACGCACTTTTCTGGGTTCAGGCAGACTTGATATTCTCTACATTTGTCAAAGATTTGTCTGAGTTCTGGTATATGTGTCTGTCTAATGTTGGAATGAGCACAGAGGTCATCAACATAGACTTCCAAATTCTTCCTCAAGAACTCTTTAAACACGTGGCACATCAGTCTCTGAAAGGTTGCAGGAGCATTGGTAAGCCCAAATGGCATTACTCTAAAGGCAAAAATGCCCCATTCAGTGGCAAAAGCTGTCTTAACTGATCTTCTGGAGCTATGGCTACTTGATTGTAGCCTGAAAATCCATCAAGGAAGCTGTACACTTCCTTGCATGCTACTCTTTCTAAGAGATGCTCAGTGATAGGAAGCGGATAGTTATCTCGAATTGTGGCGGCATTGACCTTCTTCAAGTTAATGCATACACGCAGCTTGCCATTCTTCTTGGGCACCACAACAATGGGAGATACCCATTCTGTGTGCTCAATTTCATAGATGAATCCAGCTTCTACCAGTCTATCTATCTCCTCTTTGATCTTAGCAGCATAGTTATCATTATATGTGTATGGCTTTTGCTTGGAGGGTTTGGCATCTGAGGTCATGGGGATAGTGTGTGAGCATATGTCTGGATCAACACCCTTCAAATCCTTGTAACTCCAAGCAAATACATCTCTGTATTCTCTTAGCAAGGCTATCAATTCGTGCTCTTCGTCTTCCGTCAGGTCATGACCTATGTACGTGCATCGCTCCTCTCCTTCTTCCACGGCTACCACTATTTTCTTGGTGGTTTCTTTGTTATCATAAGCCTCTGCTGATTGTGCCTCTCGTTTAGGCATTCTCATCATGACTCTCCTGTCATCTATCTCATACTTCTTAAAATTTTCTGAGACCTCAAACAAAGATTCTTCCTCTTCTGGTGTGACTTCTTTCTTCTTTCTTTTCTTTCCTTCTTCCTTCGGGGTCACATGTGTGGCTAGCCTTACATCAATTGTAAGCTCTCCATACCTCTGGGGTAGAAATTCTTCTTCATAGAAGTATTCTTCATCTGATGCAAAAGGTGGGTCCATAATGATTGACTCTAGATCGCAGTCACTTGCGTCCTCAAATGCATCAGGGCTAGGTTCACACTCTTCTAACACTGCATCTCCCATGATTGGCTCTATGGAGAAGACTGAAATGTCATAGCCATCCTCATCACAGTGGGGTGTCCATTGTTCTTCATTGATGGCTACATCCATGGTTGCTAAAATTTCTACCCAGCCGTGGGGTTCAAATTCTTCGTCGGGGAACACTACAGGTGCATAGGCTGGGTCTTGCATGGATCTATGTGTTTCTTTTGCACCTATCTCTCTGGCGTTTTCTCTCTTCTCCTCTTCCACTACCACTTTACACATCCATAAGTGAGTGTCTTCATGCATCCATGAGGATCCTGATCCTATGGAGTACACAGACTCCGTGTCATCTTTGGCTCTATGGATGGGATTCCATTGGATGGGGGGTACATCTCTATGAGAGTAATCCTTGAGATTGACTTTGGTTGTAACACCTAAGTGTTGCAAATACAAGGAATTGGTTCCCCAATCCTGGACCACTTGCAACTGTCGCATAAAGGGTCGTCCCAAGATCATTTCATAGGCATGATTCTTGCTAAAATCACATATGGCGAAAGTATGCTCAAACTCAACACCGCATGTAGTGAGAGTTATTCCTTCCAGCAAGCCTAAGGGTCTTTCTATATGGCCATCGGCCATTTGCAATTTCATCCTCGTGGGCCTGAGTGCTGGCTTGCCCCACCGCTTCCATAGGGAAGTGGTAGCAATAGCAACTCCTGCACCTGAGTCCAGAATTGCCTTGGTTGTGTACCCCTGATGGGTAATGGGAAGATAGGTGTTTCCTTCTTCACCTTCACTCATATCTCCTATCTTGTCTAGAGGAATTTCTGGCACTGTCCTTTGAGAACCTACCTGGGAACGAGGGTTTGCTATCTCAGGTACTTGTTTGGCTACATGTTTCCATAACTCTGGCCTAACTTTGAGTAGCTCTTCTAAAGTGAGCTTGCACTGCACTTTAGTGTTTTTCACTACTTCCGTATTCCTAGGTATGACTGAGTCTTCGTTTCTTACCATGACAGTGGGTGCTCTCATACAGGTCGACTTGGCTTCCCATGGGCCTGTGAAATGGGGTAATTCCTGTAAAGAATTAGACTCAAAGTCTAATCTCTCTTGGGACTGGTTGCTCTCCTGCTCTCCATAAATGGATGGGATATCTTGTGGGAATTGATCCTGCGTGTCATTCACAAGTTCAATGGGAGGAGGGGCTTCACTTTCATTAGCCCATTTGTCTTCTTGAATCTCTCGTAGGAATTTTGGAGTGAACCTACTCATAGAAGAGGAGGTGTCTGGTTCAGTGGAATTGGGCACATAAGCTTCCTTTGGGGGATGGCTTATGTTTTTGCTTGCCTCATCTCTTTCTTGATTTTTTTCTTCCTTGACAGATCTTGCAATTATACTCTCTAACTTCTCCAAGAGTCCATCCAAGTGCAATTGTGTCTTAGCTGAGCCTGAGTAGTTGAAAAGGCGACTGGCTTCAAACATAGTCTGAGCCAATGTGACCATTTTCGCACATAGCTTGGTTCTCTCTGTCTCTAGGTCAGCTCTAGGGTAGCACTTGTCATGATTCGTCACATTTGGCCCTTCTTGGATTCTGGCGTGATATGCCTTAAGCATCATGTCTATGTCTTCAGGAGTGGGGTCAGCTAACACTGATCCTACTCTAGGGGGTGGTGGGATGGTCTGAGGTTGGTGGACAGATGGTGGGTTAGATGGTGATGGAAGTGAGGGTGGTGGTGGTATGTGAGAGTTTGTTTGAGAGGTGAGTTCAACAATTTTGGCTTTTGTTTCTCTTATGCTTTCTTCTAAGTCGTTCATCTTTTTAGACCATTGTCTTTTCATTCTTTCTCGACTATCCCTCCAGGCTCTCAACCGTTTCTTGGCTACGATCTCAGTTTCACTAACCTCTGCACTCTTCTCTTGACCTATTCCTGGGTTCTGTTGCAAAGCCTGGGCTCTAGTGACTACCTGTACTGGTGCAGTGGACGTCACACTTCCTGTAGAGTCTACTACTAACCCAATAACGTTAATTGGAGTTATTTTTGGCATATTATTGGGATTCTTAGGGCAATCTCGTAAGAGATGCTCCTTCCCGCAATCTTGGCAAAAGCCTTGAATTGTCACTGACTGGGGTTGTGTAGGTGGAGGTAAGGGGCAATCACGAATGAGGTGATCTCCCTGACATCTGTAGCACGGTCCTCTAGGGAATGGGGGTCTTATCTGCCTAGGCTGGGGCCTAGAGTTAGGGTTTGTTTACATTACATTTGTGTACTTCTGCTCCCAAATAGGTTCACTTGGTTCTTCACTGTAGTAGGACTCACCATGTTCAGGATATTGCATGTAGTAAGCCTGGGGACTATCAATATGTGTAGAATCAAAGCTATGATCGCTCGGGTCACTTTCTGAAAGCAGTGGTGTTACTGGCACTATAGCTCTATTCAAATTTTCCTCGGCTGCTGCATACTTTACAAGAATCACATTAGCTGGGGTTGGGGGTTGTTGAGCTAACACAGGCTGTGGCCTTTGTTGGTTATGGTAGGGTTGTTGATAGGGTTGCTGCGGTCTACCATATTGTTGTGGGGGGTACTGGTTCTGGTATCTTCCCTGTTGTGGATAGGGATGAGGGTAGGTTTGCCTAACTGTTTGCTTATTGTACGGGCAATCTTGTGCTGTGTGATTTGTGTATCTCCGTTCTATGGTGCAATATTGGCTGCTAGGATTCACTTGGGGTTGAGACATGATGGGACATGCGTTCGCCATATGGTCACCACCGCAAGTATAACACCTCTTTACTAGGGCAAATCTAGGAATTTGTTTACTAGAGACACCTAGTTTTTGAGCTACTTTCTCCGCAAGTTCCTCAATTGATGTGGATTGTGAGGAAGAGAGGCTAGAAGCACTATCGGAATCTTTGTAGATTTTGGAAAGCTCTAACTCCTCCCCTAGGTTATCCTCAATGTTGATGCACATGCGTACACACTCTTCTATGGTCCTAGGGTCCTTCAAGTACACATAGGATCGCAACTTTGTACTTAGCAATCCATCCAAGAATAAAGCCACTTGTTTGGCAGGTGTGGGCAACTCAGGAACGGGGCATCTCTCAAGATATTGCTTAAATCTTCTTCCTGCAAGTCTCACAATCTCCTGGGGGGTCTGTTTGAAGCTGTAGATCAATGAGGAAGTATTATGCCTTATGCCACTCTTAGAGAATTCAGTGATGAAAGCCTCTAAGAGTTGGTCTATGCTCTTGAACTGTCTCTCGTTCAATGGTTGAAACCACATCAGGGCGGTGTTCCTAAGGGTTAGACCAAAGGCATTGTATTGTGTGAACAGATCTTCAACTTGTTCAGCTCTCAAGACTTGCCTAAACTCGGCCACATGATCATATGGGTCTCCTGTGCCATCGAAGTGATTCTTCATGGACTTAACTAACTGAGTCGGTCTCAGAATCTTGGCGTGTTCCCTAGGCCTTGGCAGAGGGAAATCATCAGCATTCCTCTGATTCCTTGGGGCTCTAAGTCCTTCAGGTTCCACTCTATTTGTTTCCGTTCTCGTTCTGTCTCTTCCCACAGGGTTGGCAAAGCTTACCTCCGGTCTATCTCCATGTCTGTCTCTTTGAATTCCATGAGCGTGGAGGTTCCAGCTCCTGGGTGACCAAAGGACACATACGATCTTGGTTGGGGGAAAATAAATTCACCTTATTCACCTTTCCAAGTGTAAGCATGCCTATCATTTTCTGTAACCCCAAAGATCCTCTCTGAAGAGTGATCTAAGTAGGTCACTCTACCTGGAATATCAGGATCTTTGAACTCATATATCATGATTGTTCCTACCTCACTCGGCTGATTAGGTCTATATCTCCAAAAAGCTTCATCAGTCTCTCGGTTCAGGAGTAGATCGATGCTCTTATTATCTTGGGGAATCCACTCTGGTGTGATAATCCTAGTGAGAACAGATTTGCCTCGGGGGGTTCTAGGTTCTTCGCCCATGTTTCCTTGCTCTAGGTCACCTAAGTCCGTTTCTGGAACTACATTCCCAAATTCATCTGTCCTATCTGGATGACTGGTGACTACATATATTGTCCCTTCTTTATCTAGGTATGCTCCATTTTCAAACTTGACAGCTGGATGTTCTAGTCCAATGGATTGGTCAGGGTTTTTAATCTGTACTACAGATCTTCCTAGGCCGTCCTCATAGATGCTAGCACCTAATCCGTTGGTCCTAAGGTATTCGAGTTGCGTCCTGTAAGGGCCTTCTACCCTATGTAAATATGGCACTCCGGAGCTTCTTGTAGGTCTCTCCATACTGTGGGACATCTCAGACTCGCTCATCTCAGAGCTAGGGTAGTACGAATGATGGCTCAACTGCTGGGCCCAAGACCTAGCAGTATGATTGACGCTAGCCTCTGACGATCTAAGACTTTGTCTATCTCTCCCTAGGTGTCGACCTGATCTAAGGTTCATAAGCCCAATTGATTAATCCCAATCTTTTCCCAAGTACACTTTGCGTTGCTGAGTTCTTTTGTTTCAATCACTTGTTCTTTTTTAACTGCCCTTAGGGTGTCACTTCTTGTCCAATTAATCTTCGTCGCGAGGAACACTTAAGTTTTTAACGTACTTGAGTGCGGTCGCTCAATTTAATTTCTTTTCCTTTAGATTGTTTCACAATTGTAATCTCCTAGCACTTGCACTTGAGTGATTAGAGTTCTTGGACTTGGTTGTTCTTAACGTGCTCCTAATTAATCAAAACCTCTATCCATACTTAGCCTAGGCTAGGGATTGACAAAGGGTGTTGAGAATTTCCAACCTTAAGTTCTTCCCTTGGTTGTCCTTGTATGCCCAGGAAGCGTGTTCCCAAGCTCGCACTTACTCTTGCTTCGAGTACCCTTCGATGCTCTCAAAGAACCTGAAAAAGTCCACAGTTAGCTCAAGAATTGAATTCAGTTGACAGACAGATCACTTTCGTGCATGTAATTCACAGACCCAAATGCCTTTGCCTCTATGGAAATCAATCCCAAGGGACCCTCAATTTTTTCCTACCCCGGGATATGGTCAACTTCAAATTATCCTATCTAATAATCCTGACATTGATTCTATCGTAACCAGTGGAAGTTTTGGTTGTACTCCCCACGAGCTTTCCAACAAAACAAAAATCACCGCAATCGGATTTCGTATGAGGAAGTTATGTCCATTCAGGGTTTTGGGGCCAAATCAGGATATTAAACAGGTTAGCAAGCAGACAGGACTCTCGAAATACTTTGTGTAATGGCCTCACAATGCAATGATAAACCCTAGTATTTGTCCCACAATTTGTCAAGAATAGACCACTATTTTTTTGCCCTAAAAAATTGGCCAAATTTGCCCTTCAATCGCGTTCGCAAGCTCTGTCAGTCGCGATTGATAGGTCAATCGCGATCGATGTGTCGGTCGCGATTGACAGGTCTGTCGTGGCCGTCAGTCGCGATTGATGGGTCAATCGCGATTGACACGTGGCCTGGATTTTCAGTCGGTCGTGGTCAAAGGGTCGTTGACTCTGTCAGTCGTGATTGATGGGTCGATCGCGATTGACAGGTCCTTCGCGAGGGTCTGTCCGTCGTGGTCAATCAATCGTTGACTGTGTCGGTCGCGATTGACAGAGCCGTCGGGGGCTGTCAGTCGCGATCGACTGGTCGATCGCGATTGATGGCTCGATCGCAATTGACACGTGTCACGCGTAGGGTCTGTCCGTCGTGGTCAGTCGGTCGTTGACTCTGTCGGTCGCGATTGATAGAGCCGTCGGCAGGTGTTCGTCGTGGTTTGTTGATCGCGATTGACAAAAATCTGAGGAATTTTAAAATTTCAAGCACACATTTGGGAAGCTCTAGGCATGTAGATCATGCTTATGTACTTTGTTTAGGAAAAAGACCATTTTTTCTATCGGTCGCGATTGACAGAGGTCAACGCCTTGGGACTTGCACAGTCAAATTTTTTACCTGCTGGAGCTGGTGCAGCTGCTGGGGATGCTGATTCCTGCAGAAAATCTCAAAAAACACAGAAAATCGCAAGCACACAAACACTCTCTCGCTCTCTCTCACAAGTGAAATGAGGGGAATGGTATGGGTGGGGTGATATGACCAAAAACTGAAATTTTTCGCGATGATGGAGATGGATGTGGGAGATGGTTAGGATGATGATGGTGATGAGAAAAACAAAAGAAAATAGGAAAAAGGTGAGGAAAATACCTATAACTCCAACGCGTCAACTCTACATCTTACCATCACACGCTCGTCCTCAAAGCTCGCTCCCCGACAACGGCGCCAAAATTTGGTGTAGCTCAGTGATGAGTAGCACCTCCTTTAATGTCAATCAGGGAAGACGTGAGGATGGTATGAAGACCCCGAGCAAGTGAAGGCACAAGTGCGTGAGTGAGAAGCACACTAACATGCAGACACATACACACACACGCGCATACACGGTAAAACAAAGGGTGAGAAGCAATGGAGTTCTTAGATTACTTTCAAAAAGCTCTTACAAGTTCAAATCAATTACAAGCCAACCTCAAAAATGAGCTCTCTAGCTCTATTTATAGTTTTTGACTAGGTTTTGGCCTTGTCCAGACCTAGTGTCCGACCTAGTTAAAAATTAGGTTCTCTATCCTATTTGGAGGTTCAAACGGAGTCTAAAAAATGTGAAAACTGATAGGTAGGTACTTCTAAAGCTCCTCAAGCTCAAGGACTCCTTGGCTTGCACAAAATGGAGCTACAAAAATATGAAATGGTATTTACAATGGTTTTTAGTGATGAAAATCACTATTTTTGTAGGGATTTCTTCTAACATTTTGACATACATTTCCTGGAGCTCCCTACTTGCTCCTTCTTCTTGTGTGCCCAACTCTTTGATGTCTGAAAAATTTAAATGGCCTACTTGCCAGATCTTCTTTGACTACTGTGCCTGCTTGTGCTGTCTCTTCGCTCCGACTCCCTTCGTAGGCTTCCTTGTCTTGTGACTCCTTCGGTTCCTTGACTACTGCCAACACCAAGCATGTGAGGCTTGAGGAGGAGTTGTTGGTGCAAATGATTCCAAGCCTACATACTTGGAAAATTAGCATTTATTTCATATAGTCACATATGAATATTCCCTTGTAAAAATCAATTTACTTTTATCCTTGTAAAGGTGCATATGTCAATTGCACTACTCTCACGTGGATTTAGGAGGAATCCAATCTTGAATAACTTGGTAGTTGATTGATGAGGAATTAAGTCCTAAAGTTTAAAGTTTAAGATTCACTTTATGGTAAGAGCTTGAATTTGAATTCAAAAGTTGGCTCCAACTCCAAGCTATAAAAATAGATCAAAAATCTTGGATGAGATAGAGCCCGATTTGGAGATCTTTTGAGAGGGTTTTTTGTTATTAGTGAGCTCATTCTATAGCTCCATCACGACCCTCACATTGTGCAATTACACATTTCCAACGCCGTTTGTTCTATGTGATTTAATACATATACATTGATCACATCTCTACTCCACTTCTCTGCTAAGTTCATCTCAAAACAGTGATCTTCTCAAACTCGGTTTTTAGTGCATAGTTGATCATTTGATTCAACTTAAAGTGGTACAGATTCAACATACTGTCTATTTTATAGCGACAAAGTTTCATTTCATTGATTTTCTCAATCTCAAGGTATCTTCACAACTCTGTTCACTGGTCTACATACTGCCAAAGCCCAAAATTGTTGAGATGGTCTATTGATTTGCTAAACCCAATTCTCACAGTACACCTGATCATTTCAAGTGAAATAACTTGTGAATGGTAGCTATCTTAGTTAATTAGATATAATTATTAAATCAATTACTAACAGGTTGAGAGCACTGTTCATTTTACTAAACATGTGTAGAGACCAAAATAACAAGTCTTAGCTCATAGTTGAATTTTCTACTCATCTATTTTGATCCATTGATTAGAGGATCATGCTCCAAAGAACTTAGGTGATTATTTGTGATTGTTGGGAAGCTCAAAAGGTCTACTCTACTCTCCCCAACTTGTTCTTGGTTGGTGTGACGCTCGGATTTTGTAGCACCACTTCATCTCTGGAATCTATCCACCATCTCCTTCTACAAAGGCAACCGAATTCAGAGGTGGGTCTAGAGAAGATGCTGATTTTCATGTTGTGCAATTAGAAATCAAATGGGAAGCTAATTTAATATGGCATTGTATGATCATGTAGTTAAGTTGCAACAATTTGTAGCCACATTGGAAGGAAAAGCCATGAGTTGGTTTAGCTAGTATGGCATAGCACATTTTCCTAATTATAATGTTTTGAAGATATTTTTTACAAAGGTTTTCAAAGAGAAAAGCCTCCAATTGATATTCTTCAAAAACTTAGGGCCATTATGCAGAAAAATATGTTAGTAGAAGATTATGCTCATAAGTTTAGAATTTTCGTAGACAGATTATAGGGACCTAAAGATGAAATGTTAGCATGATATTTTGTGAAAGGACTAAGGAGTAGCTTGAGGTATGTTGTGGCTAGCATAGACATTGCAGGTGGCTTGAATGTTCTAGTTCTTACTATAGCTAGGGTTGAACAAACATTTGGTAGGACAAAGGGGAAGCATAGTAGACATGAGCATTGTGAGTCAGATGAAGAATCCGAGATAGTATTGAATTGAGGTGATGTTGATATAGGTACAGGTTCAGATAGTGAGCAAGAAGAGGTACAAATCAAGAAGAATCACAAAAAAAGGCAAACAATCCAAAGACAAGGATTTGAAAAGTAGATTAAAGAAGTGTGGTTAGGGTTTAGGGCTTCCAAAGGAGGAAATTTTTTTTTGAGATTTATGATAAAGAAGGGCATAAGATGTTTCAATGTTGGTACAACCTGAAAAACAAGAGGCAGGCTCAGATGTATGAAGGGAGAGGCAAAGGTGAAGTAACAACAAATCAAGGAGCCCCAATTAGGGCAAGACATGGATTTCAAAGGCCAGGACCAGGAAGGCCACCATGGAGGGAGCATGAGAATCAGGAAGGTAGAAAAGCATGAGCAACTTCATGTGTGTACTACTTTGTTGGTGCATTTTACCCAAGCCCACATGCTTGATATGCTTGATATGCTTGATATGCTTGATATTATGATCATTTGTAAGTCACATGTGTAGTCATGTCAACACCTCTTGTAAAAGAGTGCATTTTATCTCTTGTAATTGAAAAAAGAAAAAAGAAAAGGATGGCTTACCTCATCCATGATGTAAAAGCAAATTCGTGGCTCTAACTACCTAAAACCACGAATTTTTGAGCTGAGGGAATATCTCCTAATTTTGGGGATCACTTTTAGGTGGAGCCATTTGAATTCGAATTCAAAACTCCCTCCAAGAATAGCTATAAAAAGAGCAAGAAGGAAGAGGGGATTAGCAAGCCTTGTACGTGACCACTTCATGCCATTTTGTAGAGATTGAAGAGCTTACTCCATAGCTCTATCATTCTACTCCCATTGTGCAAATATTCATTGCCAATGTGGTTGTAATCATATTTGAATCGATACATTTATCATTATCTACTTCTCTGTTTTGTTCTTTGCTATACTCACTCAGAGCAGTAACTTCAGAAGGTCATATCTCGAGTTCTACTCAACATTTTTCAGTGTTTTAACGTGCGCTAGATAGCTTGGCTCATACTGTCTACTTTCTTCATACAAATTTTCAATGTCATTGGAGTAATAGTTTGGGAGATATCTACATTTTACTGCTCACTGGTCTATCTCTACAGAGCCCCGAGAATGGCGGGAATGTTCCAGAAATTGATGAATCTTGTTCTCAGTGCTCAGTCCATTATTTGAAGTGTTTAACCTGGATTGGGAAGCTTGCTACATCTATTTGCTATGCCCAAAAGGAATTTATCTAATTCCTACGAGGTTGAGAGCACTGTTCAATTTTTTGAGCAGGTGTATGTCCAAAGATAGCAAGTTTTGAGAGCTAGTCATTTTGCAACTAGTCTGTCTTGACTTAAACTTTTGGGATACATGTTCCAAAGTACTTGGCTGATATTTTGGTGGATTTAGGAAGCTCAAAGGGTCTACTAATCAACTCTGAAGTCTCAGTTGGATGGTGTGAAGCTGGTTGTAGCAGCACCAACTCATCTTTGGATTGCATCCACCATCTCTCTTCACATACTCTACTCGATATCATTGGATAGGTCCGAATAATCCTTTATGGGTAAAACATAGGTAAGAAAGAGGCATCTTGGTAATTAGATATAACCAAGGGAACCAACAAGCACAACCATAGCAACAAAATCAGTCAAAAGCTCTAGCCAATGTCATTATCATCAAATTATCATATAAGAATGTATAGGTCGATAGGATTCCAATATCACAAGGGTAGTACAACAAAGAACACAAAGGCAAATGGGTTGTGATTTTAATCAATGTTTAAAGACAAAGAAGATTAAAGTCTTGGAAGTCACAAGATCCAAACAAAAGGGAACAATAGATTGGATGGAAGAAAAAGGAATCAAGGATCAGGTGGAAAAAAGAATGCAAAAGAATGAGGAGGACCAAGGAGTAACTGAGTCAAAGTTTGAAGAGCAACTGATTCACCAACAAGGAGAGGACAAGAAAAGGATCATGAATGGTAAAGAGAATGATTGGTTTGACGTACTTATTAATTCTCCTTTGCAATTGTCATAAGATTAGTTTTTTGGTGAATAGATGTGTACTTAAGTCACGAGGTCTTAGGGACTTGTGTCAAAGAGACTAAATCCCATTTTCCCCACAAGTGCATATAGTGGTGGATTGATACACGTTTAATTATCAATCCGAAGAACCACATGAACCAAGTGTATGAGGACATGTGAACATATGATGGTAAGTGAAGTGGCTCAGCTAATATGCATGTGAAAAGAATAACCTACCTCTCCAACTCACTAAACCTCTGGAAATGTCTGCTGGGATATCACTTATAATAGCAAGCACAAACTCGAATGTTTCTCCTAACTCCGAACTCTGATTATGGTTAATAGCAGGTTCCTTTCGAAGCTCTCAACGAGATGCATCTATTGGCAGTATTCTCACTCAAATCTGACAACTGCTCTTCAAGTTATGGCCAAAATAGTGAATGACGAGAAACACCTACACTCACTCCACAACTCGTATTGGTTCACACACACACTACAATAGTTCAAAAGTGATAGGGAGGGATAGAAAATAGTCCTACACAAAAATTCCAAGCTTCACACACACACAAAAGATCATAGAGAAGATGAAAATCAGTAGGGAAGAAGCAAATTCGAAATTTTAGTTCTCCTTCTTCACAATGGCAAAAAGTCCTTTACAAAGAGTCACAAAATGACTTATATACATGTGCCCTAAAAATGATCCCTTCACACATGAGACCGACACTTTATTGACTAATCTCTATCTTTCTACTATTTTACAAGAGATATGTTACAATGATTTGGGGCTTATGCATCTGGAGGACTCCTCTAATGCGTTTACATAGCTTTGAGGGAATTTCCTAGGATTTTCAAGAAGAATTTTTATGCCATCAAATTGAAAATTTTGGGGCTCCTCTTTTGTGCCTCTTTTTTCTGCAACACTCTCCCCCTATTTGTCTCTATCGTCCCTTGAAAGGCTTTGCTTCTTGTTTGCAACTTGTTTGTGGCTCCTTAATACACACACCCAGTGGTCGAAGAAGCAATAAGGATTGTCAGGCAATTTGTTACTTTATCCAAAATTAGTCCTTTACTTCTATAAGCCCCTTGTTTTTCCTTATATTCATAACTCTGGGTTGCTGTATTTAGTCGGGCTGTCACATACGCCATTAGTGGCTAAGAATGTGATATTCTTAGTCACTCTCTTCAACTCCTCAGCCTCTACCTCTTTCTAAATTTTGTTCCTCGAATTTGTCTTTGTTCTCACACATCTGACCCTGTTGTATCGTCTTTGTCATCCTCTGGGACCTGATGCATTTCTTTGTCAGTTCATTTCTTTTCCACCATAGGCACCTGGTGGATGAGGAAGCTGTGTGCAACCTCCCATGAAAAGTCCTCGTTGTTATTATCTTTATTTCCATTCCTCAGGACCTGGTTCTTTGGTGTTGTCGCTTGATGCGTGCCCCTGCGGAGCTTTGGGTAGAGGGTTGTTCTTTTCTTTATGAGCTTTGTTCTTCACTGAGCTGTTTTATTTTTTGATCTTCTTCTTCTTCTTCTTTTGCTTGATTCCCCTCCACGCGTCCCTCCTCCTAAACTCTGTCGTCCCCAACAGGCTTTTTGTGGCGACGTGTATATGTCTGTATGACTTTCTGCTCTCGATGGTTAAGCAAATTGGCTTGAAATATCATCAATTCCTTCCATTGGGTGGACTTCACCCCGTCATCTAGTGCCTGTCTATGATCTACAAAGAAGCTTAATTCGTAGGCCACCAGTCGCGCATTAAGGTAAGAAGATATTTTTACAAAAATCTCGGAGTCCTGTTCAAAAATTCCTGTAAAAAATGCCTCTTCGAATGTCTGCATATATGGACTTGGCAAAAGCATAAGTCTAAAATATATAGCCATGAGTGTTAATCGACTTGGGATAGTAGATAAGTAAAAAACAAGGGCATCCAATCCCTGGTCAATCCTGATGAAATTAAAAAATGTATACTGAGCATGTTGAAACACCTTTATTACTGTAAGTAACATACTCAAAATTTTGTTAGTCATTTTTGTGGCTAAATCAGGTACTGTGCGTATCTGGCGATCCAAAATCGATTGTCTTCACCATGTACTCTTCGGTTGGTAAGTAATTACGGGGTGGACTTGGTAATAATGGATAGTTTAGCCACTTATTATTTAAGCTTCCCTGGCACTGTGCTTCCCAAAATAGCATCCAAGAGCATCTTTGGGGTACTGGGCAAAAAGATGGATTGACTTGAAGCACATATGATGTGGATTCTTAGTGTACCCATAATGTAGGATTCTTTTCCAGAAATTTTCGTCTCCACATAGGATCTGCTTTGTCGAATTCCTCTTGTGTATATGTAAATGTCTACATGTTGAACGAAAGGTTGCTATCTGGCTCTTTATTGGTGGTCGTCTTTATGTACTGGCGTGTTTCTTCTTTTAGTAACCCATAAGGTACATTGAAAGGCTTCATAATCTGTTATAAATTTCTATTCTCAATCTGTGCTTCTTTCATGACTGTGACCACTTGTTCTTCAAATTCTTCAGTAAGCTAGGAAACCAGTAGTGCTCGCTCATTTCACCTTAGTTCTACAATAGCCCGAGTATGTCTCTCAATGTTGGTCGCTGTTTCCTCCCTTATCGGTGAATGATACATGGCCTGCTGTTCTAATTGAACTTTCAATGTAGCTATTAGTCCATCCTTTGCTTTGATTTCTTCCGTGGCTTTCGTGACTTCTTCTTTGGACTTCAAGAGTTCCTCTCGTATGGCAGCAAGTTGATTAGCATCTTCATTGTATTGTACTAAGAATTTATTTTCTGCCATCTTCCACTTTCTCCTAAGTTCATTAGTGTCGTCCATATATCTTTTTTCCCATTCCGCTATGATGGCTTGTTCTTGCTTCAACTGATCTTCATACTGTGCTATTCAATACTCCAATGGTTTTGTATTGCTTTCTGTCATTGTCGGAGCTTCTATAGGTTGGTTCCATAATAGGGTTGTCATGAGTTCTTTGTTCTTGTTCCTTCAATTGTCGGCTTCATCCATGTATACCTTGATTTGAGATTCAATGAGTTTACTTCGAGCATTCATTCGTATTTTTTCTGCTTCATCATATTCATATTTGCTTTGCAGCTCTCTTATTTGATCTCGGAGCTAATGGTTCTCCGTCGCTAATGTGGTCTTTTTGCATTTTGCTTCTTCTATTTCTGAGTCCTTGGCCGAGAGCATCTGTTGAGCTTGCATTAATTTTGCAGATAAATTTTCACTTATTACCTGGAATTGATTTTTCTCTCTCACGGCCTTGTCATAGTCTACATCAGCTTCAAGCATTAACTGTTGAGTATCCATAGCAGTTTGTACCATTTGTTGTACTACTGGCTTGAGCTGAGCTACATCCATGTTCAAGCAAGTTTTGGGGATGTTGGGTTCTTCCCTAATTCGTACGTTGCTTCCTTGCTCCACATGTATCGTCTCATTGTGCGGTTGTCTTATTTGGAGATGTACTTCTTGGTCTCTTACCTCCTCTTCATTATTGGTTGGTTTGGTAGCTTTCCCTTGAAACGTGACATCCAACAGAGAGGGTTTTGCTACTACCCTTATTGGTGTGAAGGGTTTGGCCTCTTTTATTGTGTCTTCTATGGTTTCTTCCTTGGGGTTCTTTACCAGGATCTCTCCTGCTAAAGGAGTTTCTTTGATTTGGATGTTTGATGCTTCATTCAATTTGAGTATATGGATTCCTTCTTGAGATGCTTCTTGCCTTGTAGTGCCCTTGATAGAGTTATCAGGCATCTGATCGATCTTTGTGCCTTCCATGCCAAAGTCATCATGTACTTGATTAAGTTCCTCCCATTGACCATCTTCCTTTGAATCACTTTTAATATCCACATACAACATTGATGTTTCTTGTCCTTCTAGTGTGTCCGATGATGAGATAGAATTCATCAAGCTCAATTCTCTATATCTATGAACTTTGGTCAGCCTTTTTCTTTGTTCAGAGTCTTGATGGGCTTGTTGGTAGTGATGCCCTTGCACCAATAGGTTTACCTATCCTTTCATATACTAGTGAATTATTTCCATTGCTTTTGTTAGTTCCTCTTCCGTGATGGGTTGATTGTCTTCGAGTCTTGTCCTTGGAAGCACATGTGTCCTCTTTAAAGCTGGGGCTTCTGCTTTTGCATGCATCATCTCCTGTAATCTCTTGGTACCTCTCATTCTCGGTTTGGAGCTCGTTTCAGCTTCTCCTACTATCTTGAATCCTTTCTTATTCCTTGGGACCATGGCAATCTTCGCATACTTAGCCATTTTGTCAAATGAAGGCATCTCTTTCAGATGTTCGCGAATGCCTAAAGCATGATAAATCAATATTGTCAAGGCAATGCTTCCGTTCAAGAACTTTTTATGATTCCACTATTTCTTTGCTTCAAAGAGTCGTTCTTGAATGTATGGAGTCATGTTAACTTGATTTCCTATTTGCTTGATGGCATGGTACAACATTTGCACTATGATCTTCTGTGGAGCAGTATATCTGTGCATGTTTGGAAAGCAAAAATGTTGATGGATGAGTCTGACTTCCTCTTCTATATCAATACGATTAATATCGTAAACGTTCGGGTCTTAGCTCCCCGGATTTCCTCTTTCAAAATTGTAGTTCCGTCCTTTTCCCACCTGAAAGCTTCTTTAATTAGGTCGTGGGTGAATTGTATGATGACCCACTCGCCTGCTGCATCTAGGACCCTTGCGTCAGGTACTAATGGATCATGCAAAGCCAGTTGTAAGGTGTTCATTACTTGTGTGCAATGCTGGAAATCCAGTTTGTAGACCGAGAGTTTGAAGTATTTCTGAATACCAACTTTCTTCATAATGTCCACAGTCGATGGAAGTTCATGCACTACTTTGAAATCCTGGGACATTACTGGGAACAGATGGTCAGTGTCCAAAATTTTAATTGTTACCAAGAACAAGTAGTCCCCATTAAGTTGATCCTCTAGAAAGCAGTGACCTTTTGCTTTAGTCACACTCTATAGGGGGAATTCTAGCATCTCCTCTTGAATAGTCGCTTCAGAGTCCTCAGAAGCCATCTACACTTGCAATAAGGCGAACATCAACTTTTTATAGAAGGCATGCAGTTAGTGATGTGTGTCTCAGTGACATGTTGTTTATTGCATCACTCCGTTTCCCCTTACTTAAGTAAGTAAGATCTCTTACCACATATCTTTTCATTTTTATCCCTGAAAGAAAACAAGAGTTAGTTTATTCGAAGCATTTATTTATTTACATAGTAGGTCCATTCTTATGGAAGTAGAATCTATGACCTATTCCCAAGTGGGAAATGTGCACTACTAGTTTTGTTAATCAGATCCTGTGCCGAATGCATGGCCCCGTAGTGTGGCCCTGGCATGCATACTTTAGGTGCATTCAACTCATCATGAGTGCAATCAAAGTCCTGTTGAATCTGTTGTTCTTGTTCTTGTTGCTTTTTTGGTCTCCATATCCATTTTGTAGTTGATGTGTGAGGCTTTTTCTTCTCTTTGTTTTTTTGTACTCTCGGTTCTTCTTCTTTCTTTCTGGAAGTCTGATTGGTTGATGTCGTGTTCCTTTGGTATCTTTGGTGAGTCTTGTTGGGCTTCATGGTCCTGCTTCGTGTGTGTAATATTCCTTCTTGCCTTCATAGGATGAGTGACCCTGATCCTCTGGTATCTTTGGTGAGTCTTGTTGGGCTTCATGGTCCAGCTTCGTGTGTGTAATATTCCTTCTTGCCTTCCTTTTTGACTCTGATTGTGATGAAGAGAATTTGTTGTTTTCCCTTGCCTTCATAGGATGAGTGACCTGTATCAGTGTAGACTTTTTTGTTTCCCTCATTTGATCCTTGCAAACCTAGTGTAGATTAGCACTTCTTGGTTGCGATAGTCGGATAGTAGACTTCCACATGGATGGTCTTCCCTTGTTCTAGGTAAATTTAGGAGCATTGTCTTCACAGTTTCTCTTGGATTCACCGTTCATGGGAGATGAATCCACCTCATCAACTGATGCATTGGTATTGGTGGTTAATCCTTTCCTAGGGCACTCCTCTGGTAAACCTTTGATGGAGTCGTTTACTAACTCGTCTTCTAGGGTTTCTTTCTCACGGTTGATGGTTTCATGCCTGTGAGGGAGTCTTTCTTCTAACAGGCTAAAGATTTCCTTATGACATATTTTGGCTGAGATGTACCCTTGAGCTAGATGAATGCTCACTTCGTTCTCAATAATCCAATCTTGTCCTAGGATCACGTTCTCTATTAAATCCTTGTCATTACAGACCAGAACTCATTGCTCCATAGTGGAATTTCCTAGGTGAAGAGATATCATGGCTTCTCCAATGCATTCTATGACTTGGCCCCCAACGCCTATCATGTGTGCTTTAGTCGGTGTTATGGTCATTTGAAAATGCATGATGACTGTCCTTCGTATGCAACTTAGAGCTGCCCCGAGTCTATCAATGCATCTATTAGTTGGTATTCTATAGTTCCAATCCCTAGGTTTAAATATGGTTGAGATATACTAAGACTATTTGTGTTGGTCTGGTGAACTTGATAGTTGGCCATGGGAATAGGCTCTTCTCCTTGTAAATATCGTTTGCCCCTTTGCCTTATCCACTCTTTTCATTTCTTGATACACTCTAGGGCTTCCTATCTTGCCTCTTCTCTAATTCTCCCTTCTTCTTTTTTTCTATTTTGTGCCCCAACAAGTTGTGCCAACATTTGATCCATCAATGGCTCCATGTAGCGTCTTACTCTACAACCACTTATGTAATTAGGAAGTATATCTCCATCCAAGGTAGCTATGTTGACAGCTCCACTTGTTGATATGCTATTGATTAGTAGAGGTCCATATCCGTGTTTCTGTAACTTCTTGGCATATTGCTTCAAAGTATACACCAGGAATAAGTCTCCTTCTTTTATTCCTTTATCTTTTATGTGCACATCATAATATGCTTTTTGTATTCTTTTCACCGCATAAACTCTCGCAACAGCTTGTAGTCTTGTTTCGTGTAGTCTCTCAATTTGCTCAAGTTGCTTGGACAAATCATGTCTAGTCCATTCATACTGTTGTGATACTCTCAAAGTAGGTACCAAAAAATCGATTGGAAAGATTGCATTTTGTCCATACACTAGGTGAAATGGTGTCGTTCCAATGGCCGTCTTGTAAGCCACGTGATCTTGTGACTACTTGCATTGGTGCAGTTGAGGTTACACTCCCTGTAGAGTCTACTACCAACCCAATAACATTGATAGGAGTGATTTTTGGCATATTATTGGGGTTCTTTGGGCAATCTCGTAAGAGATGCTCCTTTCCGCAATCTTGACAAAAGCCTTGAATTTTCACCGATCGGGGTTGTGTAGGGGCAGGCATTGGGCAATCATGAATGAGGTGATCTCCCTGACATCTGTAGCATGGTCCTCTAGGGAATGGGTGTCGTACCTGCCTCGGTTGAGGTCTAGAGTTGGGGTTTGCATACATGACATTTGCATACTCTGGCTCCCAACTAGGTTCACTCTGATCTTTAGAGTAATATGACTCATTATGCTTTGGTGACTGCATGTAGTAAGCCTATGGACTATCAATGTGATTAGAGTCAAAACTATGATCACTAGGGTCACTTTCTGAAAGCACTGGTGTTACTGGCACTATGGCCCTATTCAAGTTCTCCTCTACAACTGCGTACTTCACTGGAATCACATTGGCTGGGGTTGGAGGTTGTTGAGCTAACACAGGCTAAGGCCTTTGATGGGTTTGGTAGGGTTGTTGAGGTCTGCCATATTGTTGTGGTGGGTACTGGTTCTGGTATCTTCTTTGTTGAGGGTATGGATGAGGGTAGGTTTGCCTAACCGCTTGCTTATTGTATGGGCAATCTTGTGCGGTGTGATTAGTGTATCTCCGTTCTATGGTGCAGTACTGGCTACTAGGATTCACTTGGGGTTGAGCCATAATGGGACATACATTCACCATGTGGTCACGCCCACAAGTATAGCATCTCTTCACTGGGGCAAATCTTGGGATTTGTTTGCTAGAGGCACCTAGTTTTTGAGCTACCTTCTCTGCAAGTTCCTCGATAGATGTGGATTGACCTGAAGTGAGGCTACTAGAGCTATCTAAATCTTTGTAGATTTTCAAAAGTTCTAATTCCTCCCCTAGGTTATCTTCAATGTCAATGCACATGCGTACACACTCTTCTATGGTCCTAGGGTCCTTCAAGTACACATATGATCTCAATATGGTACTTAGCAATCCATCCAAGAATAAAGCCACCTGTTTGGCTAGTTTGGGTAACTCAGGAATAGGACATCTCTCTAAGTATTGCCTAAACCTTCTCCGTGCAAGTCTCACAGTCTCTTGAGGTGTCTGCTTGAAGCTGTGAATCAGTGAGGAAGTATTATGCCTTATGCCACTCTTATAGAATTCAGTGATGAAAGCCTCTAGAAGTTGGTCTATATTCCTGAACTGTCTCTCACTTAGTGGTTGGAACCATGTAAGGGTGGTGTTCCTAAGGGTTAGACCAAAGGCATTGTATTGCGTAAATAGGTCCTCAACTTGTTAAGCTCTCAAGACTTGCCTAAATTCGGCCACATGATCGTATGGGTCTCCAGTGCCATCGAAGTAATTCTTCATGGACTTAACCGGCTGAGTTGGCCTCAAGGTCCTAGTGTGTTCCGTAGGCCTTGGCAAAGGAAAATCCTCAGAATTTCTTTGGTTTCTTGGGGCTCTTGGTCTCTCAGTTTCTTCTCTGTTTGTCTCTGTTCTCATCCTTTCTCTTCCCAAGGGGTTGGCAAAAGCTTACTTCTAGTCTATCTCTACTTCTATCCATATGTGCTCCATGAGCTTGCGATGTTCTAGCTCCTTGGTGGCCATATGAGACATTAGATCTTGGTTGGGGAAAAATAAATTCACCCTTCCAAGTGTAGGCATGTCTACCATGTTCTGAGACCACAAAGATCCTCTCCGAAGTATTGTCTAAATAGGTCACTTTGCCTGGACTATCAGGATCTTTGAACTCATAGATCGTGATTGTTCCTACCTCATTCGGTTGATTAGGCTTATACCTCCAAAAGGCTTCATCAGTCTCTCGGTTCAGGAGCATGTCTATGATCTTATTATCCTAGGGAACCCACTCTGGTGTGATAATTCTAGTGAGGACTGATTTGCCCCATGGGGTTTTAGGCTCTCCACCTATGTTTCCTTGCTCTAGGTCACCTATGTCTATTTTTGGGATCACATTACCAAATTCATCTGTCCTATCTGGGTAACTCGTGATACTAAAGTTCTCACGATATGATACTAATGCAGGTGACGATACGATACCAAACTCCTCGCAATACGATACCACTCTCTGCACGATATGATACTAGTCTTTTGGACAATACGATACTGGTATGGCAAACGATACGATACCGCTTGGTCGACGATACGATACTGTGACCGGGACGATACGATACCGTGATCGAGGCGATACGATACCAAGTGGATCGCGATACGATACCACTGGCTGATTGCGATCGCGATACCAACTTGATGATACAATAGAAAATTGGTATCGTGATACCTCAAGTGGTATGCAACGATACGATACTAGGCGAGTATCGCGATACTAGGGAATTTCGGTATCACAATACCAAAACTCAATGAGCACGATACTTCAGCCAAAATCTCTCTACTCACAAATTTTTTTGCACAAAAAGGTTTAGTTCTATTCCCTCCTCACTCTTGACCCTCTATCTCACTCAAAGACCTTCCAACAATGCTCTATTGTACCCCCGATACCAGAAACATCTATAATCACATGCAAATGTGTTTCTAAAATAGTTTTGATATTGAAATCTTGTTGTAGCTTACCTTCAATGATGCCTTGCTTAAGATGTGAGCTCACAAGGTAGCTTTTTGGCTTGTAGGGTGCGATACCACTCAGGCGATACCGATCGTTGTCTGCACATGATACCAATTCCAGTACTTGTGTCAAATGAACTAATTTTTTTGGTTTTTATAGTTTGTGATGCCTAAAGGCTACTCTACACTAATTTTGGCATTTTTTTTTGGGATTTTCCTTGATGTTTACAACTTCCTCCTACTCCACTTCTCTCCTTGACCTAACCGTAACTCTTCCTTCTCCTCCTCACTCCTAACCCTAAACCTAAAAACTCACTACACACCTCAGGGATGTGAAGTAACAAGTGCTGAAGTGCCTGACTACTTGCCACTGAACGAATTCACCTCTACAAGCAAGATTCCTTCACTCCAGAGCTATAACCATCACGAAGGCACCTTGGTTGAGTTTGTTCTGTGGCAACGGTGCCAAAAACGTGTGTAGCTAAGGCACGAGGTCTTAGGGACTTATGTCAAAGAGACTAAATCTCATTTGCCCCACAAGTGCATATAGTGGTGGATTGATACACATTTAATTATGAATCCGAAGAACCAACAGGAACCAAGTGTATGAGGACATGTGCACACATGATGGTAAGTGAAGTGGTTCAACCAATATGCATGTGAAAAGACTAACCTACCTCTCCAACTCACTAAACCTGTGGAAATTTCTGCCGCGATACCACTTATAGCAATAAGCACAAATTCGAATCTTTCTCCTAGCTTCGAACTCCGAATATGACCAATGGCAGGTTCCTTTCAAAGCTCTGAACGAGACGCATCTATCGGTCATACTCGAATCTGAAAACCGCTCTTCAAGTTATGGCCAAAACAGTGAATAGTGGGAAACACCTTCACTCACTCCACAACTCGTATTGGTTCACACACACATTACAGTAGTTCAAAAGTGATGGGGAGGGATAGACAACAGTCCTACACACACATTCTAAGCTTCACACACACACAAAAGATCATAGAGAAGATGAAAATCAGTAGGGAAGAAGCAAATCCAAAATTTCAGTTCTCCTTCTTCACAATGGCAAAAAATCCTTTACAAACAGTCACAAAGTGACTTATATACATGTGCCCTAAAAATGGTCCTTTCACACATGAGATCGGTACTTTATTGACGAATATCTATCCTCCTACTGTTTTACAAGAGATATGTTACAATGATTTGGGGATTATGCATCTAGAGGACTCCTCTAGTACATTTACATAGCTTTGAGGGAATTTCATAGGATTTTGAAGAAGAATTTTTATGCCATCAAATTGAAAAATTTGGGGCTCCTCTTTTGTGCCTCTCTTTTCTACAACAATAGACTTCAACCATATTTGAATGGATGGTCAAAAATCATTTGCAATTGTCATGAGATCAGTTGTTAGCTTTGGTTCCATTATTTAAGGAAAGGTTCTTGAAGAAACTTCAAGGGAAGCAACCACAAGCAGGGAATAATCATATGGTGTCATCTGTTGTCAAGAATATTGATCCAGTTGATGTAGATTTTGTGGTATTAGGCCCAATACCAAGCCAAAATGTTTGATGAGGTATATTAAGATGGTGGGTCAAGAGTAAATATCCTACTAGAAAGTATTTACAAAGAGATATGTGCAAAAGAATTAACGCCAGCATCATTTCACATCAAAATGGTTGATCAAACATGCGTACAACCATGAGTAATTTTGAAGAAAAAAGAAATAGAAGTTTTTGAGATTACCTTTTTGGTTACTTTTCTGATTCATGTGTCAGAATCAGCATCTACTTATGAAATTTTGTTGGCTAGACCCTAGTTCAAGGTGGCAAAAGTTAAGCAGAGCTTTGGGTTTGAATGTCGTGGTTCTGAATAAGGGTAGGAGTAAGGTAACTATACCAATGCATGGGTTAAGAAACATTTTTGAAGAAAAGCCTTTGGTTTCCCAAACCATTAATTTAGCTGAGGAGGTTGAGGATAATGAAGAAGAAGAGTTTTTGAAAGTTAATCCAATAGTGGTTCCAATGTTTGAGGTAGATGTGGAGAGTACATTGTAGAGTGAGAAAGTGGTGGTAGAGGAAAGTTTCAAGCTCCCACCAGGAAAGGAAATTGAGGGTGAAAAATTAAGGCGGATGTTTGAAAAGAAGGAAGAAATCTCTACTAAGGAAAGGATGGAGTAGTAGGAAAGGGATGCTAAGGATATTGCTAAAAAACATTTAAGATAAAAAGTATGCCATGTCTAATAAGGTCAGGGAGGATGATCTACGAAACTCAATTTGGGTATAGAAATCAAATCAAAGATAGTAAAAGTGAGTGTGCAGGTTGAAGGGAAATTTTTGGAGGATTTGTTTAAGTTGCTAAAAGAGTATATTGATTTCTTTGCCTAGGAATATTCTCAAGTGAAGGGTATAGATCATGCACTACAACATCGAATTAATTGAAAAATAGATGAAATTCCAATGGTGCAACAAAGATACTAGATGAATCCACATTGTGCAAAATAGGTTAAGGAAGAAATAGATAAATCGTTGGCAATAGGATTTATTAAACCAGTGAGTCAAGTAACATGGTTGTCACCAATAATTGTGGTATCAAAAAAGAATCGCAAGTTGAGAATATGTGTGGACTACAAGAAACTTAATGCAGTGATGATAACAAATCCTTTTCCTATGCCATTTTAAGATGCGGTATTGGATGCGATAGCAAGTCATGAAATGTATATTTTTCTAGATGGATTGTCAAGATACAATCAGATCAACATTGTTGAGGAAGATCAGCACAAAACTTCTTTCATCATAGAGTTTGGGGCATACGTTTTCATAGTTATGAGTTTTGGGTTGAAGAATGCTCCACCATCATTTAATTATGTGGCACATAAGGATTCTGAACGCTACTTATAGGATTTTATGAGAGTTTTTGTAGATAATTGGTGGTTTTTGTAGGAAATGTGGGAATTGAACTCATGACCTACTGGCGAGGAGTATGATGGGCTAACCACTTGCCCTAAAAGCCATGGTTAAGGATTCCTAATCCTCCCTCTTAGGGTGTGGTTCGACCATCTCTTGCCCTTCATTTTCTGAGTCTAACACTCTCTTCCCCTTCTAGAGATCATTGTCTTCAATGACCAATCCTTGATCTCCCCTTGAATTGATGTCATCACCCTTGCACAATCTCTTGAACCTTCTTGTTCTCAACCTTGGTCTCTTGAGCCTTGTCTTTTTGCTTCTTGGACACTTGCCTATAGACTTGCCTTGCTCTCAATCTTGGTGTCTTGAGCCTTGCTTTTCTGCTTCTTGGCCACTTGCCTACAGAATTTCCTTGCTCTCAACATTGGTATCTTGAACCTTGCCTTTTTGCTTCTTGGCCACTAGCCTAAAGAATTGTCTTGCTCCCAACCTTGGTCTCTTGAACCTGGTTCCCACCCATGCAAGGTATCTTGGATCCTAGATCCAGTCTCTATTGGAACATTCATTCCGAGATCTTTCCAATGGTATCTTACATGCGTAAATATGACTTACAGATTGGGAGATACACTCTAATATTTGTTGGGATCATCTTTGAAAGCGACACACATGCCTTCCATCTACCTTGCCCAAGCCCACTTCCTAGGCTATGATACCAATTGTGGGAATTTAACTCATGACCTATTGGTTAGGAATATGATGGCCTAACCACTTGCCCCAAAAGCCATGGTTGAGGATTACTTCCTAATCCTCCCACTTAGGGTGTGGTTCAACCACCTCCTTCCCTTCATTACTTGAGTCTAACAAGAAAGACCCTGCATTTGTTGGATCTGAAGTTATGTTTTGAAAGATGTAGGCAATATATATTGGTGTTGAATCCTTATAAGAGTGTGATTACAGTCAAGAGTGGAATTGTATTAGGCCACATGATATCCGATGAATGGATGACAATTGATATAAAGGTGGTGGAGGCTATTCAGATAGCAAAGTCTCCAACTAATGTGAAAGAAATGATGAGGTTTGTAGGTCATATTAAATGGCATGCTAGGTATCTTGGATATTTAGCCAATATTTCTTTTCCATTAACACATTTAACTAAGAAGGATGTTCCTTTTGTCTGGGTGGAACCTCAAGAGAAAGCATTTCAATTGTTAAAGAAAATGTTAGTTGTGGCACCAGTTTTACAACCACCAGATTGGTCACTACCTTTCCATGTTTTTGTTGATGCCTTGAATGTGGTAGCAGGGGCAATTCTAATTCAAGAAAACATAAAAGTTTGGTATAGGCCCATATATTATGCAAGTAGAGTATTGTCTACAACAGAACAAAATTATGTTAGGAAAAGAGAATCTTTAGGGATGGTTTATGCCTTGAATAAGTTTAGCCACTATTTATTGCGAAATAAGGTCATTTTTCACGTGGATCATCAAGCTTTGGTGTATCTTATTAAGAAGCCTTTGCTAGCAGGTAGGTTAGCAAGATGGATATTTTTTATTCAAGAATTTGATTTTTTCATTGTCCATACTCCACGGAAAGAGCATGTTATGGCTGACTATTTTAGCAGGTTAGAAATAGGTGAAGCACTGATTGGAGTAGATGATGAATTACCTGATGCTCCATTTTTCAATGCTCTAGTTACTGAATCAGATTCATAATATGATCATCTTTTAGTAATTTTAACTGATGGGATCATGCCAAAAAATTTTACCCTAGATCAGAGGAGGAATTTTGCATTCAAGAGTATAACATATTTAGTGATTGAGGGATCATTGTATAAGAAAGGTATAATCAGGTGATTAGGAGCTGTGTACCTGATTTTGAATAGAAGGTGGTACTATAGGAAGCTCATTCTAGAGCAACAGGTGGAGATTTTCTAGGTGATATAGCAAGTAAGAAGATTTTTCAAGCAAGATTGTTGTGGCCAATACTGTTGAAGGATGCTCATGAGTATGTAAAAAGATGTGTAATTTTTCAAAATCTTGGTCAACTAGATAATTCACATAGGATTTCTAATCATTATTTTACCTTTGGAGCCCTTTCTAGAAATGGGGTATAGATTTTATGGGATCCATTATGCCAAGAACTCAAAGAGGTAATAGGTATATCTTGGTGGCAGGTATTTATTATACAAAATGGGTTGAAGAAGTACCTCTCAAAGATAATAAGATTGCCAGTGTAGCTAGGTTTTTGTATCATAATATAATGACCAGATTTGGGTCCTATGGATTTAGTTAGTGACAAGGGAGCACACTTTCTAAATGAAGAAATTTCTGAGTTAACAATGACTCATGTGATTATGCATAAGAAATCGACAGCTTATCATCCTCATGCTAATGGAGAGGCAGAAAGAACTAACAAGACATTGATAGGAATTCTTAAAATGATTGTGAGTTAGTGACAAGGGAACTCACTTTCTAAATGAAGTAATTTTTGAGTTAATAATAACTCATGTGATTATGCATAAGAAATCGATAGCTTGTCATCCTCATGCTAATGGAGAGGTAGAAAGAACTAACAAGACATGATAGGAATCCTTAAAATGATTGTGCAGGAAAATAAGAAAGATTGGGTTTTGAAGTTGGATTCGACTTTGTGGTCTTTCAGAACAACCTTCAAAGTTACAACCAGAATGACACCATTCAGCTTGGTGTAATAGCTTGAAGTAGTGGTGCTAATGGAATTTTTGGTTCCAAGATTTTGAATAACGATTGAAAAGATACCTCCAAGCTTTTTTGTTAAACAAAGAAACGGGTATTTATTTCCATTAGAAGAAGATAGGCTGGTTAATTATTACATTAGTGAGGTTATTCAACAAAGAAGGCATGCTTGGGTAAATATGAATGTCAAATTTAAGGTTTTTCAAGTTGGTGATTAGGTGATGGTGTATAATTCTAGGTTGGGACCTCATCTTGGTAAGTTGACACTGAGATGTAAAGGACCTTATCAGATTGTTCAAGACTTAGGTCAAGGGAATTTTATTATGGCTTATGTGTTTGAAGACTTAGGTCGAGGGAATTTTATTATGGCTAATGTGTTTGGAACTAGGGTGGAGAAGACAATTAGTGGATTTAGGTTAAAACGTTTCAAGGTAAGCCACTGCATTTTGATTGGCCAAGTTTGTCATTACTACAAGTGGAACAATTGATTGATGAGCCAATATCAAGTAAATCGGATCATATTTGGAGAAATGTAAGGGTAAAGATATGTTTGATCGGATTGTCTTGTATTCAAATTTGCTCGATATGATATTTTTCATGTACTCAATTTCTTAAAGGAGGCCTCAATGTGTGGGAAAGGTGGCCACTTATTTTTGTAATTGCATTGTGTTTGAGTGGATTGTCTCACAACATTCCCATGAGTGAAAATTATCTTGTCATACGGGAGTTCATTGTCATTCTAGCACAATCGTAAGTACCAATGTGAGGAGATCCACCTCATAAATGTCAATCCATGGATACATGAGGACTGTTATGATGATCAAGAGCAAGTGATGGCACAAGTGTGTGAGTGAGAAGCACACTAACATGCACACACATACACACACATGCACACACATGCACACACATGCACACACAAGGCAAAAACAAAGAAAGGAACAATAGAGATCTATTATCTTACAATCTAACCAAAAAAATGAGCTCTCTACCTCTTTTTATAGTTTTTGACTAGCTTTGGCCCTATCAAGACCTAGTGTTCAGCCTAGTTAAAAATTAGGTTCAAGGACTTATTTGAGGGCTCAAATGGAATTTAAAAATTATGAAAGTTAATACGTAGGTACTCCTAATACTCATCAAGCTCGAGGACTCCTCGGCTTGAACAAAATGGAGTCCAATCTACCAAAAATGGTATTTACAAGGTTCATGTAGTGATGAAAATCATTTTTGAAAAGGATTTATCTTAAAACATTTGGATAGGCCTAGTTGCCAATTCTCCTTTGACTGCTCTGCCTACATTGTCCTGCTTGGTTGTCCCTTTGCTCTGACTCTTTGCGTTGACTCCCCTGTCTTTTCATGCCTTGACTCCTTGGCTATTGCCAACAACGCCCCTCTCTCGCTTTTGTCGTCCCTGATAGACCCTTGTTGTAGGGGGTATTTGATGTAATATTCAATGACATCGGTGGTGAGGTGATGTTCTTGTATGTGTAGTCCTCTTGGAAAATCTATCACCATTTTATCCCAATTGATTGGACCTAGAACGTTCAGATGTGGCAAGCATAGATGGTTTGCATGTATGGGTTGTTCTACAACAAAGAGATGCAATAAGTGTGTCACTATGGGAATGAAAAATTATGAGTGGTATTCCTAGAACCCTTTAGAGAACATTTCTTCAAATGTCTACTGTAGAAAGTAGGTAAGTATTTGATGCATGCATACCATGCATAAATTATGTTGATGGAGTGGGTTTGGCTCATGTCGTATACCAAATCGCGGTTCCCTTCAAAAAATCAAGGGGCTGAAATATATGGAGCTTGGATTTTTTTTTCTTAAAATGGAGGTTCGGCCGAGGCCTACTCCCCCGGACTTTAACTTTGAAATTAACAACTGTACAAGGAAGGGCATAGTACCCATGGGACCCCCCTTATCCCACAAGAACAGGGGTAGACGAGGTAGACGGCCCGAAGGCACTTACAACGAGGTAGACGGCCCGAAGGCACAGCGGAGTGAACGCCCGAAGGCAGTTTTCAACGCCCGAAGGCGGTTTTACATATCCCGTAGTGCTGGGGGGTTGAACCCTCGCCCCCGCCTCAAGAGGCGAGGGACCCAACCGCTAGACCAGGCATCTTGGGATATGGAGCTTGGATTTTGAGAAAAGTCTTGAATACTACCATCATTAGCTTGAAAATCTTCATACACATCTATGTAGTGATGTATGGTACATTTTTTAATCGTATAGACTAGTGGCATATGGTCGAGATCATATAGGCAATGGTGGGTGGCACTCTGGGTGGAGCAAAATATGGATAATTAAGCCAATTGTAACACCCTTTGTTGTTGCGGACTTTGATTGTGAATGCTTGCCAAGATTTGCGATGGACAATAGGAAAATAACATGGGTTATATTTAATATATAGTGGCATGTTTGACAATGTGCACATCATTTCACGATAATCCTTCAAGAGTCACGTGCACCAATCAGGTTGAAAAATAGAGCCTGAGGTAGGTCATTTAGCTCGAATTGGGTGGCAAAGATTGGTTCTTTCCTTGCATGCCTTTTAATCTCTGCATTACAATCTTCCAAAAATACAAAATATGGCATGTACTGCTTCTCGGATGTGGTAATGAGCCATTGATGAGAGAGGTTTTGAAGGTGGACTTAAGGACTGTGTCTTCCAGATTGGAGTGGCCCTCTATAGTGACACGTCCTTTAGGTATTGGCATAGGCTCATATGGTTCTTCAAAAATTCTTTGGGGGATATTTCCATCATGGTATCGGGTTCAAGGTCTTCGATTGGAGAGGGTGGCCTTTCATATGGTAGGAGGCTTGCTTGTAGTTCTTCCACCTATTTCCTGAGGGCTTCCACTTCCACTGTAGGCTTAGGGGGAATGGAAAGCTCTGGTTTAGATGTGATAACACTAGTTAATTGCTTCTTGAGGTCTCCACATTCTAACTCCAACTTTTCATATGACTCTAAAAAGTTAGCATGTTCCTCAAGTAGGATCGTGATGTCTTCGGAGGGAATAGCTCGATACTTTGTAGGACTAACCTCTATGCTTAGGGTCCCTTCCATCGTTGCTTCAAGGTTATCTTGGTTTTGTTGTTGCAACTGCTTATTGTTTTCCAATGCCACAAACATGTGCTTCTTGAGAAGCCCTAGGTTTCTTCATAGCTTTGCATTGGTGAGATTTTTCTCGTGAAGCATTGTCTCCAAGTCTTTGATAGCTTCATCATCCACATTTGATGTCTTGGACTCTAGTTCTACATGAGCTTGTTGTGAGGTGAGGTATTCCACATGGAGTGCTGCATTGTCAGCTTCCAAAGCTATAACTCTTGCTTGCAATCTTTGCGATTCTTCCTGGAAGACATCATACTGATCTTCTAGTCTTTGGTAATCCTGTACACAATTAATGATTGTGTTGAATGTATTATGTACATTATGAGATGCAAGAGAGAGGGGGTGGAATGCAGGGAGAATGGGAATGGGGATGGGAATGGGGATGCTATGTCAAACAAAGAGGTGGGTGCAGGTGAAGTTGGTCGTAGGGGGATGGGGGATGGTGGAATCGTGGGCGAGGGGGAGGTGCTGTGGGTGGTGAAATGTCTATAGGATTGGGCGAGAGCTACCATATAAGTGGGGATGGTAGTTGAAGTGATTGTGGTGTGTGTGTAAAGTAAAGCGGAAGTGAGTGTTTGTGAGCCTAACACATGTAGGGTTGGAACACGAATGAAACTTTCCATAAAAGACACGTAATGGGGTGGGTCAATGGTTGCTATTGAGTTGTACGAAAAGATGGAGGAGGCAAATGGGAAGTAGGGATCAGGGGAAAGAGGCATGTGTGAATAGGGAATCGAGGGGATACCTAAACTACCTTTCAGTGGGTCTTGAGTGTCTTGATATGCTATCATGGGGTGTCCAATGATGGTCTTGATTGAAAAAAATGGGGAAGTGAAAAGAGGGTGGGTAATAGAAGAAAAGAGTGTGGCTTGAGAGGTTGGTTCAAAAAAGGAAAAGGACATTGAAGAGGTTGGGAGTTGGGGAATGACTGTTATTACTACAATAGTTTCTTCAGTGATCGATGACGGAGGTGGGGGTGATGAAGGGTACTAGGGTGAGATTGGTGATGTTTGTACAAATGTATTTACAGTAAGATCGATGGTGGTTGTTGGGGTGGCTATTTGATGGTTGCTTGTGGTTTGGATGTGGGCATGCGTATGTTTTTGCCTACCCGAGGCCTTGTTTGCACTCTATGTTTGTCATATCAGATTGATTGTCAGACTGCGGTGTGTACAACCTCTTGAACTCCCAGTGACTCTGTTAACAACTTGAGTGTATTAATGAAGTGAGGATCCACTCCTTTTTCTACAGGCATTTGTTGTATCAAGGCTTGGCCAAATGCAAATGAAATCCTATGCCTCTCTTTCACCGCTTGGATTGTGTCATATAACCTTTGTAACTGAGTAGTTACACCGGAGCACCTACAAGTTCAAGCACATCTTGTTCCTCTTCCTGATATATTCCCTCATGTTCATCATTGTCTCCTTTAGACCCTTCGTCCTCATTATCATCTTCATCTTCTTCTCCATCCTCATCGACTATAGTAATAGGTACTTGAGAGATGGTTACTTGTGGTTGAGAACGTTCCACCATTTGTTCCTCAATTGACTCAAGATTCACTTCTCTTAGAATCTACTCAAAATCCTCATTAGTGAGCTCCTCCAAATGTACTCCTCTAGGAAATTCAAGGTCTATGGGAGCTCGTAGAAATATCAAATTGGGACCTTCAGTGATGCCTCTCAAGAGGCATAGTGTAAATGGTTGTATGCTTCATGGTGCGGGAGTGACATCTGGGGTTAAGGTGGCTCCTTGTGGTTGAGTGCATGGTACTCGTAGTGCTTCTCGCATCCTTTTTTATGGTGGTTCTATGGATATTTGTCCTTTGAACTTTTGTACCCTATTCCACATTAGATCCCTCTTAATTGGGATGTCATAAGCCAAATACCTATAAATGAATCTAGTCAATGCACAACTTCCATACAAGACTGACTTCCATGGCCATCGTTTGTGTGCCAAGTGTATCTAATCAATGATCCAATGAGGTAGATCAATGGTTAGTTTCTACATCTTTGCAAGGTATAAACTGAACCAAATCTTCTTAGGTGGCATCGTGAACCTATCTTGGGTGGGGAAGGCAAAGTGCTACATGCACATTCTTAAGTGAACTGCAATATTATGCATCATAGCCACCATATATTTGAGTTTAGTAAGGTTTTGATTCTTCAACCTAGATAATAGGACCACATGAAGTCAGGTTTGGGCAGCTAAGCACTGAAATATGTGTCCAATCTTGCTTTTTGCCGTACAAGATGTAGTGCTTCCACATTCTATAACTTTTCAAATTCCTATGTAAAGAAATTGTACTTGCCTCACTTTCCATTGAATTCTAGATCTGCCTCCCAAAGGTACGAATCCTCACCAAAGGTCCTATTACTTCACTAAACAAATGAGAGTTTTTGCTTATAGGGATGGTATGGTCGCTCAGGGGGTCTTGTATAGGTATAATTTGTATAACTTGCAATTCCTTCGGTCTTTCAGTTGTCTCAGGCATGATGGTTAGGCTCTCCATATCGACCACCTACTGACTTGTGCCTGCTTGAGAACTAGTTCTTGCTATGTTAGCCATGATATCACTGGTACTATCTGATGCTTATCTGTTGGAAGAAGAAAATCACATTAGCGTTGCGTAAGAAACATGATAATACCATGTTTACTCTACAATACCAACATGTTGTTCATTGAGGCTAGAGGTTAGTCAAGTGGTGTATTCTGTGAGTGAGAGTTAGGAGGTCAGTAATGTTCCTATAGCATACTCTGGCTATGCAATGTACTCAAATGCATCCATTCTTGTGCACTATTTGACACGGTTGGGTCAGGGGGTTTATTACATGGTTTAACTCCTTAGATTTGGGACTTCTTGGGTACCCATTTCTAGATAATCATAGGTGTGATTTGTGGTGTGGAGTTGGTGAGTGTAGATGTTTGCCATGAAGTATATGATATGAGTGATTGTGAGTGGCCATTCGAGCTTGTGAGCTTGTGTGAAGCTACTTGAGCGTGTAAGCAGGTCTTGGGCACCCATATTTGACGTGCATTGGGATCAACCTTCATTGACCACTTTGGGATCCAAATAGAAATGGTTCGTGTTGGGAGATTCTTGAAATACTTTTTATTTGTTGTCCTTGCTTGAGTAGTTGGTTTGGTGCATCATTGGGGTGCTGTCTCTCGAGCAAAGTGTTGTTCACCCTTCTTTATCCAAATCCGCTTCACAGTTTGAGTCATCTGGCTTCATGCTCTCCTTTGACTGTGAGCATAGACTATTTGCTTCCTCTACTTTTTGTACTCCTTGGTTCGCTTTGTCTCGATCACTTTTGGAAAATAAGGGAATTCCATCGGATCCTTGAATTCTTTGTTGAGAATATCATCGTTCTGCATCATAGATTTTTGGACAAGTACATCAGCTTTATCTTCAAACATACTCCTAGAAGGACTAGTAGTTGGTGCCTTTCTTAGTTCCTTGAGTGCATGATTTTCAAGCTCAATTGTGACACAGTTTTGATCCACCTAAACATGAAGAAGTCCAGTTCTTAGGTTCAAGTTGACTGCATGATCATAAATCCAATCTTGACCCAAGACAAGACGCTCCATGAGATCCTCATCTTGACACACTAGCACCTTAACTGCCATAAGAACATCCTGAATGTAGATGGGAAGCTCCATCTCGCCCATGCAAGGGGTTTCCAAACCTCCCAATCTTATGCATTCTTAGGCTTCTACCTGTGCTTCTCAAACTCAAGTACATTTCTATCTACTGTTTATTGTTGCATCTTCATCATTATAGTGACTCTGTGGAATCAATTTCCCTGTGTATACTTAATCTTTTGCTATAATTTAATTTGTGATAGTTAGATTAGAGTGTCTAGTCTTTGGATATCAATTTTCATCAAGTTTGGCTCAGCATGGCTTGAGATATGAAGTAAGGAAGTTGACTGTGTTTGTACACCTTCTAGATTCTGAAAAGTTGAGATGACCCCCTGACTTGTTATATTCATTTCTCAGTGTATGATACAACTACATTAAAAAATAACTTGCTTCAGTTAGCTATGCACTTCAATTAGGTGTGTGAAAATTTTCTCTAGTCAATTCATACCAGGTTGTGAGCTCTAGGCATAAAAACCTTCTATTCCCAAAATAATAAGTTCTTCATATTTCTTGCATTTTTTAGTTATCTGTTTTGATGCAAACAATTGAAAGTGATTATCCAAAGGCCTTGGTGGTTCTAAATGCATCATAGTGAAGGGGGCCAAAGGGTTGAGTAATATGGATCGAGCCTGAAGGGGACTTGTGTGCAATGGGTTGTGGGGTATCCAAGGATGCCTTCAGTGGGTCGAGGGTGGCCTGCTACACTGGTTACAATGGGATCCCCCCATTCTCTTAGATGGTGAGGTGGAGGCTTTGCTGCTTTTAAATTGTTCTACTCTATTCCATGACAAAGCTTTATGAATTAGAATGTCATAAGCGAGGCACTGATAGATGATTCTAGTGAGGGCACAACAACCATGTAATAGGATCTTGTGTGGCCATCTCTTATGTGCCTAATGAATCTGGTCAACAATCCAATGTGGAAAATTGATCATCAGACTCTGCATGTCAGCTAAGTGCAAACTAAACTAAATCTTCTCATGAGGCATCATGAATATTTCCTACCTTAGAAACATGAAATGTTGCATGCACATTCTCAAGTGTGTATCATGATATTCTGTATCATGGCCACCATATCTTTGAGCTTTGTCAGGGTCATTTTCTTCATGTTTTCTGGGACCAATCCTTCTTTGTCTATAGGAATGTGCATCCCTTGCATATGTAGGGCTTCTCGCACTAAGTTATTGGTTAGAAGAAATCACTTCAACCCATTTCCATGCGTTAATGATGGTACCACAAAGGTGCTTGAAGCTCTAGGATCCTATGCAAGAGTGAGTGAGTTGATGATGTAAAATCACCACATAAAATCTAGTTTTGGGAGTCTAGCCGCAAAGTATTCTACCAAACCTACTCTCTGGCACATTGGCCTTAAGTCTATTGCATTCTATAATTTCTCAAACCCTCTAGTGAAGAATTGATATTTGCCCCATGTATTGTTGTATTCGATAACAACTTCCCACATATATGCACCTTCTCCTAATGGTCCTTCCATTTCACTGAACTAGTGCGATTTCTTGTTAAGTCCCATAGAGCAACCCATGTTTGGATCATGTATGGGAATGATTTGCACTATTAGCATCTCCTCTAGACATTCTTTAGGATCATTTGAATGGGCAAATCTCTGTGTCAACAATATGATAAATAGCTTGCAAACTTATTCCTTCTATATCTACGATCATGTTAGGGATTATGGTTGCTCCTAAATCTGCTAGAAGTAAGAATATCATATTAGCATTGCATTGGAAACTAGACTACACATTGTCCCCTTTACAATACCAACATGATATTCAATGTGGTTAGTAGGTTAGTTTCAGTGAGGTAGGTGTGCATACTCTGGATGTGCAATGTACTCATAATGCATCTATACCCTACAAAGGAACTTTTACATGGTTGGGCTAGGGGGTTAAATACAAGGTTTGATGTACCAAACAACTTTTATGGGGTTAAAAATCTTAACATTAGTGATCTTTACAGGTGTCCAACATAATTCTATTGAGATTTGGGGCTTTTTATGTATCCATTTCCAAGCATGCCTAGGTGGAATTGGTTGTGTGGACATGGTGATAATGGATGACCTTCATGAAGTGTGTGAAGAGAATGCCCATGGGTGTTGATTCTATCCTATGAGCTCATGTGTAGCTAATTGAGCAAGTAAGCAGGTCTTAGGCACCCATATTTATTGTGCATTGGGGTTAGCCTTCATCGATCACTTAGGTATCCAAATGGAGATGATTCATTGGGGCCAACACCTAGAGCTTTTAGCTTTGGAGTTCTTTGACTGATTTGTTCTTTTTGTACGTAGTATTGGTTCTATTGAGGGAGCCAAGGATTGCTCACACTTTCATATCCAGATCTACTTCCCTCTAGTTGTTGCCTTTTTTCGAATTGGTTTCTAAACATGAGCTTTGGTAATCTACTCCACCTACTTCCTGGACTCGCTTACTTGATGTGCCTCGATCATCTTTGGAAAAGAAAGGAGTTCCTTATTGGCCTTTACTAATCCTTCATGAGTTGTATCCTTGTGCATCATAGTGCTTTGGACAAGAACAACATCATTATCTTCATGTGCGCTCTTGGAATGACTAGGATTTGGTGCCTTTCCTAGTTCCTTGAGTGTTTGATTCACTAATACAGCTATGATCTTTTGCCGGTTCACCCAAACCTGAAGAAGTCAACTTCTTATGTTTAAGTTCACCACATGGTCATAGATCTAGTCTTGACCCAAGACAAAAGGTTTCGTAAGGTCCTTATCTTTACACACTAATACTTTTACTATCATTGGAACATCATGAATGGAGATGGGAAGTTCCACTTTGCTCATTCAAGGGGTTTCCACACCTCCTAATCCTATGAGATATGCTTCAATAGGATGGATGTTCAACTTCAAGTTTTGATAGTAAGAAAGTCTAAATGCACTAGTAGCAGCATCTAAGTCAATCAAAGCTCTTATAGGCTTTGCACTCTTTCCTTGTCCTATCTCTAGGGGTGCAAAAGGATGTCTATATATGATTCGATGATGGGTTTCACTCGACATTTGTCACATAGCCATGTGGTACCTTGGTGCCTCATAAGTGTCTTGCCTAGGTTGATATCTACCTTGTCTTCGTAATTTCATATGTCAGTTGCATTCTAGGGCTTCTCCATGAGCCTCTTTTCTAATCCATTTTTCTTCTTTTTTATGGATTTTGGCTATGTTGAGTCAATTTAGCATTTTCTCCTTGAGGGGTTCTTGATATAATTTGACTCTACATCTGCTAATGTAACTTGGTAGGATATCACCTTCTAGGATGGCTAATTAGATAGCTCCACTAGTGGAGATTCTGTTTATTATCATAGGACCATAGCCACACTTCTCCGATTTCCTAGCATGTTATTTTAGTGTATATACCAAGACTAAGTCTCCTGCTTTTAATCCCTTATCTTTCACATGTGCATCAAAGTAGGCCTTTAGTCCATTCTTGGCTACGTAGATTCCAACGGCTTCTCTTAATCTAGTTTCTCCAAGCCTTTCTAAGTCCAAACTTCTAGATGGAAGCTAATGACCTGTCCATTGATGCTCTTCTGCCACTTTCAAAGTAGGTATCAAAAATTCTAGTGGAAGTAATGCATTTTGACCAAACACCATCTAAAAGGGTGTGGCTTGGAGTACCATTTTATAGGCCACTTTGTATGCCCAAATAGCATGATGTAACTATTCGTCCCAATCAAAACGTTTATTATTCACCAACTTTGTTAGTAGTGTGCATAGAATATTATTTGCACTTTTGGCTTGTCCATTGACCTGTGGGTGTTACGGAGTCAAATTCTTGTGAATGATCATGAATTCTTGTAACAAGTATTCAATGAACTCATTCAAGAAATGTGTACCATGATTGTTGAACAATTCTATTGGCAAAACATGTCTTGTTAACACATTCATGAAGAGAAATTCGGCAGTCATTTGTGCATTGTTCTTCTTAGTAGTGTTCACTTCTACCCAATTGGTTAGATAGTCTATCTGAACAATAATGTATTCAACATATAAACTCTTAGTTGAGGGATTAATAGGTCCAACAAAGTCTATTCCCCACTTGGAGAGTGCACGTCCTCCCATCATGTGTCTTAGTGGCATCATCCTTACATATCGGATATTGAGTTCACTAAAAAAATGTCACATTGCTTCACATAGCTATGTACATCCATGTGGAGTGTTGACCACCAAAGACCAGCAAAGAGGATTTCCTTAATCACATGGTCAAGCCCAAAGTGTCATCTTGCCACTCCTCGATGAGTAGTTTCTAAAATCTTGAGATATTCACTCTCGTGGAAACACAATTTTAGGTATCCATCTCTTCCTCATCAATATATGTTATCTCCAATGAGTGCGTAATCTAGTGCTTCCTACTCTAAGCTCTTGTATCTAGCCAATGTCATTTCTTGAGGGAATGTTTTCATCCTCAAAAAATGTATCAAGGCTCACTCCAATCTGGTACCAAAGTTACTTGATATAGAGTGGCATGTTCTACTGGTGGTCTAATACCATAGATCTGGCATTCGTTGCACATCCTATGGGCATTTGCTTCCATGGTTGGCCATATACACCTAATCTTCATATATTCTGTAGGGTTCAATGCTTAGAAAGATGTTGCTTCAATGCACCTACATGTGCTAATTGCAATCACTTTGTATGCTCATCTTCATCTATACAACAAGCATCTATGCCTTTATCAATGTGTTTATACACATTACCTGCCATTATGTGGTATTTTTAAGACCTCACTACTTCTTTATCTTTGGCTCTTAGTACAAGATGTTTAGGTCCCAAGGTGAGAATAGGATCTATAGTTTTGACCTAGTTAGGCACTATTTTGAGGTTGAATAAGTAGGCATCAAGAAGTTCATATGATACTCCTTGAGGGGACTCTCTTGAAGTTAGTCTAGAAAGGTGATCCACCACCTTTCCTTACCACAACTTCAAATTCGTATTCCATTACTAAGAGGAACCATCTTACTAATCTACCAGTATTGCAAGGTTTGTTCACTAGATACAATAGAGCTTTATGGTCTGTAAAAAATTTAAACTTAAACTTTTTAACCACATATACCATTCCTAATCCTTCTCTTTCAGGACTGGTGTAATTTTATTTAGCTGCATCCAACTGCCTTCACCCATAGGTTGTGCTAGCACACATCCTATAGCATTATTGAATGCGTCCATGTGGACATGGAAGGGCTTACCCCAATCGAGTGTAGTTAGGATTGGTGTTGAACACAATTGTCATTTAAGTTCATTGAAGGAGTTCTCACACTCATCGATCAACTCAAAATTAGTTAAAAGGTTGTACAGAGGCTTTGCAATGATTGCATACATGTGGATAAATAATCGATAATAACCACAATGACCCATGAAAGCTTGTACTTCCTTAACGTTCTTTGGTCTAGGTAACTCTACAATAGCTTTGACTTTGTCCTCATCCATTGATATTCCATTCCTTGACTCTATGTGTCCTAGAATCTTTCCTTGCTTGATGATAAAAACATATTTTTTTGGGTTCAAGGAAATTTAATATTCTATACATTTGTCAAAGATTTGTTTTAGTTCAGGAATGTGTGTTTGCCTCATGTTGGAATGGGCACATAGGTCATCAACATAGACCTCTATATTCTTCTACAAAAAAATCCTTGAATACATGGCACATCAACCTTTGAAATGTAGTGGGGGCATTGGTGAGTCCAAAAGGCATCACACAAATTCAAAGATGCCCCACTCTATGGAAAAATCCATCTTATGCGAGTCTTCAAGGGCAATAGCTACTAGAATAGCTCAAAAATCCATCAAGGAAGTTGTAGACTTCCTTGCCTGCTACATGTTCTAATAGGTGTTTCGTGATAGGAAGTGCATAAATATCTCTGATAGTAGCTATGTTAACCTTCTGCACACAAGTAGTTTTCCATTCTTTTGGGCACTATGACAATGGATGACCCATTTAGTGTGCTCAATCTCGTAGATAAATCTACCTTCTATCAAACAATCTATTTCTTGTTTGATCTTTGCTGCATAATTATCATTATATGTATATGGTTTCTGCTTAGTTGGCTTGAATTCTAAAGACATGGGAATTCTATGTGAACAAATATCTTGGCCAACTCCTTTCAAGTCTTTGTAGCTTCATGCAAACATATCTCTATACTCTATTAATAACGTAAACAATTCTTTTTCCTCTTCTTGACACAGATCATGTCTGATATATGTACATCATTCTTTACCTTCTTCTATAGTCACACAATTTTTCTTGGTTTTTTCTTTGTTGTTGTATGCCTCTCCTATGAATGCTTCTCTATTAGGCATCCTGATTATGACCTTTTGATCTTCTATTTCATATTGGTTGAAGTTCTTGGGGACTTCAAAGAGAGTCTCTTCCTCTACTGAATTAGGGTTTGGTTTCTATTTTTTCTTCTTTTTTATTACTATTATTCTCTTAACCTCTTTTGATTTTTCCTCCTTCCTCCTTCTAGATTCTATTAGATAGAGGTACTCCTCTTGTGAAGCACATAAAGGCTCCATGAGGATAGAATCTTCATCTTCATCGCTATCCTTAGTTTCATTCGTACCAAGGTCGCATTCTTCAATCTCTCAATCATACATGACTGGCTCTATCGTGAAGATTGAAATGTCATAGCCATCTTCATCACAATGCGGAGTCCACTATTCCTCATTTATTGTTATGTCCATGGTGGCAAGAATTTTTGCACAACTATAAGGTTCAAATTCTTCATCTGGGAACACTATGGGTGCAAAGGCTAGGTCTTGAATTGATCTAGGGTTCTCCTTAGCACCTACTTCTTGTGTTGATAATTTTTTCTCTTCCTCGAATGCAACTTTACACATCCATAAGTGAGTGTCTTCATGCATCCAAGAAGATCTTGATCCTATGGAGTGCATAGAGTCAGTATCATCTATTGCTCTATGAATGGGGTTCCATTGTAAAGGAGGCACATCTCTATGTGAATAGTCCTTGATATTGAACTTAGTGGTAACTCCTAGTTGTTGCAAGTACAAAGAATTAATTCTCCAATCTTGAACTATCTTCAATTTTCTCATGAATGGTTTACCTATATATGCGTGGTTCTTTCCAAATTCACATATAGCAAAAGTATGCTCAAACTTTGCACCACAAGTGGTAAGATTTATTCCTTCCGAAAATCCTAGAGGTTTTGCAATGTGGCCATCTACCATTTGCAACTTCATTCTTGTCTGTTTGAGTGTCGGTTTGCCCTAATGCTTCCATAAGGAAGTGGTAGCAATGGAAACACCTACACCTTAGTCTAAGCTAGCTTTCACTATATAACCCTGATAAGTGATAGGGAGATAGGTATTTCATTCTTCTCCTTCAATCATGTCACCTATCTTATCCAAGGGTATCTCTAGTCTTGTCTTGTGTGATCCTACTTGGGAATGACTTTTAGCCACTTTTTGCACTTGATCGGCTATGTTTTTCCATAGTTCTGTTTTAATTTTGAGTAGCTCCTTGAAAGTGAGATGACATTGCACTTTGGTGTTCTTTATTGTAAGACAAAAGTCACGCAATATAACACAGGAGCAATAGCAGAGAAGATAACAGATATAGGAGAATCTCAATAATTTTCTACTAGCACCAAGTACAAAGATGATGGCGTTGTCCACCCGCGCGCTCTCAAGGTAGAGCTTAAATGGTGATCTAGACAACTCTAGAACGGGAGATACAAGGTAGAGGTATGCTGGCTCAACTCAGTGTCTCAGGTAGTGCAAGGGTCATGTATATATAGGATCATGGGTGGCCTGCCATGGACGGCTATACATGGGCGGTAGAGCGTGGGCGGCCACCGCCCGCGTAATTGCCATACACGGCTTAGACTGGTTGAACCGACCTAACAAATATAAATGATTTATGACTCCGACAGGGAATATTCCATGGAATATTCCCTTTACCGTCGCGCCGGGGGCGCTGCCCCCGGACCCCCACCAGGGGGCCAGCGCCAGGGGCCTGCTGGCCCCCTTGGACCCCCCAACCAGGGCTGCTCACCGCTGCCCCGGACCCCGCAATTGGGGACCCTGGTAACTCCCTTTCCTTATAATACCTTACATGGTCCAATATGACCTTCATCCAACATGCAAGTTGGGATTCCCATCAATTGGGTAATGCACGCTTGGCTTCTCCTCATAAAGGGGGCCTTACAAAATGTGCATACAATCATGACGGGTAGACATTGATCATATACTAACACCCCCCCTCAATGTTTACCGATGATAAATCAAGTAGGTCTCGCTCCTATGCCCATCTGTTGAAGATGCCTGTTGAGCTGCTCTCTTCCAAGTGCTTTAGTGAATATGTCAGCACAATTTGCCTCTGTTGGGCAATATTCTAGCTCCATAATTTCATCTTCAATTAGCTCACGATTGTAATGGTACTGTACTATGTGCTTGGTGCGAGCATGAAATACTGGATTCTTTGCAATAGCCATACAACTTTCATTATCACACTTGAGTACAGTTGGCATATTTGATGGAAAGCCTAGATCTGCAAGAATTCTCCTTAACCAGACTACCTCACAAGAAGCAAAACAAGTTGCTTTGTACTCTGCTTCAGTGGAGGAGAGTGCGAGAGTTGGTTGCTTCCTACTTACCCAAGAAAATATTCCTGAACCAAGTGAGAAACAATATCTAGAAACTGATTTTCTAGAATCACAATCTCCAGCCCAATCTGAATCACAATATCCTTGGAGTGTATCACCTGTGGTATACAAAATACCAAAATCCAAGGTTCCTGCAATGTACCTTAGAATTCGCATTCCAGCATTCCAGTGACTCTCCTTAGGTTTGTTGGAAAACCTGCTTAACACTCCAACAGCATAGCAAATGTCTGGTCTAGTGTTGCACAGAAAAATAAGACTTCCAACGAGCTTCCTATACTTCTTAGCATCTACATCAGGCATGTTATCATCCATAGATAGCTTATGATTTACCTCCATAGGTGTGCTAGTTGGTTTGCACTCCATCATTCCAAATGCCTTGAGAATTTCTTTGGAATATTTTTGTTGTGAGATGAAAATGCCATCCTTCCTTTGCCATACTTCAATTCCCAGACAAAAATGGAGTAGACCTAAGTCTGTCATTTCAAACTCAGTTCCCAAGCTGATCCGAGTTTGATTGATGAGTTCCTGATGATCTCCTGTAATGATCAAATCATCTACATATACAATGACGACAACTAGCTTGCTATCCCTTTTTGTTACATAAAAGTTAGCATTAGAAGTACTTCTTTCAAAACCCATGTTTTTGAAAAAATTATCTATTCGTTGGTACCAAGCCCGTGGAGCTTGTTTAAGTCCATACAAAGCTTTCTTCAACCTGCAAACTTTATCTTCTGAATTGGGCACCTCAAAACCTGGTGGTTGAGATACATATACCTCCTCCTTGAGGTGACCATTCAAAAATGCAGATTTGACATCCATCTGGAAAATAGGCCAGGACTTTTGTGCAGCTACTGCAAGTACCGTCCGAATAGTTGTCATGCGTGCTGTTGGTGCAAAAGTTTCTTGAACATCAAATCCTTCAATCTGTGAAAAACCCTGTGCAACTAATCGTGCCTTATACTTTTCTAATGTTCCATCAGCTTTATACTTAGCTTTCCAAATCCATTTAGTACCTATTACCTTCTTCTTTGGCGGCAAGTCGACTAGATCCCATGTATCATTTTTGAGTATAGTATCATACTCAGACTGCATTGCCGCTCTCCAACCTGGATCATCAATGGCTTCTTCAATGGTGGTAGGTTCCTTTATCGAACCGATGATATCTGCCATTAGAGCCATGTTAACAATGTGTTCTGAGGCTCTTCTTTGCTCCTCTATTCTCTTTGATCTTTGTAATCCATCCGATGATGATTCTGGTACATCTACATGTGGATTGTGATCATCAAAGAGCTGTTGTGCCCACTTCGGTAGTGGCTTACGCTGTGCAGCTACAACTGGTTGGCTTTTTATTGAGGAAATTTCTCCATCAGATGTTTCCTCCTCCTCAACTTTAACCTGTCTTTTGATAGGCACAAGGTGAGATATTTCTCCGTTTGATGAGATAGTAGATTTACCTTTATCTTCTACTAAGTATGGTCGTTCATCAAACACCACATCTCGGCTGACAAAAATCTTCCTTGCCTCAGGATCCCACAACCTGTATGCTTTAGACTCTTCACTATATCCTAGGAAGACACACTTTTTGCTTTTTGAATCCAACTTTGATCTTGTTGAATCAGGAATATGTGCATAACAGAAACAACCAAAAATTCTGAAATGCAAAACTGAAGGCTTTTTACCAGAATATGCTTCTTTAGGATTCATCCCCTTCAGTGCTTTTGTGTAGCTTCGATTGAGGATGTAGACTGCTGTATTGACTGCTTCTGCCTAGAATGAATCAGGCATGTCTTGAGCCTTCAACATACAACGAGCCATTTCAACTACTGTCCTATTCCTGCGCTCAACAACACCATTCTGTTGAGGTGTATGAGCTGTGGTAAGTTGCCTTTTCACACCATGCTCCTTACAGTAATTGTTGAATTCTGTTGATAAGAATTCACCTCCTCTATCTGTTCTAAATTTCTTCAGTTTCCTTCCTGATTCATTTTCTACATACTTATGCCACGCTTTAAATTTTTCAAAAGCATCAGCCTTCTCTCGAATGAAATAAACCCACATCTTTCTACTATAATCGTTGACTAACAGCAAAAAGTAGAAAGATCCTCCTAAAGCAGGTGTAAACATTTTACCGCAGAGATCAGCATGTACCAACTCTAGAGGAGCTTGAGATCGATTGCTGGTCTCTCTTGGAAATGCCTTTCGTTGTTGCTTGCCCATCATACAAGCTTCACAAGGTTCTTGCAACTCTGAAAATGCAGGCAAATGAGCAACCATCCCTGTTCTTTGCATCTCCTTCAAAACTGCAAATCCGAGATGCCCAAATCTTTGGTGCCATAACCTGCTTACATCTTTATCTTCTGTAGCAGTTAAAGCACTTAACTCATACAAGTTATCCCGTCGTATCCCTTTACCTACAACATTACCTGATGAATCCATGATTTCTACACCACTCTTATTGAAGTGAACTTCAAGTCCACGATCTGTTATTGCAGAAATTGACAACAAATTTCTTTTGAGTGTAGGTACATAGAGAACATCGGATAACTTTTTCTCAACACCTGGAGAAGTGATAAAAGAGATGGTTCCAGTTCCTTCGGCTAGACACTTGGAGTCATTTCCCACCACTACATTGATGGATTCCCGCAGAGGCACTAGGGAACTATACCAATCCTTTTTACTGGTCATATGGCGAGAAGCTCCACTATCTAAAATCCATGGTTCATCAGCACGAGCTTGAGCAGATGAACATACCTCTTCAATAGCTACCCAAAGTTCCAGCTCTGTGTTGTTTGCAGACTCTTTGTTCTTCCATGATGATTTTACAGTCCCATTCCGTTCATCAGCTTGCTTCTTCCTCCAATCCTTGATGGCATGGCCTTTCTTTTCACAATAGAAGCAACTTCCTGTGAACTTTTTCTTCTTTGGCTTCTTCTTTGATACATCAGAAGAGCCTTTACCTTTTGCATTTGCTGAAAATGCAGCATCACTTATGCTTTGCCGATTCCTCAACCGCATCTCTTCTTCTAAAAGCATAGCACAAAACTCTTCAAATGTGAGGGGAGTTGGTCTTACCTGAGTGTTAAGGGCTGTTACTAATCCATCATACTTTGCCGCAAGAACACGTACACATCTTCGAGCCAGCTCTTCTGGTGTTATAACAACACCAACTGCAGCCAATTGGTCTTGAAGATGTTTTATCCGTTTGATAAAATCTTCAGCCTTTTCAGAATTAGAATGCTTTTCATTTGCCAACTGATTTTCTAAATTCTGTATCCTAGTGTGGTTCTTGGTCTCATATTGTCGAGCCAATATGCCCCAAGCCTCATGTGCTTTAGTAGTATGTTGAACTAAAGTAAGCACAGAATCACTTACACTAGTGACAATCGCACATAATGCATCAGCATTCCGCCTCTTCCAAGCTCGTAGAAGATCTGGATCTGGCTGAATCATCAATCTTGAATTAGCTGGATCTTCAACTGGTATAGGCTTTGGATCCAGTCCCATCGGTCCCATGACAGTGTCAAGTAATTCATAGGAGTCCAAAATTGCAGAAATTTTGAACTTCCAGAGTGTATAGTTGGATCCATCCAGCTTCCCTTCAATGAATGCAGGTGGACGAATTCGAATAGGTGTAGCATTAACATTAGCTGAAGCACCAAGATGAGTGTTCGACGATGAAGCCATCATGTAATCACTCGAATAATCTACTGATATTCTAGTATGCTAGTAGGCTAAAATAGTGATACTTCTCAAGCTATTCGAACCTTATGGCTCTGATACCATGTAAGACAAAAGTTACGCAATATAACACAGGAGCAATAGCAGAGAAGATAACAGATATAGGACCCCCCAGCCAGGGCTGCTCACCGCTGCCCCGGACCCCACAATTGGGGACCCTGGTAACTCCCTTTCCTTATATGGTCCAACATGACCTTCATCCAACATGCAAGTTGGGATTCCCATCAATTGGGTAATGCACGCTTGGCTTCTCCTCATAAAGAGGGCCTTACAAAATGTGCATACAATCATGAGGGGTAGACATTGATCATATACTAACATTTATTACATCAATATTCCTAGGTACAATTGAGGTTTTGTTCCTTACCATGACCATGGGTGGTCTCATATGGATAGAATTAGAGTCCCATGGGCTTGTGAAATGAGGAAATTCTTATAAGGAATTGGACTCTAATTCTAACTATTCACTAGTTTGAGACTCCTCTTGTTCTCCATAGATAGAGGGAATGTCATGTGGAAACTGATTGCAAAGATCATCCATTAACTCAATGGGAGGTGGACTCTCACTCTACTTGGCTTTTTTTGAATATTGATGTACAGAAGAAGGGATTCTAGGATCAAAAGAATTGGGAGCATAGGCTTCCTTGCGGGGAAGGTCTATCCCTTCACTTCTAGCGTTACTCACCTGCGATGTTGGTTTCCTTGATTTGGCCATTATTTTCTCTAGTTTCTCTAGTAATCCATCAAAGTGCAATTATGATTTGGCTGAGTTAGTGCAATTGAAAAGGTGGCTGGCCTCAAACATGGTTTGAGCCAATTCCACCATTCTCACACATAGCTTAGTTCTTTCAATCTTTTGCATAGAAAAAAATTCCGATTTTTCCTATCGTGATGGAAAATTACATAATCATGATATGCATTGTTCCTACAATAGCGTGTTGCACTTTGTTTTACAAAATGATCAAGTTTTGTGTCTATCATGATTGATAGAGGGCTACACCTTAGGACCTATGCAAAGAATTTATGTACCTGCTAGAGCTGCTACAGCTATTGTAGATGTCGATACTTGCAAGGAAGCTCACGAAACACACAAAAACATGATGCGCACAATCTCTCTCTCTCTCTCTCACTCTCACAAGTGAAATGAGGGAAGGTGAGGTACAAGTGGGGATATGGTCAAAAGCTGAAAATTCAATGAAGAAGGAGATGGAGGTGGGAGATGGTGAGGAAGGTGATGATGATGTAAAAACTAAGAAAACAATAAATAAATTACCTAATTATTTACCATTTCAATGTGAAACCTCTATGTCTTACCATCACATGCTCGTCCTGAAATCTCAATCCTTTGCAATGGTGCCAAATTCGGTGTTAGTATAGCACAATGATACACATCAAAATGAGGAGATCCACCTCATAATTGTTCATTCCGGAAGACATGATGGTGGTATGGTGACCATGATCAAGGAACAATGGAATGTTTTATTAGCTAAAATAATGATTACCAAGTCTTTTTCTCACTTCAATTCCCAAAACAATGCTCCCAAAAATGAGGTCTGTAGCTCTTTTTATAGTTTTCTACTACTTTTGGCCCTATCCAAACCTATTGTCAGACTAGTTAAAAAAAATAGGTTTCTATCCTATTTTGAGGCTCACACGAGCTCAAAAAAATACAAAATCTGATACAGGTACTTCTAGTAATCCTCAAGGTCTTTCGCTTGAAAAAAAGGGAGTTGGTATTACTAAAAACGAAATTTATAATGATGTGTAGTGACTAAAATCACTGTTTTAAAAGAAGTAGGGATTTTTGAATTTTAATAGGCCTAGTTTCTTGATCTTCTTTGACTTCCTTGTCTCCTTGGCCTTCACTCTATCCTCACTCTCTTTGACTGGTCTGTCTCATGCTGCTTTGCCTTGTCAAGCCACTTGGACCTCCTTGGCTATTGCCAACACATAGAGTGAAGAATATAAAGTTGAGGTTGAAGATCAAGTGGCTATGAGAACTACATCAAATGAAAGACATATGGCTGAGGACATAGCATTAAAAACAAATATTGAAGAGTTACATGGAAAGTATATAGAACAATGCAATCAAGACATGGATCAACTAAGACTTAAGTGTGAAGATAAACTAGAGATTGATCAAGCATTACAAGTTTCCCTTGACAAAGTACAAGTACACGATGGATGCATACAAGAACTAAAGGCATAGGTCTAAGAGTTCAATGCTCCCAAATTGAAAACTAATATCAGCTTGGTTCAAATGGTGTTTTCTATTCCCATGGTGCATGTTACAGAGATAAAGGTACATCCCCTCTCTCCACTCCTTGATCCATCACCTGTACCAAGGGAAGATGATGATGTATATGATATACCCAACATCCCATATGTAGCATCCCTAGAGTACAAGGAATGGGCAAACCTTGTAGCCCGATTGAATCAAGAGTTTGAAGATGAAGTTGTGAAGTGCATGAAGGAAGCCACTAATAAATAGCAAAGACATAGAACAAATTGTATGTCCCTTCTAGATACCTTTTGGGATAATGAAAGAGAAGAATCAAAGATATATTAGAAGGTTGACAAAGAAAAATTCAGATCTAGACCTTAAATTCACTCTAAATATGTTAAACTATATACCAAAACAATTTAACAAAGTAGATCTTATATGGACGAAGGAGTTTTTGGCAAAGAATCCAACATTATGACCACATTGGGAAGATGTCCCTTATTTATTACAGGTTAATCATACATTTTAACGTAAGCCACAATGAAAATATTGAACAAAGTTTTGTAAAAGTCATAGGAAGGGAAATACTACCAAAAACGAGCTCAATTTTCCCATTGTTGAGCTTGCCACATGGCTACTTATTGACAAAGGATCACATGATTCACATGATAGAAATTTGGATCAAGGTACACTCTGATTTCTTGACCTCCCAATAGAGACAATCAACAAGATCTTGAGTATGATTCTTAAATTTGAAAGTATAAATTTCTTAATTATACTGGAATAAATTGTGGCATCAACCACTTCCCTTTATCTTTTAGTTACTCTTAGTAGAGCCACATGCATCACATATTTTTCTCGCTTGATATTTTTGTCAATCCCTTATCTACAAAGCTTTGAGGAGGCATTCTTTAGAGGATTTTTGAACAAAAGTCAGAAATATTTTTGAAGATGAACTCTAATTTGAATGCATAGTTCAAAGCATATAAACTTCACTTTTTTTCATACAACAAAAATGCTCTTGATGACCCTGTAAAGAGAGAGCAATGGAAGGAATTTCTCATGAGGCATGCAAAGGTCATCAATTAAAAGTAACAGGGAATTTACCATGCATATAAATAGTGTCAAAACTACTCCATTAGAGATGATAGAATGGTTGAAGGTCGAGGTCTACAGAAGCACGTGAACAACACAAGGAAGAAGAAGAAGCTTGGAGCACAACACACAATACTGAATGTGTTACCACTAGAATGTACAAAGATAAGTAACCCATTAGGGTAGTAGGCATATATACAAGCCGAGGGAAAAAAACCTCATTAAGATGGAAAAGAGTGCCCCAGTGGTCCTAGAGTGTTCACACACATCACCACCTAAATATATCAACAAATCCCCCCTGGGAGTGATGCGGTGAACAAGGAGCTAGCACTCATGTATAAGGAAGTGCCAAGCAATGTGGAATCAATCCACAAAAGGAGGTAAGCCCAAAGCTTTGCAAAAAGCTTCAAACTTCTCCCTAGGTAGAGCCTTTCTGAAAAGGTCTGCAATGTTCTCTTGTGTGGGCACATATGCAAAGATGACCTCTCCAGTAGAGAACCTCTCCTTGACATAATGATAATGCACCTCAATGTGCGAGCATGGAACATAGGGTTCGTCCAATTGCCAATGCGATATGACTATCAGTGAAGATGGTGGTGGCAAAAGACTAACCAACACCCAAATTAGCCATAATGCATCTGAGCCACACACACTCAATTCGCTTTTAAGCCTATACTCAACCTCACAACTCAAAGTGGCCACAGTAGGCTGCTTCTTGATCAACCAAGATATACATGAGCTACTACGCATGAAGCAAAAGCCACTAGTGGACAAACGAGTGTCATAGCAACCAGCCCAGTTAGAGTGAAAAAAAGCATGTTAATGTAGCGGTAGTGACCCCCCCCTTGCGATAAGACAATCCAAGTAGTCGGTTACCACTCAAGTAGCAAAAGTTGCACTTAGCCACATACCAATGCTTGACACCTAGGCAATGCATAAACCTACTCATATGTGAGACAACAAACTCAATATCTGGCCGAGTAATGCATAAGTAAATCAAGCATCCAATAGCGAGCTGATAGAGAACACCATCAAATGCGGGATACATCATGAAGGCTCAATTGTAAACCTTTCTGCATAGGAATGGCAATAGGTTTACAATCTTCAAGGCCAAAATGCTGCAATAGTGTATCAATATATTTTGATTGACACAAAGCCATTCCACCATCAACTTGCATGAATTGAATGCCCAAATAATGATGCAAATTCCCCAACATCTCAAATGAGGCATGAAAATCAGCCTTAAAATCAGCAATATTTTTCTCATGAGGACCAGTGAGCCGCATTTCATCAACATACACAAAAATGATCAAAAGCACATCATTTTCATGCTTAACATATAAGGTGCTTTCAGTTGGACTGTTCTCAACACCATGTGCAATTAGATAGGCATGTATTTTTTCATAGCAAGCATGTGGTGCTTGCTTTAAACCATATAATGCCTTCTTTAACCTACACCCCTGATTTTCATGCCCTTTCTCCACAAAGCCACAAGGCTGAAGAACATACACTATTCATGCAATTCACCATTCAAAAATGCACTTTTAATGTCCAATTTATGTACATTCCAACCATGATTAGCTGCAAGTGCACAGATGCTATGGACAATAGTCATTCGGCAAGTAGGAGCAAATGTTTCATCAAAATCAACACCTCTTTCTTGAGCATAACCCTTTGCAAAAGGCCTAGCTTTATACCTATCAATTGTTCCATCATGCTTATGCTTCAACTTGTATACCCACTTGGTGCCAATGACCTCTTGCCAAGAGGCAAGCCACATAAAGACCAAGTACCATTTTTCATGATAGCATAATATTCTCATTGCATAGTAGCCATCCAATTTTTAGAATTTTGTGCTTCATCAAAGAAAACAAGCTCATTCTCATCACAGAGACTAGAGGTAGCCATATCATAGCAATCTGATGCAAAAGAGGCACTATGAGAGTCTGAATGAGTACGATATGATAGAGGTGCATCTAATTTAATTATCATGCGAAGTCTACACCAGCCATTTTGGCATAGTTTTTGCCTCCTCAATATCACCTCTCTCATCAACAAGTGCATGATTCATGTAAATCTGCATCATAAATGCAATGATTTGCATCATTACATGAAGCCTGTAAAGGTTGAGAAGTTGCCTCATTAGGCCCAACACTAGACTTTCCAACTATAAAAAGAGGCAACAAAGTATCATACATGTCTTTGGAGCTAACAAATGTCTCTTTAGTACATGAACATAATGGTTGAATAACATCTTTCACAAAAACAACATCGCAGCTAACCAAAATGTGTTTAGTCTATGGATGATAGAGATGATAGCCTTTGCTTTCAGAACTATATCCAACAAAAATACATTTCACTGCTTTATCATCCAATTTTCTACGATATTGTTCAGGCACTAATGCATATGACAAAGAACCAAAAACATGCAGGTGAGCAACAAATGGCTTGCGACCATGCCAAGCCTCATATGGAGTGATAGACTACAATACTTTAGTGGGACACCTGTTAAGTACATATGTTGCACACATGACAACCTCAAGCCAGAATTCCCCCCTGGATCAGAACGGAGGGTGCCCATTTTACATGTTGATAGATTTTCAGCCAAAATCAAAAACTGTTTGAAGCACATAAAGACTTCAAGCTTTACTTTGAATGGATATACCCATGCATGCCTGGAAAAATCACCAATGAAAGGCACGAAGTAAAGATAGTTTCCAAAAGATGCCATCTCCGTAGGACCATAGACATCACTATGTACAAGGTACAATTTCCAAGTAGCTTGAACTGAACTATCTTTTGGGAAGGATGAATGTTGCATTTTCCCCAAAATACAGCCTTCAGAAACATGTTTATCGAGTGCCTCAAGTTTGCACAAAGAGGACACCATTTCAGATGTCTACAGGAGTAGCAAACTAGCAAAATTTAGATGGCTAAAGCATGCATGCCAAAGCTTTGCATCTGACATAGCTTGAGAATCATGTACTGCACATGTTGAATCATTAACAGATTTTTCATAGTATATAAGCTTATATAGCCCAAGACATAAAATGTCAGAAGTAATAACCACATCACCATTTGATAGATCATGAACTATACATTTGTCATCAACAAATTTCACAACCAAGCCAATCTTGGCTAAAGCTGAAACTTATAACAAATTCTTTTTTATCCTTGGCATAAACAAAGCATGCGACAATGTAAAAGAACTACCATCAGTGGTAATCAAAATGATCTTACCAACTACCATGATAGAATAAGTGAGGACTTGTTGGCACATGTGATAGTATTCCCTGTAGGGGTATGCTCCAGTGAAGTGAAGAAACTACACTGCGAGGTAATATGTTTGGTTGCCCCACTATCAAAGTACCAATCATCTGAGTCTACTACAGACATACACTGTTTAGGAGACGATGGGTCAAAAGTACAAACAATGGTAAACACCCATTCTTCATTCTACACTAGATTAGCAGACTCTGTTTTTGGTGTAGAGGCCTTTGCAACAACCATTTGCCTCTTTTGCAGCCACTTTTGGACAATTCATTATGACATGATCATTTGCTTTATAGTACTTGGAAAACAATTTATTCTTTTCTATTTTCTTGTCATCTTTGTCATCCTTCTTTGATTGTGTAGAATTAGTAGATTTGTGCTTACTAGTAGAAGAGCTCCATTTACCTTTGCCCTTTTGACTAGCCATGAAAGCTTGATCTGCAACATGCATAATGGACCTATTCTGCCTACACTGATCTTCTTGCAATAGAACAGAGACTAAATCCTCAAATGTTAAGGCATTTGGATTGCCTTTCATCATCAAACAAATACTAGAAGCAAAACTTTGATATGAATCAGGAAGACCATTCAGAATAGTCTGCAGAAGTGAATTGTGTGGTTAGACTTCATTAGTAGATATCAATTGTTCCTTCAAATCTTTGATCTTTGTCAGAAAACTATCCATGGAATCATCTTCATTCATGTGCTCATGGTTATGTACCCACATGAAGTTCCACCACCAATTATGAATTGCCATGGCATAGCAAAGCCAAGGTCATCCTAGTAGTAGAGGAAACCCTCCTAGTGAGCAAGGAAGCCTAAGGACCATGAAGTCTAGCACAAACTATGATCCTTTTATTTCCAAAATGACACTCTCAACTATTCCTATAGGTTTTATGTTACAATGGTGTGGAATTTTCACCTTGAATTGTGCGTCCTTCGAGGGTCAAAGTTCTAATTGCAGCATGGTCACTTCCAACATAAGGTTGATACTCGAACTCCCATTAATGATAACTCTGGATAACCAGTGGTCGATAATCCTCACAACTACCCATGGGCTAAAGTATTCTATAAGTGGAGCTTGTGCCATGAAGTTGGTACCCTAGCCAACACTTATGAGGGTTGAAGCACCTCAAGATTTCACTAGTTTCAACATCATTGAGTGCACATGCTTAGGAGCTCATAGAGACTTACTTGTTGATACGTATTCCTTAATATTTTTGAAGCTAAAAAAGGATTCTTGGGAGCCTTGATTGTTGGCTTAGGAGCTTTGGCCTCCAACTCCTATTGGGCAGTCCAAAATGCATCATCTATAATTCTACCTAGGGGTTGGCATTTGTTCTTAACCTTGCATGATTTAGTAGTCCATTCATAACTTTCCTCAGTGGGTCATCTACATACCTCTTCTTTTGGTGCTTCTCCTATAGGCTAGGTCCCACCAATCTTCTTCCTTGTTCCAATGTGCATCGATCCCAGGTACACACTTCTTCTTGTGGTATCTCATGTAGTTGGAAAATATGGGGGGGTGGGAAAATGAAGTGTAGAAACATGGAATGAGCTGTTTGTTTGACTTGAGGAGGTCTACTTCAGATAGTCCTTTTTGTAGTGATCACATAGGTCCAAGAAGTTCTCAAAGGGTGGTGCATTCTTTGGTAAGGGACATTCACTTTGAAAATGCTTGTACTTACCACATTGATAACACATGATAGGGCGTCTTGGTTGGTTTTGTATTCCTTTAGTCAGGTTTGAGGGACCACTTTGCATGTGATGAGTAGAAGAAGGGGAGTAGAACAATGGTGCACTAGGTGCATTTCCAAGGATGGAGCTGTTGTTGGTGGATGTGTGTTGTGTGATGAGGATGGAGCTCTAGGAGGTTAATGCTAGTTTTCCCTAGTATATTGTAGGCTATGGCTCTCACATCCCCTTTAGGTAATAACATCTCCTAGTTTCGTGTCCCATCTTCCTACAAAATTGGTAGATGGCTTTGTTGGAACACTCCAAATCAGGGTGGCCCTCTTGCTAGCATATCGTACATGAGAGCGTAGAACTTTCCTTTCTTTCTTGTAGTTCTTGAATTTCTCATTGGAGGCTGGTGACCATATCATCTTTTGTGCTTGCAAAATTTTTTTGCTACAATCAAAGGTCTTGGAGCTATCTTTTGAGTTGTACCATTGGATTGTCCCACCCTCATACCGAGGAAGGAACTTCACCAAAATGAATTTGAGCCTACTCAATTGCTATTATTTGGCCACAAATTTGTCTAATGAAGCCTTGGGAACTAGGATGTCCTAGAGTTTGTGCTCGATGCTGACAAGAAGTGACTTTTCCCCGATGCTGACAAGAAGTGACTTTTCTACCCACTTCTTGACTAGGAATTTACCTAAGGCTTTTGGAAACTTTTTTACCAATGGATTTGTCCTAATCAACAACTCGAGAAAAGATTCTCCTTTGTTAAGGTGGAGGTTCTTGAGTTCATCCAAGACCTTCAGTGGAGTTCCCATATCTAAACCTGCCAAAACATCTCCCTTTAGAGTCCTCTAGATGATAGAATGACCTTCTTTAAATTGGATGAACCACTTGTCTACCAGCCCATCCAAAGTCATTGAGAAAAAAGTAATGAAGGTGTACATTCTTCCTTCCAATCCTCCTCTTGCATTGCGGTAGAAAGTGTCACATAAGATTGTTGGGGGCTTTTCTGGAAGCCCCTCTAAAGGTGGGGAAATTGATGTTAATGAGGGATATTATGGAAGCTAGATCTCCTTCGGCCATGTCATAGTCGAATGGAAAGGATTCGATTGAAGAATTTCATGGATAATGTGTCACGAGGAAGGAGATAAGGAAGAGAGCTCACACACACTCTCACTCTCAAGGAGTAGCACACAGATTGAGGCAAGGAAGAATGATGTTCTTCTTCTTCTATTACATAAAAAGGAATTTACAAGAATGACCTAAAAAAAAACAAGAATGATCAGTACATAAGGAAAAACCTAATGTCTGCGAATGAGTGAGCTAGCAAGGAACAAATGTGCCATCACTCTCGGTAGATAAATCTAATAGATCTTAATGAAGTATCCCTGGCATATATCGGCATGACCACTATACATGTCAGAGAAATGAAAAACTAGTACATGTCATCTTGGATCATCACATGTTGAGCTTGATATCTCAACACTCCCCCTCAAGCTCAATGCCATATCCTGTAATCCAAGCATCTCCCGAAACTTCTTCAACTTCTCTGATCCAAGTGATTTGGTGAAAATATCAGCAACCTGCTATATTTGTTCTCACATAAACAAGATCAATATCACTTGCTAATACCTTCTCTCCGATGAAGTGATAATGTACCTCAATATGCTTTGTTCTAGCATGGAAAACATGATTTTGTGCTAACTATATGCTGCTAAGATTATCACAATAAATAGTGATAGGCTTTCCCACTTCCAGACTTAAATCTACAAGTAGCATTTCCAGCCATGACGCCTCACATGCTGCCATTGGAGCACCTCTGTACTCAGCCTCTGTACTCGACAAAGCAAGAGTGGGTTGCTTCTTGCTGCTCCATGTAACAGCTGCACTCCCAAGTGAGAATAGAAAACCACTAGTAGATCTTCTATCTGGAATGCTACTAGCCCAATCTGCATCGGTGTATCCATAAACCTACAAATCTACACCAACCTCATAAAAAAATGCATAATCCAGAGAAGCACTCACATAACGTAGAGTGCGCCTCAGAGCATCCAAATGTGGCTTCTTGGGAACCTGCATAAATTGACTTTCAAGTCCAATAGTATAACTTAGATCAGGCCTTGTAATTATGAGATATATAAGACTTCCCATGTTGTATTTTATGGAATCATGGAAGGTCAATGGATTTTTAATGTTTTAAATGTCCAGAAGGTTTTAATGTGGTTGTGTTTGATCTAGCAGGCGAAGAAGCATGAGGGTGTGGATACAAGTGGATGCGCGTAAATAAATAAATTCAAAGACTAAATCGAAGACTTCTAGAATAGTTATATTTAGGTTTATCTTGTTGTAAAAGTAGTGGTTCACTTTAGAAAGCTACGCCTTTTGTAAATAAAGTAGTTTTTTCTAAAAGACGCTTCTAAAAGTGACAGCCCTCATGTAACTTCTATTTTCAGGATTTAATAGAAATAAACCTATAAATACGTGTACTCTGAGAGACTTGTCCATCAAAGTACATGGGGGAAGATTGCACCCAATATCGTGTCGATTGTTTCTCTGTTTCTGATTCCTGTTTCGTCTTCTTTTTGCCTCTATGTGTGCGTGCGCTGAAGGACTTGATAACAGTGGTATCAGAGCCTAGCATGTATCACTTCTTGATATATTTAGGTAGTGATATGTGTGTGAACACTATAGGACTGCCAAGGAAGTCCTATAGTTCATTACACACTTTTATAATGATGGGTACCATGCCTTCCACACATCCATCCTCCTAAATTCTTGTTGATATATTTAGGTAGTGATATGTGTGAACACTATAGGACTGCTGGGGCACATTTTTCCCTCTTTAGGAGGTTTTGTTCCCTCGGCTTGTATATATGCCTAGTGCCCTAATGGGTTACTTATCTTTGTACATTCTAGTGGTAATACATTCAATATTGTGTGTTGGTTCCAAGCCTCTTCTTCATCCTTGTGCTACTCGCATGCTTTTGCAGACCTCGAACTCCAACAATTGGTATTAGAGCAGGTCACTACTTCATCTAGGGTGTTGTCAACACCTCTCCGATCACAGTCTTAGAATCACACGAAAATTGGTGAGCATACTCAAGCTGATTAGGAGATCAAAGGCTCAATGGTGCCGAAATCATGATATGAGCTCGTTTCGGCCTCCAAATGCACTATCACAATGCTTATGTAGGCTATTTTTCCTTTTTGTGCCAAAGATATATACAAGTTTTGGTTCGCCAGCATAAGCATCTCAAAGTCTACTACATGCTTAGCAGGACTCGATAGGGTACGACTTTTCAACTTTTTGAGATACAGTCAATTTTTTGGATCAGGGTATTTTAATCAGTGGCCATGGCTGAAAGCAGTGATGTATTCTGTATGTGGGTTGTTGAGGATAAGTTAGATGGTACGAATTACCCATTACGGGCTTATATGATGGGTCATGTATTGGTCACAAAAGGATTGTAGAATATTGTGCAGGGTATTGAAAAATGTCCTATTATACCTACAAATACAAGTACTGAAGTTGATGCAGATCGCATGGAAGATGTTAATATTCTGTAGATTCATGTTCATGCTACGGTTTTTGCTACACCTACTGCAAAGCAAATAAGTTGGGATGGTAGAGATGCTCAGACACATGCATTGATAGCCTTGTCTATCGAACGTGCCATTATTCCTCACATTTGCTCTTACAGAATAGCTAAGGATGCTTGAGATACACTTAACATTTTATACCAAGCAAGGAATGAGGCTCATGTTGCTGTACTCAAGCACATGCACATGGAAATAGGTCCAAACCATATGTGGATGGGCACAACAACCTCACTCACTATGCAAGAAGGAATAGAGCCAGATTAAAGTGGCCTGAATGGTATCTATTAAGAAGAAGATTTGCTTAATTCAATGGGAGTTGAATCTGCTCTATGCGACACCATCATCTATAGTTTGCATTCATCCAATGGGGTAAAGGAAGATGCAAATGTAGAACTCATAGGGCTAGCTGAGCCCATAAGCAATAGAAGAAGAGGGAAGAAGAACATATCTCAAGGGGAGCATGTATTCTTCTTGGCCATGACTCCCTGTTGTTCTTTCTTTTTTTTTGGAAAAACACATTTGAACCAAAGTGTGGTTCATATTTCTTTAATTGTTTGAGAGGATCAAAGCCATCTAATTTTCTATCCTTGGAGGTGATACTCCCATTTTCAGGTTTCTCTAGTTTGTATAGAGAATACATATACTTTACATGATCCCTTATACAATCGTTGACTTGAATCTCTCTCAAGAACTTATCTTTTATGCCAGAATCAGGTTCCATGTCAACAAACGCTAATTCATCGTCGTCACATTTTTCTCCTTGCACTAGAATTAGTTCTTTCTTTTTTATTTTCTCAAGAATTGAGCTCATGGACAATCCATTAATGTCATACCCTTCAACGTCACAATGTTGATTCAAGGTATGTTCATTCATAGAAGTTTCCATATTGGCTAGGATTCGCATCCAACCATGTGGCTCAAATTCTTCATCATCAAATCTTTAATGAATGAATGCTAGATCATCAATAAATCCATCTTGCATCATATAACATGTGAGATCTATCTTGCTAATCTATTCTCTTCTCTATGAGCTTTTTTGAAAACCCACAAATTCACATCCTTATTCATACATAAGTCTCAGTTTGATGATCTATCCAAAAGGATATCGTCTACATCCTTACATACATTGTTCCATTGGATGTGAGGGATATCTCGATGTTTAAAATCAAACAGATTGGTTCTAGTCGTAATCCTCAAGATATGGAGCATTGTTATGTACCACTTTCATTTGTTTCATGAACCATCTTCCTAAAATCATCTCATAGTTTCTAGCTTGATTGAAGTTACATATTGCTAAAGTGTGATCAAAGTCTACTCTACATTTGTTCAATTTTATCTTTTCGAGAAACCCTATACGTCTTTAAATGTATTCCTCAACCAATCGCATCTTTAGAGGAGTAGCTTGTAATGCATTTTTTCCCAATTCTCCCAAATGGATTTGGGGCTATTGCTACACTTGCCACACTCTATAGAATAGCCTTTGTAGTGTGCCCATTGAATGTGATAGCAAGGCAAGTATCGCTTTCATCTCCCTCATTACATTCTCCTATCTTGTTTGACACATTCTCCTATACTCAACACCCTCCTCCTCCTAGACTTTGTCGTCCTCGACAAAGCTAAGATAAGAGGGGCATACATTGCAGCACTGTTCAGGTTTGGGTCTTCAAGTCTTCAGATTTGCAGCTGTTCAAGCCTTCAAATTTGCAAGTTTTCAGTCTTCAGGTCTTCAGTGTTGAGCGACACAATCCCCCTAAGGGGCAGTCGGCCCAACAACCGCTGGTGCCAAATATGCAGCAATCCTTCTGAGCAAGTCTTTAGAGGACCTGAAAATTGCAAGTCCAAAAGCTCCATGTGCATACACAACCATTGCAAACAAGACAGAGCATGCAGCATACACAACACTTAAGAGCAGTCCTAGCATCAAAGCTGTACCAAGCTTCCCACAAGATGGCTGGGAAAGTGGACACAATCCCCAAAATAGGGCAGTCGCACACTGAAGTAGCTCAAGTCCAAAATCTAACAGCACACCCTGAGTAAGAAAGAGATTGAGAGGGCACCACCAGCTTTGGGATCCATCAAGCTTCCTGATTGGTGAGTGTGCACCATCACCAACATGTAGAAGGCACTTTTAGTAACTTGTTGTCTATAGATAGGACTTGAGACATAGTCCCCCAGAAGGCCAATCACAAACGAAATTCACAATTGGATCCTCACTGTCATCCCTGACCAGATGAGTAGACACGATCATACCAGTGTGAGTACCCACTCTGAGAATCTGAGGAAAAACCATCTGTACATAGCAAGGCATCCACATATAATGCAGATCATCTTCTCCAAGCAAGGGAAAAGGCAGCAGACCAAATCCCCACTTTGGGCAGTCACACAAAAACCCAAAAACCCTGTGCCAACCAATATCTGTTGAATATTCATATATAAACTCATGAAAATGTCATGCAGCATCCCTGCTAGCAGTCAGCAAACCTGGTGCTTCTGAAGCCATTAACCTACAAGATACTGACTGAAGACTATCAGTAGGCTCTGAAGCCCAGGAGCCACCTCTATCCATTCCCTTTATGCACATGCTTGGCCTACAAATGATATGCAGCAACCTCAAAAAGGCACAAAAAAATGAGAACAAGTAAAGCTCCAAAATAAGGATTTGGCAAGCTTCACACTTATAAATCATGTGTTGCCTTGTGATATGGCAAACCAAGTACACTTTGGTCCCTGCAAATCTGTTTGAGTGTCCTCTCACCAATGTGAGAAAGCCTTTTGTGCCATATCTCCAACTCTGTTAGAGTTTGAGATCCATAGCTAAACAAAGCTATGTTCTTTGTATCTTCCACTTCAAAAGTGAAAAGCCTTCCTGTCTTTTCTCCTTGGGCAATCCTTCGAAAGCCTTGCCTTGGGTCTTCAACATATGCTCCAAATCGGTTGAATCTAACCTGCAATCCTTTTTCAACAATCTGTCCAACACTTATTAAATTTTTGGTAATTGTAGGGACATACAAGACTTTGCTTAAGAGATTCATATTCCCATCTGATGTCTTCACATTACCTATCTTCTCCACTGAGTGCTTTGTATCATCTCCTGTCTGCACTTCATGCTTGTTATGAGGATCTTCCAAATCAGAAAGTAAAGCCACATTTCCTGTTACATGGTTCGAGCAGCTCGAATCAATGTAAAATATGTGATCATCATCCTTACCCTTCTTCGCTGATAGATTCATAATCAATAATGAATCTTCATGACTTTGGTCCTCTGCATAGTTATTGTAATCTCTTCTTCCTCTATGGCCACTTTGATAGTTGTTGTTGTTGTAATTGTTGTTGTAGTAGTTGTTGTTGTTGTAGCCTCCATTGTATCTACCTCTATTTGATCCATAGCCACCTCTATTGAATCCTCTTCCTCTTGAGTTCCTCGGGTTCCTGAAACGTTCTTCAGTAGTATGGTTAGATAAGCCACATATGTTGCAAGGTTGAGATGATTGGAATCTCCCCCTGCCTTGCTTTCCACCTCTGCCTCTTCCTCTAGCTCTTCCTCTACCTGCAAAGTTTGCTTGGAAAGAGCTTCCTTCATCTTCATTCTTCCTATTCTTTGACTTGTCCTTGACCTTAGCTTTATCAGAATATAAGGCAGAAGTTTGATTACCTCTTGAGGACTCACCACCTTTGCTAATCTTTGCTTCATGAGTGAAGAGTTGGCCCATGAGTGTGTTGAGGTCGGGTACATGCATATCCATGTATAAATCCATGGTTGTTGTGAATGACTCCCACTTGTCGTCTGCTTTGATTCCATTCATGATTTGTCTTATGATTTGCTCCTCTTCAATTACCTCTCCAACGCTTCCAAGTTGGTCGGAAATCTCCTTCATCTTTGTGACATAATCAGTCACATTTTGCTTCGGGCTTTTCTTCATTGTTGTGAACTCCATCCACAATTGGTTCTTCCTTGCTCGAGTGTTGGAAGAGAAGAAAGAAGCAAGTGCATTCCAGGTTTCTCTTGATGTCTTGCATCCCTTGACATGAGGTAAAAGAAAATCAGAGATTGAGTTTAGAATATAGGACCTTGCAAGTGCATCCTTCGAACACCAATTCGAAAGTCCTTCCACTTCTTCATGTGATGGTTGCCCTTTGTTCCTCATGGTTGGCATTGCTTCATCTCCGGATATGAATCCATATAGATTCCTCCCTTGAAGGTAAGCCTCCATCCTTAGAGACCATGCCGGTGTCGGGATGAAATCCCGCAGGGAGTGTGCATTGTTTTTTTTCAAAAGTTCATTATTTTCTGAGTATTGTGTGATGTTTTCACGAGAGAGTGGTATGTTCTGTACATATTTTGGCCGAATCGATTGATTATGTGATGCAGAAATAAGTTTGAGATGTATGTTAGACGTGTGTGTAAAAAGAACCGACATTAGAAACACGAAAACCCTAGTTTTGACCCTCAGAACCCCCTGAAAATGTGAGCTTACCCCCCTGAAAACCGGACTTGAACCCTTGGAAACCCTTGGAGTTTAGGTCCGAACTGTAAATAAACCCTTGAATTGGCGAGCTTGAGATGATTGTGAGTAAACCCTTACTTTTCCCGATCGTCTCTTTCCGACGCCCACGGTCCCACGTCTCGACACTTCCAAGGGCAAGGGTCCCACACGTACAAGGATCGCGCACGCTCCGGAGAGCACAGGCGAGGCGCCCAGCGCGCAGACGCCGCTCGCAGGACAGCGGGAACGGCGCACCAGAGCGGGGCCTGATCCAACCCCAGGCGTCGGCTTCCCGCCACGACCTCCTTCTTCCCGACACCTGAACCCGACGTGAAGCGAGGCGGTTGCCCGGTGATCCTCGACACGCCACCCACTCCTTGAGAAGACAGACAGGAACCTCGGCATCGGACAGAGACTCCAGGTACTAGCATTTTAAGTTATTTGAATTATTTGCATTGATTCCACGCACTTTTAAAAAGAAAGACTGTTTTACTGCTTGACCTTGATCATCCACTTTTTGCATAAGTTTTGATCATACGAGTGTGCACTTTTCCATTGAGGCATAGATTAAGAATCTACTTCTCAGCTTAGATCGTAAGAAGAGGAAAACGAGAATGAATAAAATGATTGAGGAACAGTTTAGGAGATATGAAGAGCAAATTAAAGAAATAGAGATTAACACAAATGAATCCATAAAATCAAAATTTGGTATTGTTATGACCCTAATGCAAACTATAAATGCAATATCAGATACTATCCAACTAATGGGCATAAGTATTAAAGACCTAAAAAATGAAATGGATTTTGAGATTTCTGAATTGAAAAATAAGGTTGAATTGTTGACTAACCAAGTTAAGAATCTACAAGCACTGAAATGCGACAATGAACATGAGGTAAATGTCCAAGGCATATCTGCACAGAAAGAGTCAGTAGGCCTTAGAAAACCCACGCCTAGAGTGACACCTAGGAAATTAAGTTGGGATGAGAAGAGACCTATACGTTGCTTTTGGTGCGATCAGTTTGGACATGTGTTTTGGGATTGTCTGGCATATGAAAGTGCATGCAAACATAAACTAGTCAGGGAACATAAAGGTAAAATTTGTAAGTTTCAAGATGAATCCCCTTTGCATTTGAATGTAGGAAAAGGTGGGATGCAAGAATATTTTGAAGAGACAAAAACTAGATCTAAGTCATTCCAAAAGATATGGAAACCAAAAACTCATGAAGATAATAGATTAGATGAACAAAAGAGCCTGCTATCTATTGAGAGGCAAGAGAAACCTGTTGCAGAAACCCAAGGTAGAAAAATCAAGGTTGAAAAACAAAACATTGAGCAGATATTAAGAGAACAAATGGAAATTGATAAAAGAGAATGTGATAGAGAAACTAAAGAGAAGTCAAAGAAAGACCAGGATATATATGTGTCATTTGATCCACAACTTTTGGCTAATGAAAATCTATTTGACCAAGAGAAAGTTGTGAAATTACAGTCCAAATTAAATCTTGATAAAGAGACTGAACAAGAAAAGAGGGAAGAAGAAATTCAAGAAGATAGAAAATCTGATAAACAAGTTAACAAAGCGGAAAAACAGTTGATTGATGATATTATCAAGCAAATTGAGGGCAGTGTAAAGACAACTTCAAAGACTTCTAAGAGTTTGAAGAAGAATAGAAGAAGTAGAAACCTAACGTTTCAAGACATATTTGCAAACCTTGAATGATGATTGAAGTAGAATCATAATAAAAAACACATGAGAATTGATCAGGAGCTATTGAGTGATAAAGATTGATGATAATGCATGATGATGATTGATGAAAATGAATGATAATAATTGATGAAAACGCATGATTAATGGTAATGATCGATGATGAAAATGATGATGATTGATGGTTTATGGTGATTGATAATGATTATGATGATTATGATGATTATGATACTGGAGGATACTGATGACACTGGAGGGAACTGATGACACTGAGGCTGATGCTGATGAAGAATGATAGACCATGAAGATAAAGAAAAGCTGGATCAAAATGAAGAAAAATGACCAGGTGAAACGTTTCTGATTTGAGATGTGTTTTCTTTCTGTCAGAGCATTTGCATTGCATTGATGTGTGTGATAAAGATATGTATGTGTTTATGAAAATCATGTAGAATGAAGATAACAAAGATCTATTATGGGTTTGCATGAAGCATGAATGACTAGGAAATTATATGAGTGAGATCAGTTAGCAGACTAGGGACTTTTGGGAGTGAAAGCTTGGGGATGTGATGGCATGCTTAGACCGAGTGCATGTATATGCTGATTGATTTGAACACTTAGTGAAGTGGGAAACTTTGGATCTTACTATTTGTTTCTTATGAGATCTTACCTCCATATGGATCATGATTTATAAAGAAACATTCATACTCATGCCAGCTTATATGTGCGTGTATGTCGTTGGTGCGCTACGATGGGCTAGTAGGCGGGTGGAACCACCTTGGTCGGGTGATCAAGGCCACGAGCCGTAGCTAGTTTCGTCGTAGGCCTGACCTATCTGTTGTCATGCGCCTGTATGGGTCGGTAGGCGGGTGGAGTCACTGTGACCGGGTGGTCAGAGCCACGAGCTGACGTCGATTTCATGCAGGGCTGACGTTGTGTATGTTGTGCGCTATGCTGGGTCGGCAGACAGGTGGAATAAACTTGGCCGGGCGGACAAGTCCATGAGTCGCACCCGATTTCGACATAGGCCGATTTGTGAAAAATAAAAGATAAAAAGAAATGCTGAGCTGAGATGAAGTGGAAAAGAAAAAAAAAAAAAGAAAAATGAAAAAGAAAAAGAAAAAGAAAGAAAGATCTAATGGAGAGTTGGACAAGTAGGAGATAAATAGTAGGAATCGAGGTATATTCTACAAACTGAGTTAGTAGAAACATATGTATATGCTAGTACTTAGAATGAGCAGTTGGATCTGAACCAGTTGAACAAACAAAAGATCTAGAAAGCCAACGATTTATTCATGTGATTACTTGTCAGATTGCAGACGCAGAAACATAATATGATGATTGTGAAGCTTGAATCTACCTAATTTTCTAAAATTCGTACTAATCTTTATAAAAGATTGCATGACTGCATGAGATCATGATTTAAGAAAGGCATAAAAAGTGTAAAAAGATTTTAAAAAGAACCCTGATACTCTTCTGTTGAATCTTGCAGGTTGGCCCATCGGGACGATGTGCAGGTTTAGCGGGGGCGAATGTCGGGATGAAATCCCGCAGGGAGTGTGCATTGTTTTTTTTCAAAAGTTCATTATTTTCTGAGTATTGTGTGATGTTTTCACGAGAGAGTGGTATGTTCTGTACATATTTTGGCCGAATCGATTGATTATGTGATGCAGAAATAAGTTTGAGATGTATGTTAGACGTGTGTGTAAAAAGAACCGACATTAGAAACACGAAAACCCTAGTTTTGACCCTCAGAACCCCCTGAAAATGTGAGCTTACCCCCCTGAAAACCGGACTTGAACCCTTGGAAACCCTTGGAGTTTAGGTCCGAACTGTAAATAAACCCTTGAATTGGCGAGCTTGAGATGATTGTGAGTAAACCCTTACTTTTCCCGATCGTCTCTTTCCGACGCCCACGGTCCCACGTCTCGACACTTCCAAGGGCAAGGGTCCCACACGTACAAGGATCGCGCACGCTCCGGAGAGCACAGGCGAGGCGCCCAGCGCGCAGACGCCGCTCGCAGGACAGCGGGAACGGCGCACCAGAGCGGGGCCTGATCCAACCCCAGGCGTCGGCTTCCCGCCACGACCTCCTTCTTCCCGACACCGGGTAGTTGTTTCGATCCAATTTGTCAATTGTTGATGGAAATCCATCTCCCATGTTGCTTGACTATGCTCTGATACCACTGTGAAGAGAGATGGTGGATGCAATCCAAAGATGAGTAGGTGCTTCTACAACCAACTTCACACCAGCCAACTGAGACTTCAGAGTTGATTGGTAGACCCTTTAAGCTTCCTAAATACACCAAAATATCAGCCAAGTACTTTGGAACCTGTATCCAAAAGTTTAAGTCAAGACAGACTAGTTGCGAAATGACTAGCTCCCAAAACTTGCTATTTTTGGACATACACCTGCTGGAAAACATGAACAGTGCTCTCAACCTGGTAGGAATTAGAAAAATTCCTTTTGGGCATAGCAAATAGACTTAGTAAGCTTCCCAATCCAAGTTAAAACACTTAAATTGATGGACTGAGCACTGAGAACAAGTTTCATCAATTTCTGGAACATTCCCACAATTCTCGGGGCTCTGCAGAGATAGACCAGTAAGCAGTAAAATGCAGATATCTCCAAACGTGTAAATGCAATGACCTTGAAAATTGATATGCACAAAGTAAAAAGTATGAGCTATCCAACGCAAGTTAAATCACTGAAAAAGGTTCAATAAAACTCGAGATATGACCTTCTGAAGTTACTGCTCTGAGTGAGTATAGCAGAGAACAAAACAGAGAAGTAGATGATGATAAATGTATAGATTCACATATGATTACAACCACATTGGCAATGAATCTTTGCACAATGTGAGTAGAATGATAGAGCTATGGAGTAAGCTCTTCAATCTCTACAAAATGACATAAAGTGGTCACGTACAAGGCTTGCTAATCGCCTCTTCCTTCTTGCTCCTTTTATAGCTATTCTTGGAGGGAGTTTTGAATTCGAATTCAAATGGCTCCACCTAAAAGTGATCCCCGAAGTTAGGAGATATTCCTCAGCTCAAAAAGTCGTGGGTTTTGGTAGTTAGAGCCACGAAATTGCTTTTACATCATGCATGAGGTAAGCCATCCTTTTCCTTTCTCTTTTTTCAATTACAAGAGATAAAAATGTACTCTTTTACAAGAGGTGTTCACATGACTACTCATGTGACTTACAAATGAGGATGATATCAAATATATCAAGCATGTAGGCTTGGGTAAAATGCACCAACATATTTGACAAGTTCACTAATAATCCATTAATGCCATGCTGGACCTGTTGCATTGCTGTTGAGTTCCAAATGTGGGTGATGTCAACAGAAGACTAGATTGAGAAAGAAATCTAGATTTACAACAGATTATTGGGAGACTCTACATCAATGACAAAAGTTGTTGACCTCCAGTCCCTTGCAGATATTGGCAAGGATGACATCATTCAAGAAATTATATATATGCTGATACAGCTACATGTCCAAAAGTGTGAGAGCATGGAACATGTGCAGGTTGAGTGCCGGTTTGGATGAGCAACTAAAAGGTAAATGTTGTGCTTTTGGAGTTGAAAAGATACATAAATATAGCACGAAAACTAGCTTCATCAGAAACAGCCAATGACATGGAAGGGTTGACAAGGGGATTGATGCCTATGGCTTGCTATGGGATGTCTCCATATGATACCCCCAGTGTTGTGATATGCTTCCATAAATATGGGCTCCAGTTGTTCCTCTGTTCAGATTTGTGCTTAAAGAATGGATTGGTTGGAGTGTTGTGACTGCCCCTATGAGGATGTTGTGTACCTCTGAGGGACTTCAAAGCTGTATCAATCAAACTTCTGAACGTCGGGTAAGAAGACTTCCTTATCACATAAAGGATGAAAATTTTGTTGCTCTCTTGTTAGGAGTTTCTTTTGGAAATCTGTTCCTGTGAGGCCTTGCCCAACACGAGTACCTCAGAGATTACTCGAAATCACATTCCGAAGAGATCCTTGAGCGATTCACACAATGAAACTCCTCTAAACTGATCTGATGCATTTCCAGAGAGTGAGGAGATGTAGATTCTAATTGGGCCCTAGACACAGATTGATGTTGGCATCCCCATCATTGGACTTGGTACTGGAGTTGGGATCTCAGCACTGATCACTAAAGCAAGAGGTGCTGAGTTGTGAGTCATCCACAATTCGAGCAGGTTCTGGGTGAGGTGGAAAATGTGTTTGTACATCAAACCCATTTATACAGATGGATAGATGCAGCTAGAAGCCTTAGGATCTGCAGTAAAATTAGATGAAGCTCAAGCAAAAGGAAGATCTAGGTAATGGCACCATCTAATAAGTTTTTGGTGGGCCCATGGAAATGATCAGAATATGTAGTGTCTTGAACCAAATAGCAAAACAGATAACCGGGATATTCGTGCTGACTCATGCTTCAGACCTAAGCAAAAGATTAAAAGGATGCAAGGCTTCCAAGGTGGAACTCATTATCAACTCTCTATTATGTGCTTGGTTGGGATTTAGCAGGATGCAGGATTTCCCATGTGCTGTTGAGAAGTGTAGGTCATTTCTAGATGCTGCCTCCAAACAAAAACTTTTTGAAAGCTGGACATCTCAAGCCCACTGCTTCCACTTTCGGAGGCAGGTTCTCCAGTTGTAGAAGTATTCAGCAAGTGATTAATGTAACAAAGAAGGGTGCTGCTGACCATGTCCTAAGACTCCCATGTAAAACTTGGGCACTGACTCATTGTAGCTCAGTGCAACTCCTCTGGATAATAGTACTAAATCAAGCAACATGGCACAGGCTGGAGTGCAAGGGCACTATACTGGTGAAAGGGAAGTCACTACAAGGTATACACCTGAACACAATGGTGTAGCAGAGAGGAGGAACAGAGCTATTGTCGAAGCAACAAGGTCCATGCTCAACGAAAAGGGATTGCCAAACTACCTATGGGCAGAGGCTGTGTCTACAGCCACATATCTCATAAATAGACTTCCATCTAAGTCACTAGATGGAACCACTCCATATGAAGTGTGGAATGGAAGAAGACCTAGTCTAGAGCATTGCAAAATCTTTGGATGCTTACCCTATGCTCACATTCCTTCTCAAGTAAGAGGGAAATTGGATCCCAAGGCAGAGGTGCGTATTTATTGGTTATGATCAAAACCAAAAAGGATATAGATTGTACAATCCAACCAATAAAGGATTTTCTGTGAGTAGAGATGTAATTTTTGATGAAAACAAATCATGGTTTGATGATGACAGGAAAGTGAAGCTGCCGTATGACTTGGATGAAGACTTTCCATCACTTCAACCAAAGGAGCCAAAGCAGATTGAAGAAAGTGATTCAGAGATTGACCTAGAAGACTTGGAAAGACTAAAGCTATGGAAGAACAAAGGTAAAGCAAAGATGCAGGATGCTACATATGGACCCGAGAGCTCACATCAACCACTTAGAAGGTCTTCAAGGGAGAAGAAGAAACCAGAAAGGTTTGGTTATGATACTTCTTTGGTCACCAAGCACTCAATCTACATTGCAAAGGATTCAACCAATGAAGAACCTACCACATTCGAAGAAGCACAAAGCAAGAAATCTTGGAGAGATGCAATGGATGAAGAAATGGAAGCCTTGAAGGAGAATGACACTTGGGAGCTTGTACCTAACAAGCCATCTATGAAGATAATCGGATCTCGATGGATATACAAAATCAAGAGGAATCCAGATGGAAGTATAAATAGACACAAAGCAAGGTTAGTTGCTAAAGGGTTTGCTCAAACCCATGGTATTGATTATGAGGAGACTTTCTCTCCTGTTGAAAAAATGCCTACAATTAGGGTTCTCATTAGTCTTGCTGCATCTAGAAATTGGAATCTTTATCAACTTGATGTAAAGAATGCTTTCTTGAATGGATGGATTTCTAAGGAAGTGTATATGGCACAACCTCCTGGATATGAGGATAGCACATCATCCTAACTATGTATGCAAACTAAAGAAAGCTTTGTATGGATTGAAGCAAGCTCCAAGAGCTTGGAATTTCAGATTGGTGACTTATTTGCAGGACCAAGGATTCAAAGCTAGCAAGGCGGATACCTCTTTGTTCATAAAGAGGAATGGATCTGAAGTGATCTATTTATGTGTGTATGTTGATGATATTATTATCACAGGCAATGATCTTGAAGGAATCAAACAAGTAAAGGCTCAAATGAAGGAGGAGTTCAAAATAAGTGACCTCGGACCACTCACTTATTTTCTTGGATTGGAGTTGATCTACACAGATTCAGGTATATACATCACACAAAGGAAGTATGTCCATGACATGCTCGTCAAGTTCAAGATGGAAAATACCAAGTGTGTAGGTACACCTATGGAGCAAAATCATAAGCTTAGTGCTTATGAAGGAGATCCAATTGAAGACATCACAAGCTATCAAAGCTTGGTTGGAAGTTTGAACTATGCAACACTCACAAGGGTGGATATATGCTATAGTGTTAGCATATTGAGTCAGTTTATGCATAAGCCGAGAAGACCACATATGGAAGCGGCCAAGAGAGTCCTCAATTACCTAAAGGGGACCATGAATGAAGGTTTGTTCTATTCATATACTTCATATATTGAGCTAAAGGTCTACTCAGATGCAGATTGGGCCGGATCTAAAGATGATAGAAGAAGCACATCAGGGTATATATCATTTGCAGGTTCAAAAATCATTTCTTGGTCATCGAAGAAGCAACCAACCGTGGCATTATCTTCTACCGAAGCCGAATATAGAGGTTTGGCTAATGCAACTCAAGAAATCATGTGGTTAAAGTCTTTGTACACAGATCTTGGACTTCCTTCTTCAACACCTCATATTTTTGGTGACAACACAAGCTCACTACATCTAGCAGCTAATCCGGTATACCATGCTAGAACCAAGCATATTGAAGTCCACTACCATTATGTAAGAGAGAAGCTATTGAGCAAGGATATTCAACTATCCTATGTCTCTACAGATATGCAATATGCCGACATGTTGACTAAAGCTCTTGATGGTACAAAATTAAGTAGATTCAAGTTGATGATTGGCTTGCAGGAAATCAAGGACAATTGAAGACTTATTTGGAGGCCAAGCATGTTCGGCTTGAGGGGGAGCTGTTGGTGCATTTTACCCAAGCCTACATGCTTGATATATTTGATATCATCCTCACTTGTAAGTCACATGAGTAGTCATGTGAACACCTCTTGTAAAAGAGTACATTTTTATCTCTTGTAATTGAAAAAAGAAAAAGGAAAAGGATTGCTTACCTCATGCATGATGTAAAAGCAATTTCGTGGCTCTAACTACCAAAACCCACAACTTTTTGAGCTGATGGAATATCTCCTAACTTCGGGGATCACTTTTAGGTGGAGCCATTTGAATTCGAATTCAAAACTCCCTCCAAGAATAGCTATAAAAGGAGCAAGAAGGAAGAGGCGATTAGCAAGCCTTGTACGTGACCAATTCATGTCATTTTGTAGAGATTGAAGAGCTTACTCCATAGCTCTATCATTCTACTCACATTGTGCAAAGATTCATTGCCAATGTGGTTGTAATCATATGTGAATCTATACATTTATCATCATCTACTTCTCTGTTTTGTTCTCTGCTATACTCACTCAGAGCAGTAACTTCAGAAGGTCATATCTTGAGTTTTTACTGAACCTTTTTCAGTGATTTAACTTGCGTTGGATAGCTCATACTGTCTACTTTGTGCATATCAATTTTCAAGGTCATTGAATTTATACGTTTGGAGATATCTGCATTTTACTGCTTACTGGTCTATCTCTGCAGAGCCCCGAGAATTATGGGAATGTTCCAAAAATTGATGAAACTTGTTCTCAGTGCTCAGTCCATCAATTGAAGTGTTTTAACTTGGATTGGGAAGCTTACTAAGTCTATTTTCTATGCTCAAAAGGAATTTTTCTAATTACTACGAGGTTGAGAGCACTGTTCATTTTTTCTAGCAGGTGTATGTCCAAAAATAGCAAGTTTTGGGAGCTAGTCATTTCGCAACTAGTCTGTCTTGACTTAAACTTTTGGGATACATGTTCCAAAGTACTTGGCTGATATTTTGGTGTATTTAGGAAGCTTAAAGGGTCTACCAATCAACTCTGAAGTCTCAGTTGGCTGGTGTGAAGTTGGTTGTAGCAGCACCTACTCATCTTTGGATTGCATCCACCATCTCTCTTCACAGTGGTATCAGAGCATAGTCAAGCAACATGGGAGATGGATTTCCATCAACAATTGACAAATTGGATCGAAACAACTACCCGGCATGGTCTCTAAGGATGGAGGCTTACCTTCAAGGGAGGAATCTATATGGATTCATATCCGGAGATGAAGCAATGCCAACCATGAGGAACAAAGGGCAACCATCACATGAAGAAGTGGAAGGACTTTCGAATTGGTGTTCGAAGGATGCACTTGCAAGGTCCTATATTCTAAACTCAATCTCTGATTTTCTTTTACCTCATGTCAAGGGATGCAAGACATCAAGAGAAACCTGGAATGCACTTGCTTCTTTCTTCTCTTCCAACACTCGAGCAAGGAAGAACCAATTGTGGATGGAGTTCACAACAATGAAGAAAAGCCCGAAGCAAAATGTGACTGATTATGTCACAAAGATGAAGGAGATTTCCGACCAACTTGGAAGCATTGGAGAGGTAATTGAAGAGGAGCAAATCATAAGACAAATCATGAATGGAATCAAAGCAGACGACAAGTGGGAGTCATTCACAACAACCATGGATTTATACATGGATATGCATGTACCCGACCTCAACACACTCATGGGCCAACTCTTCACTCATGAAGCAAAGATTAGCAAAGGTGGTGAGTCCTCAAGAGGTAATCAAACTTCTGCCTTATATTCTGATAAAGCTAAGGTCAAGGACAAGTCAAAGAATAGGAAGAATGAAGATGAAGGAAGCTCTTTCCAAGCAAACTTTGCAGGTAGAGGAAGAGCTAGAGGTGGAAAGCAAGGCAGGGGGAGATTCCAATCATCTCAACCTTGCAACATATGTGGCTTATCTAACCATACTACTGAAGAATGTTTCAGGAACCCGAGGAACTCAAGAGGAAGAGGATTCAATAGAGGTGGCTATGGATCAAATAGAGGTAGATACAATGGAGGCTACAACAACAACAACTACTACAACAACAATTACAACAACAACAACAACTATCAAAGTGGCCATAGAGGAAGAAGAGATTACAATAACTATGCAGAGGACTAAAGTCAAGAAGATTCATTATTGATTATGAATCTATCAGCGAAGAAGGGTAAGGATGATGATCACATATTTTACATTGATTCGGGCTGCTCGAACCATGTAGCAGGAAATGTGGCTTTACTTTCTGATTTGGAAGATCCTCATAACAAGCATGAAGTGCAGACAGGAGATGATACAAAGCACTCAGTGGAGAAGATAGGTAATGTGAAGACATCAGATGGGAATATGAATCTCTTAAGCAAAGTCTTGTATGTCCCTACAATTACCAAAAATTTAATAAGTGTTGGACAGATTGTTGAAAAAGGATTGCAGGTTAGATTCAACCGATTTGGAGCATATGTTGAAGACCCAAGGCAAGGCTTTCGAAGGATTGCCAAAGGAGAAAAGACAGGAAGGCTTTTCACTTTTGAAGTGGAAGATACAAAGAACATAGCTTTGTTTAGCTATGGATCTCAAACTCTAACAGAGTTGGAGATATGGCACAAAAGGCTTTCTCACATTGGTGAGAGGACACTCAAACAGATTTGCAGGGACCAAAGTGTACTTGGTTTGCCATATCACAAGGCAACACATGATTTATAAGTGTGAAGCTTGTCAACTCGGTAAGGCTCATAGACAACCTTTCAATAAGAAAGGATATATGTATCAAAATCCTTTGGATCTAGTGCACACGGATGTGTGGGGTCCAAGTAAGGAGCCATCTATATCAGGCTCAAGATATTATTTGTCTTTCATAGATGATTGTAGCAGGTGGACCATTCTGTTTTTCATGAAGCACAAGGATGAAGTGTTTAATTGCTTTAAGAAGTATATTGCTCTTGTTGAAAACCAAACAGGTAGGACTTTGAAACGACTCAGATCAGATGGTGGAGGAGAATACTTCTCTTCTGAATTTGATGCCTTCTTGCATGAAAGAGGCATTAAAAGGGAAGTCACTACAAGGTATACACCCGAACGCAATGGTGTAGCAGAGAGGAGGAACAGAGCTATTGTCGAAGCAGCAAGGTCCATGCTCAACGAAAAGGGATTGCCAAACTACCTATGGGCAGAGGCTGTGTCTACAGCCACATATCTCATAAATAGACTTCCATCTAAGTCACTAGATGGAACCACTCCATATGAAGTGTGGAATGGAAGAAGACCTAGTCTAGAGCATTGCAAAATCTTTGGATGCTTACCCTATGCTCACATTCCTTCTCAAGTAAGAGGGAAATTGGATCCCAAGGCAGAGAAGTGCGTATTTATTGGTTATGATCAAAACCAAAAAGGATATAGATTGTACAATCCAACCAATAAAGGATTTTCTGTGAGTAGAGATGTAATTTTTGATGAAAACAAATCATGGTTTGATGATGACAGGAAAGTGAAGCTGCCGTATGACTTGGATGAAGACTTTCCATCACTTCAACCAAAGGAGCCAAAGCAGATTGAAGAAAGTGATTCAGAGATTGACCTAGAAGACTTGGAAAGACTAAAGCTATGGAAGAACAAAGGTAAAGCAAAGATGCAGGATGCTACATATGGACCCGAGAGCTCACATCAACCACTTAGAAGGTCTTCAAGGGAGAAGAAGAAACCAGAAAGGTTTGGTTATGATACTTCTTTGGTCACCAAGCACTCAATCTACATTGCAAAGGATTCAACCAATGAAGAACCTACCACATTTGAAGAAGCACAAAGCAAGAAATCTTGGAGAGATGCAATGGATGAAGAAATGGAAGCCTTGAAGGAGAATGACACTTGGGAGCTTGTACCTAACAAGCCATCTATGAAGATAATCGGATCTCGATGGATATACAAAATCAAGAGGAATCCAGATGGAAGTATAAATAGACACAAAGCAAGGTTAGTTGCTAAAGGGTTTGCTCAAACCCATGGTATTGATTATGAGGAGACTTTCTCTCCTGTTGAAAAAATGCCTATAATTAGGGTTCTCATTAGTCTTGCTGCATCTAGAAATTGGAATCTTTATCAACTTAATGTAAAGAATGCTTTCTTGAATGGATGGATTTCTGAGGAAGTGTATATGGCACAACCTCCTGGATATGAGGATGCACATCATCCTAACTATGTATGCAAACTAAAGAAAGCTTTGTATGGATTGAAGCAAGCTCCAAGAGCTTGGAATTTCAGATTGGTGACTTATTTGCAGGACCAAGGATTCAAAGCTAGCAAAGCGGATACCTCTTTGTTCATAAAGAGGAATGGATCTGAAGTGATCTATTTATGTGTGTATGTTGATGATATTATTATCACAGGCAATGATCTTGAAGGAATCAAACAAGTAAAGGCTCAAATGAAGGAGGAGTTCAAAATAAGTGACCTCTTACCACTCACTTATTTTCTTGGATTGGAGTTGATCTACACAGATTCAGGTATATACATCACACAAAGGAAGTATGTCCATGACATGCTCGTCAAGTTCAAGATGGAAAATACCAAGTGTGTAGGTACACCTATGGAGCAAAATCATAAGCTTAGTGCTTATGAAGGAGATCCAATTGAAGACATCACAAGCTATCAAAGCTTGGTTGGAAGTTTGAACTATGCAACACTCACAAGGGTGGATATATGCTATAGTGTTAGCATATTGAGTCAGTTTATGCATAAGCCGAGAAGACCACATATGGAAGCGGCCAAGAGAGTCCTCAAGTACCTAAAGGGGACCATGAATGAAGGTTTGTTCTATTCATATACTTCAGATATTGAGCTAAAGGTCTACTCAGATGCAGATTGGGCCGGATCTAAAGATGATAGAAGAAGCACATCAGGGTATATATCATTTGCAGGTTCAAAAATCATTTCTTGGTCATCGAAGAAGCAACCAACCGTGGCATTATCTTCTACCGAAGCCGAATATAGAGGTTTGGCTAATGCAACTCAAGAAATCATGTGGTTAAAGTCTTTGTACACAGATCTTGGACTTCATTCTTCAACACCTCATATTTTTGGTGACAACACAAGCTCACTACATCTAGCAGCTAATCCGGTATACCATGCTAGAACCAAGCATATTGAAGTCCACTACCATTATGTAAGAGAGAAGCTATTGAGCAAGGATATTCAACTATCCTATGTCTCTACAGATATGCAATATGCCGACATGTTGACTAAAGCTCTTGATGGTACAAAATTAAGTAGATTCAAGTTGATGATTGGCTTGCAAGAAATCAAGGACAATTGAAGACTTATTTGGAGGCCAAGCATGTTCGGCTTGAGGGGGAGCTGTTGGTGCATTTTACCCAAGCCTACATGCTTGATATATTTGATATCATCCTCACTTGTAAGTCACATGAGTAGTCATGTGAACACCTCTTGTAAAAGAGTACATTTTTATCTCTTGTAATTGAAAAAAGAAAAAGGAAAAGGATGGCTTACCTCATGCATGATGTAAAAGCAATTTCGTGGCTCTAACTACCAAAACCCACGACTTTTTGAGCTGATGGAATATCTCCTAACTTCGGGGATCACTTTTAGGTGGAGCCATTTGAATTCGAATTCAAAACTCCCTCCAAGAATAGCTATAAAAGGAGCAAGAAGGAAGAGGCGATTAGCAAGCCTTGTACGTGACCACTTCATGTCATTTTGTAGAGATTGAAGAGCTTACTCCATAGCTCTATCATTCTACTCACATTGTTCAAAGATTCATTGCCAATGTGGCTGTAATCATATGTGAATCTATACATTTATCATCATCTACTTCTCTGTTTTGTTCTCTGCTATACTCACTCAGAGCAGTAACTTCAGAAGGTCATATCTCGAGTTTTACTGAACCTTTTTCAGTGATTTAACTTGCGTTGGATAGCTCATACTGTCTAAGTTGGGCATATCAATTTTCAAGGTCATTGGATTCATACCTTTGGAGATATCTACATTTTACTACTTACTGGTCTATCTCTACAGAGCCCCGAGAATTGTGGGAATGTTCCAGAAATTGATGAAACTTGTTCTTAGTGCTCAGTCCATCAATTGAAGTGTGTTAAGTTGGATTGGGAAGCTTACTAAGCCTATTTACTATGCCCAAAAGGAAGTTTTCTAATTCCTACCAGGTTGAGAGCACTGTTCATTTTTTCCAGCAGGTATATGTCCAAAAATAGCAAGTTTTGGGAGCTAGTCATTTCGCAACTAGTCTGTCTTGACTTAAACTTTTGGGATACATGTTCCAAAGTACTTGGCTGATATTTTGGTGGATTTAGGAAGCTTAAAGTGTCTACCAATCAACTCTGAAGTCTCAGTTGGCTGGTGTGAAGCTGGTTGTAGAAGCACCTACTCATCTTTGGATTGCATCCACCATCTCTCTTCACAAAATATACCAGGTATGGCCCAAGTACTATTCTTTAACTCAGCAGGTGCTCCAAATATCTGTAATTTTGTGGACTTCTCAGCAGCAGCAAACAGATCATTTCACTACTTTGAAGCTTGAAGAGCTCACTGACTCATCACCGGCCTCCACCAAAGATACCCCAACAACATTTATTTTTGACTTAGTGGAAGTACTTAAGTACTCTAGGTACAACACAGTGAGCAATCTGGATGGCCGTGGACTTGGGACCAAAGTCGAATTGGATGAATGTTGGAGGTAGGTGAGGTTACTGAAGACAACAAGAGAAGGCTCTTTATCACTTCCAGATGCATCTGAGCTATCCAAAATCAGGGATCATAAGGTATGTTCAGTTGCCATCGTCTTCTCAAGCTTGCTATCTCAGGAATCTTTGGAGATGGACTCCTACTGCCCAAGCAGCCTCGTCAGATCTATTGAAGTGGATAGGTACTATGGTTCCCAGTACTTGATCTATCACCTGTAGTTTCTATATTCCTGGATGTACTAACCAGAGTCTCTAATCATGATGTTTATCTAACACTAGTTTGCTATAGCTGATGTGTTACAGCTGAAATGACCATATTAATACCTAAGCCATAAAAAACAACCCGCCTGTTGAAGAGGAGTTTGGAAGCTTCCTATCTGTCCTACACCTGTTGGCCCAAAGTCTTCAGGGTTTAACTTGGTCCCTCTCATAATTTGGCTCTGAAGCAACATCATTAACATCCAGCCCTTCCTGTGCAAGAATCCGATGGTCTGTCCGGGATATGTGCTTTGAGAAGTCTTCTGATGCAGCAGCTTTGATGTCTTCTTAGGAGGCATCTCTCTAGAGCTTGTACTGACCAGCACTATGACCAATTTTCCAATCCTTTCATGAGCCACCTCGGTATTTTTGTGATGTTCTGCTTCCAAATAGTAGAGACCACCTTATGACTACTAATAAATTAGTTGAATTCTCGCTGAATATCAGTAAACTCTGATCCCATGCCCACATGAGCTCATAGCAAGCTATTCCTTTCCTTATGATGATCGGCCTCAAGTCCTAGTAAGTGCTTTCTTATGTGCCTTCTTTGCGAGTTTTCATCAGGAGCATATGTGTATCAATATCATTGATTTTTGGAATCCTCAATGATGAGGATGAAGCTTTGCAGACCGAATCTCTAAAACAACCAAGTTCTTGCCTACATCAGTTAAAGACCACAGTCCTTTGGTTCCATCAGCTCCATATGTCCCCCATTTTATGCAGCAAGTTTGAAGCAGCCATCAATAATGAGGACTCAGAACATGGCAGCTTCCCGTGTGATAGTTGGAGATCCAGGATGTCACCATATGCAACAAGAGTCCTCGCCCCAACACTCTATCGTTTCCTGAAGCGACCATTGAGAGTTATCACAGAAATTCAAGGAGTTGCATCTGATTCGTTCCATCATCCATAAGCGCACCACAACCCACATTCTAACTTCCCTGTTGGGCAAGATGAGATACAATGGAACACCGGTGGTCAGGGAGCTGATGATGGGTAAGCCAGGGCCAACTGAAGGAAAGGGTAATTTAGATGAACTTGACCCCACCCATAGAGGAATTGCTAAGCATGCACACCACGGGCTTGCCTACCCCAAATGGATACACAATCAAGACCGAAGTGTATAGTGGTTGCAGAACTTGGACTACCACCCACAGAGCAAAAGAGGAGCTATTGGAGGAGTTTTCTGTGAGCTGCAACCCCAATGCACCGTGGAAAGAAGGGGCGGGGAAATAGAGCAGTATTATGGATTATAAAGAAGGGTCAGCATCATTGCAGCCTGATGAAGAAGATGTGAGGCTTTCCGAGCTGAGAATATGCTTCCGCCAAGTGCTGCGCGAGGTGGAATCAGAGTCACCAAGAGGGAGGGAGCAAATTGCATGATACAATGGAGAGCAGGGCCGGGTATCAGACGAATAGGGAGTGAGAGGCATTGAACAACTCCATTTTTCTCGTTGTCAGCACGGATAATCTTCCTTTCAAGCACTCGAAGCACCACCATAGATGCCTTAGTGACCATCAGGTGTCAACCCTTTGCCAGTATCTCCATGCTATATCTAGTACCTGGCCGTATTGAAATTCTGATGTCTTCCCCCCCTTGCATTGTGCGGAGTTGAAGCCAGCTGTTGCCATCTACAGTGGAGGGGAAACACCCGAGCTGTTCAACCCCAAATAGACTGTGGGAGCAGCGGGTAATGTCAATAGGAGGGGAGTGTGGTGTATACTCCACAGATGTCCGAGAAAATAAAGAAAAGGGTAGAGATCATATAGATCTCAACCCCAAGCATTTAGTAGCATCTGCACCCAGGGAGTTCCACAAAGCTCGACACTCTTATGACAGAAGCACCTTGATTGATGAGATCATATCCTGAGTGCTCCAAATGTGAGCAGGAGAATTCCTGAGAGATACTCACAATTTTCCTGAGTATTAGAGTGAGGATTTGCACACTGAGCTGGAGTACTATTGATGAAAAAACTGTAGAGGAAATTTATGGGGCAACATATTGGGGGCCTTGCTCAACTCGATGGTCGATGGGAGCTTCTCCCTGACCAATCCACCCAATGGGGAAGCTCAACGCCAAACCCACAACCAAAACATGGCATAGGACTAAAGGTGGATGGTTACTGCCAATAGATGGAGACACGGAGGGAGTTAACTTTAAACTTGAATAGATCTCCAGAAATTCACCTTCTCTTAAAAAATTGAGAGCACAAAAGAATCTTATTCCATGAGCTGCAAAATGAAGCAACTGGTCTGAGATCGACAGGGAGGCATGGGCTTGGCCCAAAATTTGACATACTGTATAGCGTAGAGTGATGTGAAGCATGTGGCTACTCCTCCCCAATAGTAATTGTTCCCAATTCGGTCTGCACATTCCTGCGTGGAGCAAGGTTTGACATGACAGAGCATTATCTTCGAGTTGCAGTGGCATGAATCCATGGAGCAGAAAGCGCAACGCAGGCTGAGAGGGAGCATACAACAACTGAGATCGTGATTGATTCTTGTAGAGTATGTCGGGCAGCAATGGCCAAGCGCTTGTCACTGTGTATCAATGGAAGGGTATGAAAGGGGGAGCCCAAGCTCACTCCCTTACGAGGTAGCTGGCTTGATGCGGAGGGAGAGCAAAGGGAGTTCAACCCCGGCGACTGCAGCGCAGATGATCAGACATGAAAGGGGAGCTCACGAAGAGCTCAACCCTGAATTGCAAGAGTCAGAAGGGTAGACGAGGAAGAGCCTCCCCACCCATCGATTGGGGCGCCAACAGCACCATAGTCCACTAGTCGCATGCGTGTCCCTTTGTCAGACTTAACCTGCCCTCCATTAAGGATGAGAGAGAGGGCAAAGAGAAACAAGGGACCTCCGATGCCCTCACACCAAATTTCAAATACGAGCAAAAAAAGGAAGAGAAACCAGGTTCTTTGCAAGTTTAGGAAGAGGAATCATGGAAATTTGAAATTTACATTTATCAAAAGTTCAACCCTCCTGTTTTTGTGGTTTTCTTGAAGCTGAAGAGAGAGAAGGGAGCAGAGAGGGTATTACCCATCCCTCTTTTCAAGGCCATCACTGAAATCAAGAAATGGAGGAGAGATGGAGAGTGATGCCTGAGTGAGTGTGTGGGAGTCTCTGTGTATGTGAGAGAGAAAGAGAGAAAAGGGGGTTGGGGGGTGTTTTTGTGCATCAAAAAAACATGAACTAAAACTAACCTACAAAAAACATGGAAATGGGGAGCAAATGGTCCAATGGAAGGGTGAAAAATGCCATGCCAACACACATATCCTAAGTGAATAAGCAGAAAAATTACAAATCAATATCTTACCACATGCTCTTGAGCACTCCAAGTGATGAAAGGCCATTCTCCCCGGCAATGGCGCCAAATTTGTTGTTGTAGTATGCCCTTGGGAGCCAAGACCCACACCACCTTGCATGGAAGCAAGAAGGAAGGCCCAAGAAAGACTCTCCTTTCATCCACCCCATTCTCCATCATGTTCAAGCCATTGGCCATCAGCCCACAGCTATGCCACATGCTTGAAAATATGGAGCAATGGGAGTCAAGGATCCTAGTCACATATGTAAAATACAAGATAATAGCAACACTCTACTTACACACATAGGAATTGCTAGCATGCACACGCACCTCACTCTCAGATACTCCAAGACTAGATACATATATGTACAAAGCCTTAAGAGAAAGGAGAGTTCTTCCATTGAAAGGATTTTACATGAGAGCACGACCAAAAGCTTCCCCATTATTGTTAAGGAAACACTCACAAATTTGACACAACAGACAAAGAGAGAAACAGAATCTTCCGGAAAATCAGTGCACAGGTGTACAGTATGCGAAGTTAGTGCACGGTGTGCGCATAACAGAGCAATTAACCGCGGCGGGCGCGTAAGGCGCGCATAACGTGAATTGAAGAATGACAGCGCAGAGGAGCGCCAAAGGGAAGTGTATATATATACAGCAAGATTTGAAGAACTAGCAGAGAGGATGATATAGAGAGAGAAGACTCAGGAAGAGACGCGTGAAGATGATGCGTGTGAGATGCGCGTATGAGTGAAGAGAGAGTTAGAAGTTCTCAGAAGACGCCATAGATTGCGTATGTATAGATGAATAACACAAGTCTGAAGTATCGGGTTTTTCATCTGAAGAGAGATGGTAATAAGAAACTACTCACTGTAGGAGAGTTTCTGTAACTTGAGCAAGAAGAGGCCAAGCTTACTTGTACACATCTTCTCTAATCGAAAACACATGTTCATGTGGATGTTTGCGCGTAATCTTTACTTGTGAAGAATCTGAAGCTATTTCGTGTTATGGTAGGAAGTTCCGTTTATCGTTAACTGTCATGACTCGTTACTAAACGTGCTTCAGTACCTTCTCTGCAAACGCATGTTTCAGTGAATAACAGTTTACTTAGTAAACATATTTCAGTAATTTCCGGTCAGTTACAGTTTCTCAGAAAACAAGTTTTTTTTTCGGTAGAACATCGAAGTATAACTCGTAGCAGAGTTCGAAGCCTTGTATGAGAGATAGCTCATCTTGTAGCTAGACGTCTCTACTTTAAGCTGATCACAGTTTCCGGTGGAATGAAGATGTACACACAGTACAAAAGTTAACCGGAAAGTAGCATTTTAGAACTGTGAAGTTTCCAGAAGGAAGTTCATTCGGTGAAGGAAGCTCACACACTACTTCCTTACTTCACATAAGTTCATCTGAAGCAATTACGAGCAGAACTAAGTCTATTTCGGTGAAGTTCCGATACGATTGCGGTGTCAGTCCAGTAACAGTCTGGTGAAGTTCCGGTGGAACTTGTGTCGCAGGATAACACAGTTAAGGCAACGTTAATTAGGCTGAGCTACTGTTGATTACAGAAGTGTTCTGAATCACTCTAGTTTAGCATTCTACTACGGTGGCGCGACAATTTCCGCAGGCCTGACAGAGTTCAAGCTTTGTCGCGAAACCCACCTTCAGGGCGAAAGTATTTCCGCAACAGTGGCATTAGAGCCGAAGTTTTCGCCAAGAATTGGTATCAAAGCAGGTTAATCTCCCAAGAATTGGTATAAGAGCCTAGAGTATTCTCTATCATGGCAGACCACGTCCAAATTGATAAACTGGATAGAGACAATTATCCCGCATGGGTAATGCGCATGGAAGCCTTACTTATGAGTAAGGACTTAATGATGTACCTGACCGGAGAAGAAAAGAAGCCGACCTTTGAAGATGATAGTCAACCGGAAAAAGAAGAACTAGACGCCCTAAAGCTGTGGCAGAAGAAAGATGCAACGGCAAGAGCCTACATCTACACCACTGTTTCAGATCATCTGCTACCGCACATTAGAGGTTTGGAGAAAGCAGAGGACATATGGAGTGCATTGGAAGATCACTTCCAAAATACTACGAAAGCTAGGAAGGCCAGCCTATGGTCCGAATTCACAACGTTCAAAAAGAAGCCGAGTCAAAGCATTAGTGACTACGTCACTAAAATGAAGGATCTAGCAGACAGTCTGGGATCCATAAATGAAGATGTCGAAAATCATAGATTGATAGCACAACTGCTCACAGGGTTGAGAGGAGATGAAAGGTGGAAACCTTTCGTACTCTCAACTGAACTTTCTTTAAATCATTTTGTACCAGATTTAAATCAGTTGCTTGGTTTGATGCTCACATATGAGCAAGACCTGAAAGGAGACGCAGACAAAGGACATAGCTCTGCAATGTACATGAAGAACAAGAAGAAAGACAAAGGTAAGTCAAAAGACGAAGAAGAATCAAGTTCTCAGGCCTATTACGCAAGAGGGAAAGGCACTGGCAGAGGAAGAGCAAGAGGAAAAAGTAGTCAGAATACTAACAAGAAAGTCTGCTGGATTTGCGGACTAAGTAATCATCTGGCGCATGACTGTTGGCACAACCAACAGGGATCAAATCAAAGCCAGAACAATAATAGCTGAGGCAGAAGCGGAAGAAGTCAGAGTAACTTCCAAAGAGGAAGACAAAGCCAAAGAGGAGGCTACGGTAGAGGTGGAACAAGAAGTTGGGGACAGAGTCAATCCTACAACACCACCTACAACAACTACGCAAATGACACACAGAATGAAAGTCATACATCATTGATGATGAACTCAATCAGCACATCTGATAACGAAGATCTAAAGGTGTTTTACATTGACTCTGGATGTTCTAATCACTTGTCAGGAAATATAGAACTAATGTCAGAACTAGAGAAAGGTAGTTCTAGTCACACTGTTCAAACAGGTGACAATACAAGACACAAAGTACAATCAATCGGGAAAGTGAAATGCAAGAGTGGAGCAGATTTGCTAACCAATGTTTTGTATGTTCCAACAATACCGAAAAATCTGATCAGTGTGGGACAGATAGTCGAAAAAGGTTTTCAGGTCAGATTTACAAATAAAGGAGTATTTGTAGAAGATCCCAAGAACGGATACTATCAGATCGTCTCTGGTAAGAAAGAAGGCAGACTCTTTACCTTAAGAGTACAAGGGAACATTGGCCAAGCGCTGCTCACGCATGATGAAAAGGTGATTACAGAACTTGATCTCTGGCACAAGAGATTAGGTCATTTTCACGAAAAAGGAATCAAAGCTATGATAGCAAATCAGTCTGTACTGGGATTACTGAACGTACAGAACCAACATATGATTCACAAATGCGAAGCCTGTCAGATGGGAAAAGCCCACAGGCTACCTTTCCAGAAGAAAGGATTCAAACATGACAGCGTGCTGGAACTCATACATACAGATGTATGGGGACCAACGAAAGAAGGATCAATCAGCGGATCTAGGTACTATGTTCTATTCATTGATGATGCCACAAGGTGGATAACTCTTTATGTTCTGAAAGAGAAATCAGAAGTATTCGGAGCTTTCAGGCATTTTCATGCATATGCTGAAAGACTCACCGGACGAAAACTTAAAAGACTGAGGTCTGATGGAGGGGGAGAATACTTCTCCCGTGAATTCAATGACTATCTTTGGAATGCAGGTATTAAGAGAGAAATAACCTGCAGATATACACCACAACAAAATGGTGTAGCAGAAAGGAGAAACCGAACTCTAGTCGAGTTTGCACGGGCTATGCTAAAAGAAAAGAATTGCCCAGATTATCTTTGGGCTGAAGCCGTAAATACAGCTACATACTTGGTAAACAGATTACCATGTACAGCCTTAGAAGGAATGACCCCTTATGAAGCCTGGTGGGGAAAGAAGCCAACACTTGATCACTGCAAGGTGTTTGGATCAGTAGCGTATGCTTATGTACCGTCTCAACTCAGACATAAGCTTGAACCGAAAGCAGAGAAATATGTATTCGTCGGATATGATGAAAAGCAGATGGGTTACAGGTTATGGAGTCCTCTAACCAAACATTTTACTGTTTCCAGAGATGTAACATTTGATGAATAGAAAAGCTGGTATATAGATCAGAGCCATACAGCTGAAGATTTTGAAGAAGAGATAAAAAGAAAAGAGAAAGGTAAAACAATCGTACAGGTAAACAAAGAAGACGAGGCAAGTACGTCCAGGACCAGAACAGGTATAAGGAACGAAGATGAAGACATGTACTCAGACACACACGAAGAATATGAGCTAAGAAGGTCAAACAGAGTAAGAAGACAACCGGAAAGATACTCGTATGATACATCATATATGACTCAACAAGATTATGCATATATGGTTAAAGAAGAGGAGGAGCCTCAGAGCTATGACGAAGCCAAAGGCAAGAAGCAATGGCAAGAAGCAATGGAAGAAGAACTCACCGCACTGGAAGAGAACAAGACATGGGAGCTTGTTCCTAAACCAAACGGTAAGAAAGTGATTGGAAATAAATGGGTGTTCAAAATAAAGAAACTTGCAGATGGAAGGATAGCCAGACATAAAGCGAGACTGGTTATCAAGGGCTATGCTCAGACGCATGGCATAGACTACGACGAGACGTTCAGTCCGGTGGCAAAGATGTCAACCATAAGAACAGTGATTGCTATAGCAGCATCAAAAGGATGGAAGCTAAGTCAGCTAGATATAAAGAATGCATTCCTGAATGGATATATATCAGATGAAGTCTATATGGAACAACGGGAAGGATTTATAAGCTCCAGATACCCAAATTTTGTTTGCAGGTTAAGAAAAGCACTTTATGGACTAAAGCAAGCCCCAAGAGCTTGGAACTACAGACTTGTGAAATATCTCAATGAACTTGGATACCAAAGTTCGAAGGCAGATGCAAGTCTACTCATCAAAAGGACAGAAGAAGGAATGATCTACATTTGTATCTATGTAGATGACATAATAATTACAGGTACCTCAGATGCAGGAATCACAGAGGTAAAGAAACTGCTAGAAAAGGAATTCAAGATCAGTGACCTGGGAAAGTTATCATACTTTCTAGGTATGGAAATCACATATACAGATCATGGTGTATATGTCACACAAGAAAGGTATCTCCTGAACTTACTGAAGAAGTTCAATATGGAAAATTGCAGAGAAGCTTCAACACCGCTTGAAGTAAACCATAAACTTAGTAAATATGATGGAACAGAGTTTAAAGATATGAAGAAGTATCAATCGTTAGTAGGAAGCTTAATATATGCTACGCTAACAAGACCGGATCTCAGTTTTCCGGTGGGAGTCCTCTCACAGTTTATGCATTGTCCGACAGAGCAACACTGGGTTGCAAGACAAAGAGCTCTCAGATATATCAAAAGAACTATAAAAGAAGGATTATATTATCCTTTTACGTCAGATATAAAGCTCAGAGCATATAGTGACTCAGATTGGGCAGGAAGTCAAGATGACCGAAGATCAACGCACGGATATATGATATACCTAGGAGATAAGCTGGTAAGCTGGTGTTCGAAGAAACAACACATAGTAGCTTTATCGTCAACAGAAGCAGAATACAAAGGACTGGTAGAAGCAGCCAAAGAAGTAATATGGATGCAGACGTTACTTAAAAGCATGGGTATAGATCAAAGTATACCGATTATACATGGAGATAATATGAGCTCGCTGTATCTTGCAGCGAATCCTGTGTTTCATGCAAGAACAAAACACATAGAGATTCAGTATCATTTCCTAAGGGAAAAAGTAATGGAGAAAGAGATAGAAATAGTCTACACTCCTACGAAAGATCAGATTGTAGACATTCTGACTAAGAGCCTGGATGGAACAAAAACAAACAGATTCAAAGAGATGGCAGGAATAAAAGAAAGAAAGATATATGAAAGACCGGAAGATGTCAAATTAGTGATTGAGGGGGAGCTGTTAAGGAAACACTCACGAATTTGACACAACAGACAAAGAGAGAAACAGAATCTTCCAGAAAATCAGTGCACAGGTGTACAGTATGCGAAGTTAGTGCACGGTGTGCGCATAACAGAGCAATTAACCGCGGCGGGCGCGTAAGGCACGCATAACGTGAATTGAAGAATGACAGCGCAGAGGAGCGCCAAAGGGAAGTGTATATATATACAGCAAGATTTGAAGAACTAGCAGAGAGGATGATATAGAGAGAGAAGACTCAGGAAGAGACGCGTGAAGATGATGCGTGTGAGATGCGCGTATGAGTGAAGAGAGAGTTAGAAGTTCTCAGAAGACGCCATAGATTGCGTATGTACAGATGAATAACACAAGTCTGAAGTATCGGGTTTTTCATCTGAAGAGAGATGGTAATAAGAAACTACTCACTGTAGTAGAGTTTCTGTAACTTGAGCAAGAAGAGGCCAAGCTTACTTGTACACATCTTCTCTAATCGAAAACACATGTTCATGTGGATGTTTGCGCGTAATCTTTACTTGTGAAGAATCTGAAGCTATTTCGTGTTATGGTAGGAAGTTCCGTTTATCGTTAACTGTCATGACTCGTTACTAAACGTGCTTCCGTACCTTCTCTGCAAACGCATGTTTCAGTGAATAACAGTTTACTTAGTAAACATATTTCAGTAATTTCCGGTCAGTTACAGTTTCTCAGAAAACAAGTTTTTTTTTCGGTAGAACATCGACGTATAACTCGTAGCAGAGTTCGAAGCCTTGTATGAGAGATAGATCATCTTGTAGCTAGACGTCTCTACTTTAAGCTGATCACGGTTTCCGGTGGAATGAAGATGTACACACAGTACAAAAGTTAACCGGAAAGTAGCATTTTAGAACTGTGAAGTTTCCAGAAGGAAGTTCATTCGGTGAAGGAAGCTCACACACTACTTCCTTACTTCACATAAGTTCATCTGAAGCAATTACGAGTAGAACTAAGTCTATTTCGGTGAAGTTCCGGTACGATTGCGGTGTCAGTCCAGTAACAGTCTGGTGAAGTTCCGGTGGAACTTGTGTCGCAGGATAACACAGTTAAGGCAACGTTAATTAGGCTGAGCTACTGTTGATTACAGAAGTGTTCTGAATCACTCTAGTTTAGCATTCTACTACGGTGGCGCGACAATTTCCGCAGGCCTGATAGAGTTCAAGCTTTGTCGCGAAACCCACCTTCAGGGCGAAAGTATTTCCGCAACAGTGGCGTTAGAGCCGAAGTTTTCGCCAAGAATTACAAGAAATAAGCCTCTATATATAGGCTAGACACATTCCCCCATGTGCTCTTTTTGACTAGTAAAAAAGGAGCACATGCCGAACTAACATATCTCAAAAAGATCTTGGGAAATATTCTTTCTAACAACCATATCTCCAAGAATACGTGCGTGGGGATTTTTCTACATATCTACCAAAGATGTGGTATTTACAATGTTTCAAAAGCCTTACTTTTGGAGAAATATCAAAAAGTGTCTAAGAGGGAGTTCTCATGTGAAACTCTAGGTATATACAAAAAAAGGGTTCCTATGCACAAATGAAGATGTGTGCATACCCTATACTCAACAGTACACTCCTTGAGTAGGCTAGCTTCTTCTAGGATCTTCTAACAAAAATCTATGAGTTTTTTGAACATGTTAGCTTTTCCTTTTCTAATTGAATAGTAGGATAACAATGACGTTGCATGTCCACACTCTTTCTACTCTGTATTCCAGCTTCATAATCTTTAAACATCATTTCTAAATCTTCAAGCAGATTGTATGCAAGTATAGAACTTGCTTTTTGCTTCCTAGAATTCTTTTTGGGCTCTAAGATTCTTGATTTCTCTTGAGAGGCTTGTATCATTGCATCTCAAACGTTTTTTTCCAAACATCCATATTCTTTTCACATTTTTTTATTATTTTATTCTTGCATTGTCACGGAGCCAAACTTCGATGTTTCTATGCTTTGATAGACTAATAATAGTTTTGATTTTTTCTTTATGTGGGAAAATTCCATTCTTTGAGACAATGTGTCTCAAAAGTTTTCCTTTTCTCACCATCAAATACTTTTCTAGATTTAATGAGGCTCTATATTCTTGAAATGTTGCAAATAACTTCTACAACATAGGGATATGCTTAGCTTTTTGGGTAGAATATGCACATAGGTCATCCACATAGACTTCCAATATTTCATGATGATGTCTTTGAACACACGACAAAACAATATCTATAAAGTGACAAGAGCATTTGTTAAAAGAAAATAGCATAACTTTACATGCATAGATCTCCTACTCAGTAGTAAAGGTAATTTTGTGTTGATCTTCAAGTGCAATCACAAATTGAATGTAGCTTAAAGACCATCTAAGAAACTATGCACATCTTTGTGTGCTACCCTACCCAAGAGGTGTTTATTGATGGGAAGTGCATAACTATCCCTTATAGTTGGACCATTGACCACTTTTAGGTTTATGCAAACTCTTATTTTTCCATTTCTTTTGGGGTATGACAATGATGGGGACACCCATTTGGTGTGCTCAATCTCATATATAAAGCCCACTTCCAAGATTTTATAAATCTCCTCTTTGATCTTAGCTGAGTATACATCATTATAAGTATATGACCTCTGCTAAGAGGGTCTAGTATTAGGTTCCATTTGGATTCTATGGGCACAAGTATGAGTATCAACTCCTTTTAAGTGCTCATAGGGACAAGCCAATACATCTCTATATTGCTGCAACAATTCTTATAATTCAGCCTCTTACATTTTTGAAAAATCATTCCTGATAATAGTGTGTTTCTCTTCTCCCTCTTCCATCATGGAAACTAATCTCTTCTTCAATTTTTTCTTGCCATAGGACTCTCCTAATGTGACTTGTCTCTTTTTTCTTATAGCTATGAGTTTTCAACTTTCTATCTCATATTTAGTTAAGTGTTTGATAGGCTCATGCTTCTCTACTTTGTATTGCGGATACATATAGTTTGCATGATCGCATTAGGAGAAAAAATGAACCCTCCTTGGGCTTTTAGCTTGAGGAGTGATTAGTGATCCACCAATAGGATGTGAGTAGTGGCCACAGTCTAGTTCACCAATCCCCTAGGCTAGACATAGGGTTCCCTTGTTCTTTTGTGGTCAAAGATGGTATTGAAGGATAAAAACCACTAGTTCTTCTTGAGATGTGGGTTTTGAGGATTTAACTTTTAAGCATAACCGTTGGATTGACATGAACATCTAAAGGCTATTGTTGAATCACAATTAAATAGTCGCATACAATCTAGACCATTGGATGCAACAAAAATCTAATGGTTCTCTTTATATCTAAAACAGATAATTATTCCATCAAAGATCTATCATTGGTTAGACGATGCATCGAATGGTTCCCGTTCTTTCTCGCCACAATTTCAATGAGGTTTTGTCCTTATTTGCCAGGCGTGTGCGCAGTCAAGCATAGCCATTGATTTGTGGCTTCATCTAATGGTTGTCAAGAAAGTATGTTGTGATTCATTGGATCTAGCAGGATGCTGTCGGCTCCGATTTTCCCTCCAAAATCAATGATGTGACTCCCAACCTCCTATTTCATCGTTTTTTGCCAGAAAAATTGGCAGACTATGCCACACATTTGTCATCTTCTATCAGTCACTTCTTTACACATGAGGCATTAAAGAGGACAAGTTTTGTCCTTTTGTGCCAGACACTCCCATCAAAATCCTCGCCATCCATGAGAAAGATCCAATGGACAAGAACCTCTACGAGTCCCATCAAACTGAGCATAGTTTTGAGAAATAATATTTTAACGACTAAAACGACTAGTAGTTTTGCGTGCCTCTCTAATCACAAAAATTAAGAAGCTTAATCCCATTCCTTACAAAGCCCAAACAGGGCTCATGTTTTTCCCTAATGGCTTATACAATCTCTAGCTTGATACTCTCTCAAGAACTTATCTTCTATGTCAAAATTAGGTTCCATGTGAACAAGCATTAAGTGACACATCATCATCTGATTTTTCTTCTTGCACTAGCATTAGTTCTCCCTTCTTTATTTCCTCAAGAAGGGAGATCATAAACAATCCATTAATATCATACCCTTCAACCTCACAATGTTGAGTCAAGGAATTTTCATCAATAGAAATTTCCATATTGGATAGGATTCACTTCCAACCATGTGGTTCAAACTCTTCATCAACAAACCTGAGGAATGTATGCTAGATCGTCATTAAATCTATCTTTTATTTTTTAATATGTGAGATATATTCTTGCTAATCTATGCTCTTCCCTATGATCTTGTTTCCAAACCCTCAAGTTCACGTCCTAATTTTGATGATTTATCTGAAAGAAAACTGTCTACATCCTTATGTACATTGTTCCATTGGATGCAAGGAATATCTCAATGTTTGAAAGTATAGAGATTGATTCTAGTTGTAATCCCCAAGATTTACAGATATAGAACATTTTTATCCCAATCTTTTACTTTCATTTGATGCATGATCAATCTTGCTAGAATCATCTCATAGTTTGGTTATTTCTACACTTGCCTCACTGTCTAGGATAACCTTTGTAGTGTGTCCATTGAATGAGATAGGAAGGCAAGTGTTGCGTTCATCTGCCTCACTATGTTCTCCTATCTTGTCAATGAACACATCCTTTACACAAGTCAATCTAAAAACTGGCTCATGATCTAAAGGCTTAGCTTGAGTCATGTTTACGTCCACATGTTTGGCCTTTTTTTGTCATAAGTGTGGCTTTGCACATAGACGTTCTTCTATCATTAAGGTACACTTCACCTAAGAGTTCTTTAAAACGTCAATTTTGGGTGTACTTTTCATTGTATTGGCTATTGGAAATCTAATACAAGTTTCTTTTTAATTCTGGAATCTCATTTGTATTCTCCTTTGTATTTAGGAAAATATATCAAATGGTCATCCTCTTCTTCTATAGAGAGATCAATCCATGAAGTTTTTTCATTTGCATGTTCACATAAATAGTGATACTCCTTGTTGTCTTTAATATCTTATTGAGGAGGTTCTTGCTCATCATTTTGCTCTTTTATTCACGTTCCTTCTATACTTGGTTCAATAAGTACTGAGGCCATTTATAAGCAAAAGGCTTGAATGATGTGTGTGTGACTCTCCTCCCATCCATATATACCCTCTTGTACTCTAAAAATAGCAATGATCTAGAATATTCTAGTGACACTATGTGGCCATCATGGAACACTTATTCCCATTACTATCGAATACCTTAGGATATCCCTCGAGCTTGGGACCTTGGGTAGCTGGCCCTTGTCCCTCACACACATGGACTAATCCCTATGGATCAATGTCATGATCCCTGCTGATCAATGTCTCGTTTGGGAAAATCCTCCAAGAAGTCATCGCTACCACATTGACAACATGGACCTTTAGGAGTAGGTGCACCTTTAGTGCATTGTTGTGTTTGAATTACAGCTCCTTTTTCAATATAGAACTCTCCTCCACTAGTCTTGTTAGTCCAATTTGAGTTGTCACTAGTGTTTGCAGGGTAGTACGTTTCTTCTTGAGATCATTTTTCTTCACTTTCTAGATCTTATGGCTACTTATTTGTGTGTCTTTAGAATAAGGATATGAATAGCTAGGAATAATGTTCATCATTGTTGACTGCACACGTATGATAGCTATTTTCGTTTTCGCTTTTGCATATTTTACTACAAGGATGTTATTAGGAGGAGGTGGCTATTGGTCTAGGATAGACCTCGTTGATTCTTTTTTTCCTTGATTATACCTAGGATGACCATAATATGGGTTTGTAGTATTCATACTAGTCTCTATGAGGGTTTGTATTTTCATTTCTTGGAGGATACATTGGCCTAGGCTGATATTTCTAATTCTGCTGATACTATGGCTATTGATATTAATGTTGTTGCTACTGAGGTTGTCTATTATAATCTATAGGTCAATACCTTGGCACTCTTTGCACATATATGTTGGATGATCACCATTACAAATTCGGCATCTTCTTAATGGTTGTAATCTTTGCCCATAGTCAACATTGCATATCTCCTTGGCTTATTGTATTTGTAGCTTCTTGAAAACGAAGTCAGATACTTCCTTAATTGAGGATTTGGAGTTCTAGAGGAATGTAGATGCTTTGGTTTTGGTATGTGTAGATGCAATCTTTAATTCCATATCTAATTCCATACTCTCATATGCATTCATTCAAATTTGTGAGTCTTTGAATGTATAAGAGAGCACAATTACCCATTTGTCAACCCCTCTAGGAGAGAGATATCAATTTCCTCTCAGGTGGTCTTTCTCCAACTGGGTATTTATATATGTATTGTTTAAATCTTCTAGCTAAAAATTTGCTACTTGAGGATTGGCTTGGATATTCGCTTGCTCAATTTTCTCATTACCTTTTCCCTCATGAACTGATAATGTACCTCGATATGATCTTTTCTAGCATGAAAAATAGGATTTCATGCTAAGTATATGCTACTAATATTATCACAATGAATGCTGATAGGCTTTTATACTCAACCTTAAAATTATTGACAGTCAGGAGAAAGAGATATGGGATAAAATCAAGCTCCATCTTGACCTGAACGAGGTGAATGACATGAAGGGGCTCTCCTAGGCTAATCTCCAATTAGGGGACTCTCTGAGGAAAGCAAGACTTGATAGATGTTACATTGACCAAAACACCATCCTCCAGTGGGGTATTCCTTCGATTGCCCAACACATGGACCTGACTATCTCAGACAACTTCTCGATTACTCTTTCTTTCAAACCGATTCCCATGCTCCGAAAAGCTCCTTGGTTTCACACTTGTCAGATGTCGTTTTCCCTCCCCTCTATCCACCAAGAAATTTCCACAGTGTGGGTGGAGGCCTTTGCCTACTATAAAGAACTGGCTAAGTGCTAGAGAAGCGCGGTGGAAAGGACTCGACAAATTTTGATCAGTCTCATAAGGCTATAAGAGATATCTAGAAAAAAAGAAGAGAAATGGGCTACTAGAGGCTGTTGATATATTTAGGTAGTGATGTGTGTGAACACACTAGGACTGCCGGGGAACTTTTTTCCCTCTTTAGGAGGTTTTTTTCCCCCGGCTTGTATATACGCCTATTGCCCTAATGGGCTACTTATCTTTGTACATTCTCTGGCAATACATTTAGTATTGTGTGTTTGTGCTCCAAGCTTCTTCTTCCTGCTTGTGCTGTTCGCGTGCTTCCGTAGACATCTATCTCTAACAATTGGTATCAGAGCAGGTCGTCGCTTCATCTAGGGTGCCATCGACACTCCTCCGTTTGCAATCTCAGAATCGTACGAATTTTGGTGAGCATACTCAGGGTGTTTCCGAGATCAAAACGGCTTTGCTCTGTGGTGCCGAAATCGCGATCTGAGCTCGTTTCGGCCTCCGAATGCACTATCACAGTGCTTGTGCAGGCTATTTCGTCTTTTTGTGCCAGAGGTATATACTTGTTTCTGTTCGCCAGTATAAGCGTCTCGAAGTCTGCTACAGGTTTAGTAGAACTCGTCTGGGAAGTTCCGTTCAACTTTTTGAGATACAGTCAATTTTCTGCATCAAGGTATTTTAGTCACCGGCCATGGCTGAAAGCAGTGATATATTCCGTATGTTGGCTGTTGAGGATAAGTTGGATGGTACCAACTACCCATTATGGGCTTATATGATGCGACATGTATTGGTTGCAAAAGGATTATGGAACATTGTGCAGGGTGTTGAAAGACGTCATGTTACACCTGTAACAACAGGTACTACGAATACAGGTGCTGGAGCTGATGAAGATGGTGTCGAAGATGATATTGTGCAGATTCCTGTTCGTGCTGTTGTTTTTGCTGCATGTACTGCAGAGCAGATTCGTTGGGATGGAAGAGATGCCCAGACACATGCATTGATAGCTTTGTCTGTCAAACGTGCCATTATTTCCCATATTTGCTCTTTCAGAACAGCTAGGGATGCTTGGGATACACTTACCACATTGTACCAAGCTAGGAATGAGGCTCGTGTTGCTTACCTCCGAAAACAGTTGGAGAGTGAGCACATGAATGAAGGTGATTCTATGGACAGTTTCCTAACGAAGATCAAAGATTTGAAGGAACAGTTGATTTCTGCTAATGAGGTTATACTAGATAGCTCACTTGTGCAGACTGTTCTGAATGGTCTTCTTGATTCATATTAGAGTTTTGCTTCTACTCTTCAATTGATGATGAAAGGCAATCCGAATGCCTTATCATTTGAGGAGTCAGTCTCTGTTTTGTTGCAGGAAGATCAATCCAGGCAGAACAGGTCTATTATGCGTGTTGCAAATCAAGCTTTCTTGGCTAGTCAGAAGGGCAAAGGAAAATGGAGCTCTTCTACTAGTAAGCAGAAATCTGCAAATGCTGCACATTCGAAGTACTAGGATAAAGATGAGAAGAAATCAGAAAAGCAGAAATTGTTTTGCAAGTACTGTAAAGGGAATGATCATATCATAAAGAACTGTCCAAAACTGGCTGCAAAAGAGGCAAAGAAAAAGGAGGCTGGAATGGTTGTTGCAGAAGCCTCTACACCAAAAACAGAGTCTGCTAATCTTGTGCAGGAAGAAGAATGGGCGTTTACTACTGTTTGTAGTTTTGACCCATCTTCTCATGAGTAGTGCATGTTTGCAGTGGACTCAGATGTTTGGTACTTTGACACTGGGGCGACCAAACATATTACCTCGCAATGCAGTTTCTTCTCTTCACTCGAGCCTGCCCCTATAGGGAATACTGTCACATGCACCAACAACTCCTCTTATCCTGTTATGGGAGTTGGTAAGATCATTCTGACTACTGCTGATGGTAGTTCTTTCACCTTGTCAGATGCTTTATTTGTGCCAGGGATCAAGAGGAATCTGTTATCAGTTTCTGCATTAGCCAAGATTGGCCTGGTTGTGAAATTTGTTGATGACAGATGTACAATTTATGATATGTCAAATGGCGATGTTATTATTGCTTCTGGCATTTTATGTCGTGGGCTGTATAAGCTCATAGACTTTGAAAGATCTATGAATGATTCAGCATGTGCAGTTCATGATTCTCAGGCTATGTCAGATGCAAAGATTTGGCATGCACGCTTTGGTCATCTGAATTTTGCTAGTTTGCTACGCCTGCAGAAATCTGATATGGTGTCCTCTTTGCCCAAACTTGAGGCACCTGGAAAACATGTTTGTGAAGGCTGTATTTTGGGCAAAATGCAGCGTTCCTCCTTTCCAAAAGATGGTTCAGTTCGGGCTACGCAGAAATTGCAGCTTGTACATAGTGATGTCTATGGTCCTATGCAGACACCCTCTTTTGGAAATTACCTTTACTTTGTGACTTTCATTGATGATTTTTCCAGGCATGCATGGGTATATCCACTCAAAGCAAAGTCTGAAGTGTTCATGTGCTTTAAACAGTTTTTGGTTTTGGCTGAAAATCTGTCAGCATGTAAAATGGGCACCCTCCGATCTGATCGAGGGGGGGAATATATGTCTTCTGATTTTAATGCATTTCTGGTTGAACGTGGGATGGTCAAAATTCAGGCTTTACCACATAGTTTCTGGCTTGAGGCTGTCATGTGTGCAACATATGTACTGAACTGGTGTCCCACTAAAGCGCTGCAGTCTATTACTCCATATGAGGCTTGGCATTACCGCAAGCCATCTGTTGCTCATCTGCGTGTTTTTGGTTGCTTGGCATACGTTAGTGCTTGAACAACATCGCAGAAAATTGGATGATAAGGCCGTAAAATGTATTTTTGTTGGGTACAGTTCTGAAAGTAAAGGCTATCGTCTGTATCATCCACAGACTAAACACATTCTGGTTAGCCGTGATGTTGTCTTTGTGGAAGATGCTATTCAGCCATTGCTTTCATGTACTAAGGAGACATCTGTTAGCTCCAAAGACATGTATGATACCTTGATGCCTCTTTTTACAGGTGGACAGTCTAGTGCTGGTCCTAATGAGGCAACTTCTCAGCCTTTGGAGGTTTCATATGATGATGCAGATCATTCTATTTCTAATGCAGATTTACATGATGCACTTATTGATGAGAGAGCTGATATTGAGCAGGCAAAAACTATGCCAAAATGGCTGGTGCATACTTTGCGTGACAACAAATTAGATGCACCTTTGTCATATCGTACTCGTTCAGGCTCTCATAGTGCCTTCTTTGCATCTGATTGCTATGCTATGGTTGCGTCTAGTCTCTCTGATGAGAATGAGCCTGTTTCTTTTGATGAAGCACAGAATTCAGAAAATTGGATGGCTGCCATGCAATCTGAATATGATGCTATAATGAAGAATGGTACATGGTCTTTATGTGACTTACCTCCTGGCAAGAAGGCCATTGGCACTAAGTGGGTATACAAGATGAAGCGTAAACCTGATGGTACAGTTGACAGGTATAAGGCTACGCTTGTTGCAAAGGGTTATGCGTAGGAAAGAGGCATTGATTTTGATGAGACCTTTGCACCTACATGCCGTATGACTACTGTTCGGAGCATTTGTGCACTTGCAGCCCATCATGGTTGGAATGTACATCAGTTGGACATTAAAACAACATTTCTGAATGGTGACTTTCATGAAGAAGTGTATGTTTTTCAACCCTGTGGCTTTGTGCAGAAAGGGCATGAAAATCAGGTGTGCAGGTTAAAGAAGGCATTATATGGTTTAAAGCAAGCACCACGTGCTTAGTATGAGAAGATACATGCCTATCTGGTTGCACATGGTTTTGTGAACAGTCCAACTGAAAGCACCTTATATGTTAAGCGTGCTAATGATGTGCTTCTGATCATTGTTGTCTATGTTGATGACATGCTGCTCACTGGTCCTATTGAGAAGCATATTGCTGATTTCAAGGCTAATTTGCATGCCTCATTTGAGATGTCTGATTTGGGGCATTTGCATCACTATTTGGGCATTCAGTTTTTGCAAGTTGATGGTGGAATGGCTTTGTGTCAAACGAAATATATTTTGACACATTATTGCAGTGTTTTGGCCTTGAAGACTGTAAGCCTATTGCCACTCCTATGGAGACAGGTTTATGATTGAGTCTTCATGATGCTGGAGATGCATTTGATGTTGTTCTCTATCAGCAGGCTGTTGGATGCTTGATTTATTTATGCATTACTCGGCCAGATATTCAGTTTGCTGTCTCACAGATGAGCAGGTTTATGCATTGCCCAGGAGTCACGCATTGGAAGGCGGTTAAGCGCATCTTTCGCTACTTGAGTGGTACTCGGCTACTTGGGTTGTTTTATCCCAAGGGGGGATCACTACCGCCAGATTTGCATACTTTTTCTGACTGAGATGGGGCTGGTTGCTATGCCACTTGTGTGTCCACCAGTGGTTTTTGCTTCATGCTTGGTAGCTCATGTATATCTTGGTTGAGCAAAAAGTAGCCTACTATGGCCACTTCCAGTTGTGAGGCTGAGTATAGGGCAGCTTTCACAGTGACTGTTGAGTGTGTGTGGCTCAGACGCCTTATGGCTGATTTGGGTGTTGGCCTGTCTTCTGCTACCACCATCTTCACTGACAGTCAGAGCGCATTGGCAGTTGCAAGGAACCCTGTGTTCCATGCTCGCACCTAAGCACATTGAGGTGCATTATCACTATGTCAGGGAGAGGTTCTCTGCTGGGGAGATTAGCTTGGCATATGTGCCCACGCAGGAGAACATTGCAGACCTTTTCACGAAGGCTCTGCCTAGGGAGAAGTTTGAAGCTTTCTGCAAAGCTTTGGGCTTACTTCCTTTTGTGGAGTGATTTCCACATAGCTTGGCACTTCCTTATACATGAGTGCCAGCTACTTGTTCACCGCATCACTCCCAAGGGGGATTTGTTGATATATTTAGGTAGTGATGTGTGTGAACACACTAGGACCGCCGGGGCACTTTTTTCCCTCTTTAGGAGGTTTTTTTCCCCCGGCTTGTATATACGCCTATTGCCCTAATGGGCTACTTATCTTTGTACATTCTCTGGCAATACATTTAGTATTATGTGTTTGTGCTCCAAGCTTCTTCTTCTTCCTTGTGTTGTTCGCGTGCTTCTGTAGACATCTATCTCCAACGGAGGCTCTCATAGCATGAAGAAGGAGTGAACAAAGGTAACTTGCAATGCCAACAGGGGCTTCTGAAAATCAGGGGAGGACTAAGACTCGAGGAAGAGGTTCAAAGGAAAAATCTGCAAATATTCTTCAAAGATTGGTGGGTGGGGAAGGCTGACAAACCATCGAAAGAGATGTGTAACATCCTTAAAAGGAAACAAGCTAGGGAAGCCATCGCCTTCTTGGTCAACAATAATGGGATCGAATGTAGCATGGAAATTGAGAATAGATCTATCATCGTCGAGCACTTTACCCATCTTCTTGGGGCCTCGGCTCCTCTTTCCCCGCACAGGCATGACTACATGGCAACCATCTCAAGGGTTGCTCAACCTAGAATCCCATAGAAGATGAATTCTCTGCTGGATGCTAACATATCCGAGAATGAAATTATCGAGGTTATTGATGCTCTTGCCAATGGAAAAAGTCCGGGTCCTAATGGCCTCACCAATGATTTTTTCAAGTCCTTCAAGCACGTGGTGCACCCCGCTGTGTCTGGTGTGGCAAGAGGCTCTCTCCTTCGGTGCCCTCCCTGAGTGTCTTAATAATGGTGTCATCAAGTTAATTCACAAAAGGGGAGATAAGAACAAAATTGAAAATTGGCGGTCGATTACCATGCTCCAAAATAGATACAAGATAATTTCCAAAGTTATCACCAAGAGAATCTCTTGTCATTTAAAGTCATGACTTTGTGAGGACCAGAGAGGTTTTATCAAAGGTAGATCTATACTTGAAGCAATTGTTGATATTTGGGAAGGCCTTGCATTGCAGAGGAATCTGCACAAGATCTGGTATTCATTAAGATCGACTTCGACAAAGCGTATGATAGATTGGAATGGGACTTTATTCTTCAATCACTGAAAGACCTTGGACGCAGCCAAAAGTTCACGAAGATGGTTTCCACTCTACTCGAAAATGCTTCAAGGAGAATAAATATCAACGGTAAGCTCTCTGAGCCCAACTTTAAAAAGATCTATTAGGCACGACTACCCACTGGCTCCACTACTCTTCGATATCGCCTCGGATGGCCTCAATCGCCTATTAAAGCATCACATGGATGCTGGCAATCTCAAGGGTCTCTCCCTACCTCTAGATCACGGCCAAATGATTGTGAGACTCTTTGCCAATGACATGAATGCCTTTGCACTTAACAATATGAACAGCATTGAGGTGTTCTGGAGTTGCCTCGACACCTTTTGTGTGGCATGATGTTCAAAAATCAACCATGCTAAAACTGCTTTCAAAGCAATCTGTGGACCTCCACCCCAACAGTTGATAGATGAAGGGTGTCAAGTTATCCCTAGAGGTCAAGTCTTCTGTCTCGGTATTCTGATGGGCTTGAACATCTCAATGGACCAACGGTGGAACTCGATGCTATCCAAACTGGATAGCAAACTAAATCATTGGAAAGGTATGAAAGTTAACTTGGTAGGACGTGTAGTGGTTGTTAACACATTTATGCTTTCTACAACTATTTACTTTATCTCGTGTTGGAGACCTAAGGAGAAAGAGTTGGCCAAAGTGGAAAGAATATGCAGAAACTTCCTATGAACTAGGACCCCAATAAGAGGGAGATTCCCAAAATAAAATGGGAAACTTGCATTAGCTCAAAAGACTCGGGGTGACTTGGGTATTTTGGATATCACTGTGTTGGTTGACAAGTTGGCGGCAAAGTGGTTTATCAAGGCTTGGCGCAATAGTGAGTCCTCTTGGGCTAAATTGATCTTCTGAAACTTGAAAGACCTTACCTTAGTTGGCCTTCTTGGTTGGAAGGACATTGGGATCCTCACGCGGCTGCTCTATGTAGCGCCCATGTCCATGCCTCCAATCATCCTAAATAAGCTCATGTCCGCGATCGGAAAAGATTAGAAGCTTGTTCCCTTGATATGAAAAGTTGAATTCTATTGTGCCTTCCTGATTGCCATCCAGAATCATAGTAGTTCTAGCATACCTCCTTTGTGCCGAATGAGAGGATAACGGTTAGAGGGGAAAGTGACACAGACTCTAGGGAAGAGTACTAGCGATATGTGTAGGAGTGATAGAACGTTCATAAGGAAAAGCAAAGGGGAAGAAAGAAGGGGAACAAGAAATGAGGGGGAGGAAAAAAAAAGGGAGGGAACAATGGGGAGACAAGACAAAATTACTAGAAGTAGAGAAGGGAGAGATGGAGCTAGATGAGAAAAAATGGAAGGAGATATGGAGAAGAATAGGGAAGAGAGGAAAAAGGGAAGTATAGGAGAGGAAAGAGCAAAAGAGAAGGGAAAAGGGAGAAGGAAGAAGAGACCAATATAGAGAGCGAGATAGGAGAGAGATGAAGGAAGAAGAAAAAGGGAATAAAAAAGAGGAAAATAGAAGAGATAGGGAAAAACGAATAAGAAGAAGAAGGAACGGACGAGATGGATAAGGTGGAGAAAAGTGAAAAAGTAAATTTGGAAAGAGAAAGAGAACACAAAGAGGAAGGAAGGAGAGCAAAGTAATTGATGTGACAGAGAAGAGTGGTTGCGAGTAGGGGAAAAAGTGGGTTAAGGATGAAGAGTGAATAAATGCAAAAAATATGACCAAGTTGAAGGATAAGAAGGGAGAACAGCAATTCTCCAGATAATTTCCATGTTTCATGCACTCACAAATTTTTTGAGTTTTGGTGCATAATACCAAGTAATACCCCTTTTAAAATATCCTCTAAGGTGAAAACAAGAAGGAAAATGAATAGAAATGAATTGAAAAACTCTACTCCTTCCACTAATGAGAGAAATAAAGATGCTACTTACAAATTTCAAAACACTACTCTTAACACCCAATCCCATCCTTGGGGTAAGGGCAATTGTAAAAGTGGGACTTCTTGCAATGGAGTTATGAAAAATCCACTTAACAAGCAAATAATTACAAGCATAGGATAACTTACCTACATGCTTCACAATCCACCATGCAAGTTACCTAGGCATGGGTCACTCTCCTTGGCAATGACACCAAAAAGTATAGACATGCAGTACAGGGTGTGCTCATACACCTTCACTTTGCCAAAATCCAAGAAGAGTAGACTTCCATTTAGTTACAATTGAAGAAAATAAGTAGATAGGGTGAATTGATGCCTTTCTAAACTCCGTATGAACAACCCATCATTTTCCCTAATCATCCAAATACGGCACCCAAAACGAAGTGACAATTTTTCCACAAAAAATTGCACCATGAAAAATGACTGTGATCATGATGATAAATCTCTTTGATTGCAATGATAAAATCTTTTAATCAAGGTGATAAAACTTTTTGATCAAGGAAATCATAACAAATCAGTGTAATCATAGTGATTACGATAAAGAATGTTTGACCATGGGGATCATGATAAATATCTTTTATCTCTTCCATAATTGTTTTTCTCCATCATCATCTTCATCTTTAAAATTAGGTTCACATAGGCAATCAAAATGAGACAATTAGTAGAACAAGAATGATCAGTTCTCCCTCATGTTGACATATTTTGGTACTAATGTGTGTGAGCACACTTAGGACTACCAGGACACTTTTTTCCCTCTTTAGGAGGTTTTTTTCCCGGCTTGTATATATACTTATAACCCTAATGGGTCACTTATCTTTGTACATTCACTTGGTAATACATTCAGTGTTATGTTGTGCTCCAAGCTTCTTCTTCTTCTTCTTCTTCTTGCTTGTGTTGTTCACGTGCTTTTGCACACTTCAAACTCCCCAAAAATGGAATATATCAGAGTAGGTCACCACTTCATCTAGGGCATAGTCGATACCCCTCTGGTCATAGTCTTAGTATCGCACAAAAATTGGTCAGCATACTTGAGGGCAGAGTTCAAAAAAGCTTGATTTGTGGTGTTTAAATTTTGATATGAGATCGTTTTGGCCTTCAAACACACTATAGTAGTGATTGTGCAGGCAATTTCATCCTTTTGTGCCAAATATATATAGGTTTTAGCTCTCTAGTACAAGCGATAAGAAGTCTGCTAAAGTTTTAACAGAGTTTGATAGGATGTTTTTCTTCAATGCTTTGAGCTATAGTCATTTTTTTGCATCAAGGTATTTAGTCATTGGCCATGGCTCAAAGCAATGATGTGTTCTGTATGTTGGTTGTTAAGGATAAGTTGGACGGTACAAATTACCCATTGTGGGTATATATAATGCCTTTGTGGAATATTGTGTAGGGTGTTGAAAAATGTCCTACTACATTGCAAATTCAATTATTGAAGTTGATGTAGATGGTGTTGAAGATGATGCTCTTCAAGTTCTTGTTTGTGCTATGGTTCTTGCTGCACCTTCTACAGATCAACTTCATTGGGATGGTAGACATGCTCAAGCACATGCATTGATAGCTTTGTCTACCAAATGTGCCATTATCCCTCACATTCACTCCTACAAAACAACAAAGGATGATTGGGATACACTTAGAACTTTATACCAAGAAAGAAATGAAGCTCATGTTGCTTACCTCTAAAAGCAATTGGAAAGTGAGCATATGAATGAAAGAGATTCCACAGGCAATTCTTTTACAAATCCACATGTTTATGTGAATTTTACTAAATCCCTTCCTTCACTAACATTTTAGGAAGTCTCCCCATCTTATTTTGGCATCCAACACCACTTCCTTTTGGAACCAGTACCAAGACGTTACTATCAAGCATTGAGGTTAATTGAGAGAGGAATATAAAAGAGAGTAGTACGAGAGCTTATAAGACTTGCATCTACATATTGCAATGTATCTTCAAAGAAATGATCAAAAGGTGCTTTTAACTTCGATTTTTAGTATGTTTCTTGTTTTGGACTCGTTGAAGTGATGAAAGTCTTTAAAAGTTGATAGAGTTGAAGTGAAAGGATTGAAGTTGATGATACTTGTAGTAAACTGAAAATTGTGTCATATTTTTATTACATAGAAAAATTGGTAGGAATTTGATATGAAAGTGATCTTGGAAGTGATAAAAGGTGCCAAAATTTGACAACCAATTCATGGATGGTAGTATAGTAGTAGTTCGACGCAACACTAAAATTGCCAATCTAGAGCATGACCTGGGTTGTGCAATGGTTATGAGAATCTAATGCTCACATATTTGACAAACACCTCCTATCTTACATCAAGCAGAGGTACTCTCTCAAACCCACTTTCATGGATGCAAACACTAAACTCACCGTAAATTTGTAACCATAAGGCCAAAACCAATGAATATGAGAGATTGTTGGAAAGTACCTCAATGAGACGTGTCTCATTTTGCCTTCATTGCAAACAAGAAAGCATGCATTTCAATTAAAAAACAAAAATAAAATAGGTAATCGAAATACATACCTTTATATATTCATTCATGGACCTCAACACATGCAAGGAATGCTTGAAATGAGAGGGGATATTGGTAGATAATAGTCCGAGACAGTGTGCAAGTGCGTTAGCTTAGATGGTTGGGTCCTTTTCCTCTCAAGATTGGGGGTGGGGGTTCAACTCTTGCGGTTGGTAGTTGGACACCTCTCACCACTTAAGTGGTGAGATGGTAAAACCAGCCCTTTCTAAGGGACCATTGGGCCTTTGAGCTACCCAATTCAAACCAATTACCTCGTCTCGAATTATGATCTTCCCTTCTCTGACTTTACTTCAGAAAGTTGTTGGGCTTTGTAACCTTTTAGTGCCAGGCACCTAACCCATGCTTTCTGGCATATGGGGGGGTCCATGGGTGCTATGCTCACCTTCATGTGTACATTTCAATTAATTCAAGATTAACCGAAAGAGTACATCTCAATGTTAGTGCCTACAAGCTCCTATTGTTCTTCATATTTTTCTTTAGAGGATGAAAGATTAAACGAAAAAATAAGGAAATAAGAAAAAAATGTGTGCAGGGTGGTGGGCTTGAAAAGGAAATAAGCTACACAAGCGAAACCAAATAAAGTTAAAAAAAAACAAATATTTCACTATAAGGAAAGGAATCAAGTTCATAGGTCTTCATTCCATGAATGTGAAGCCTTGACATCGGATAAACACCCTCTGATGTAAAGGAGCTGTTCTTACAATCATAGATCCTTCTACCTAGACAATTAAGGGATTTATCCTTCTACCTAGATAGGTAAGGAATTCATAGACCATTAGTTTGAAGAAGCATTGAAGAAAGGTAGTTATCGATTCTTATGGAGAAACAACAACTTGAATGTGAAGGAATCAGAGCCTCCAGAGATGCTCACTAGTTTGAAGAAGCATTGAAAAAAAAAGGTAGTTATTGCTTCTTATAAATTGAATGTCAATTTCATGTGCATGAGGTACTCAACTTCACAAATTATGCATGAAAACTGAAAGCAAGAAAGAATGAAGGTGGGGGGTTGTAGACATTAAAGCAAGAAGGAGAGCAAATGGACTGTGTAGACAACTCAAACGTCAAGCCACACATCCATTGTTGGCTTCAAAAGTGAAGTGAAGTCACAATCACTTGGCAGATGTAAGCATGTGCCAAAGCGGGCTCAAAGCTTTTGGTTAGATGCCTACAACCAATCACATCAAGACAGAGGGGATGACTGGGGCCCAATTGCACATGGAACTACTTTGGAACATGGAACTACTTTGGAACTGAAGGCATGGGGTCAACACTAGCAAGGATGTAGAACTGCCTACAAAAGAAGACCACGTAATATGGTAGGGCTAGCACTAACATTGCTACATGATTAAAGTGGTGTTCTGAAGTAACTCCTTGCTTAGATAGTAGGTTGCTTTCTATGGACCTAGAAGGGAGGATCCGTTTGAGCTTTGTCTGTGTGCATAAGTGTGTGTGTACGTGTATGTGTGTATGTACGTGTGTGTGTGCATCCATGTAGATGGAAGTTCCGAAAGAGAGCTTTTATGGAAAAATGTGTTGGAGTTAGACGTCTGTGGAAGCACGCGAACAGCACAAGGAAGAAGAAGAAGCTTGGAGCACAACACACAAGACTGAATGTATTACTAGAGAATGTACAAAGATGAGTAGCCCATTAGGGCAATAGGCGTATATACAAGCCGGGGAAAAAAAACCTCCTAAAGAGGGAAAAAAGTGCCCCAGCGGTCCTAGAGTGTTCACACACATCACTACCTAAATATATCAACAAATCCCCCTGGGAGTGATGCGGTGAACAAGGAGCTGGCACTCATGTATAAGGAAGTGCCAAGCTATGTGGAAATCACTCCACAAAAGGAAGTAAGCCCAAAGCTTTGCGGAAAGCTTCAAACTTCTCCCTAGGCAGAGCCTTCGTGAAAAGGTCTGCAATGTTCTCCTGCGTGGGCACATATGCCAAGCTGATCTCCCCAGCAGAGAACCTCTCCCTGACATAGTGATAATGCACCTCAATGTGCTTAGTGCGAGCATGGAACACAGGGTTCCTCGCAACTGCCAATGCGCTCTGACTGTCAGTGAAGATGGTGGTGGCAGAAGACTGGCCAACACCCAAATCAGCCATAAGGCGTCTGAGCCACACACACTCAACAGTCGCTGTGAAAGCTGCCCTATACTCAGCCTCACAACTGGAAGTGGCCACAATAGGCTGCTTCTTGCTCAACCAAGATATACATGAGCTACCAAGCATGAAGCAAAAACCACTGGTGGACACACGAGTGTCATAGCAACCAGCCCAATCTGAGTCAGAAAAAGCATGCAAATCTGGCGGTAGTGATCCCCCCTTGGGATAAAACAACCCAAGTAGCCGAGTACCACTCAAGTAGCGAAAGATGCGCTTAACCGCTTTCCAATGCGTGACTCCTGGGCAATGCATAAACCTGCTCATCTGTGAGACAGCAAACTGAATATATGGCCGAGTAATGCATAAGTAAATCAAGCATCCAACAGCCTGCTGATAGAGAACAGCATCAAATGCATCTCCAGCATCATGAAGACTCAATCTTAAACCTGTCTCCATAGGAGTGGCAATAGGCTTACAGTCTTCAAGGCCAAAACGCTGCAATAATGTGTCAATATATTTCGTTTGACACAAAGCCATTCCACCATCAACTTGCATAAACTGAATGCCCAAATAGTGATGCAAATGCCCCAAATCAGACATCTCAAATGAGGCATGCAAATCAGCCTTGAAATCAGCAATATGCTTCTCAAGAGGACCAGTGAGCAGCATGTCGTCTACATAGACAACAATGATCAAAAGCACATCATTAGCACGCTTAACATATAAGGTGCTTTCAGTTGGACTGTTCTCAAAACCATGTGCAATCAGATAGGCATGTATTTTCTCATACCAAGCATGTGGTGCTTGCTTTAAACCATATAACGCCTTCTTTAACCTGCACACCTGGTTTTCATGCCCTTTCTGCACAAAGCCACGGGGCTGAAAAACATACACTTCTTCATGCAAGTCACCATTCAGAAATGCTGTTTTAATGTCCAACTGATGTACATTCCAACCATGATGGGCTGCAAGTGCACAAATGCTCCGAACAGTAGTCATACGGCATGTAGGTGCAAAGGTCTCATCAAAATCAATGCCTCTTTCCTGCGCATAACCCTTTGCAACAAGCCTAGCCTTATACCTGTCAACTGTACCATCAGGTTTACGCTTCAGCTTGTATACCCACTTAGTGCCAATGGCCTTCTTGCCAGGAGGCAAGTCACATAAAGACCATGTACCATTCTTCATTATAGCATCATATTCAGATTGCATAGCAGCCATCCAATTTTCTGAATTTTGTGCTTCATCAAAAGAAACAGGCTCATTCTCATCACAGAGACTAGATGCAGCCATAGCATAGCAATCTGATGCAAAGGAGGTACTATGAGAGCCTGAACGAGTACGATATGACAAAGGTGCATCTAATTTGCTGTCACGCAAAGTCTGCACCAGCCATTTTGGCATAGTTTTTGCCTGTTCAATATCAGCTCTCTCATCAAGCATCAGAAATGGAATGATCTGCATCATCATATGAAGCCTGCAAAGGCTGAGAAGTTGCCTCATTAGGACGAGCGCTAGCCTGTCCACCTGTAAAAAGAGGCATCAAAGTATCATACATGTCTTTGGAGCTAACAGATGTCTCCTTAGTACATGAAAGCAATGGCTGAATAGCATCTTCCACAAAGACAACATCACGGCTAACCAGAATGTGTTTAGTCTGTGGATGATACAGACGATAGCCTTTACTTTCAGAACTATACCCAACAAAAATACATTTTACTGCCTTATCATCCAATTTTCTGCGATGTTGTTCAGGCACTAATGCATATGCCAAACAACCAAAAACACGCAGATGAGCAACAGATGGCTTGCGGTCATGCCAAGCCTCATATGGAGTGATAGACTGCAACGCTTTCGTGGGACACCTGTTCAGTACATATGCTGCACACATGACAGCCTCAAGCCAGAAACTATGTGGTAAAGCCTGACTTTTGACCATGCACCTCGCCATCTCCATGAGTGACCTGTTCTTTCGTTCAGCAACTCCATTCTGTTGAGGTATATACGGCACTGTACACTGGTGTTTTATCCCACGTTCAGCCAGAAATGCATTAATATCTGAAGACATATATTCCCCCCCTCGATCAGAACGGAGGGTGCCCATTTTACATGCTGACAGATTTTCAGCCAAAACCAAAAACTGTTTGAAGCACATGAACACTTCGGACTTTGCTTTGAGTGGATATACCCATGCATGCCTGGAAAAATCATCAATGAAAGTCACGAAGTAAAGGTAATTTCCAAAAGAGGGTGTCTGCATAGGACCACAGACATCACTATGTACAAGCTGCAATTTCTGCATAGCCCGAACTGAACCATCTTTTGGAAAGGAAGAACGCTGCATTTTGCCCAAAATACAGCCTTCACAAACATGTTTTCCAGGTGCCTCAAGTTTGGGCAAAGAGGACACCATTTCAGATTTCTGCAGGCGTAACAAACTAGCAAAATTCAGATGACCAAAGCGTGCATGCCAAAGCTTTGCATCTGACATAGCCTGAGAATCATGAACTGCACATGCCGAATCATTCACAGATTTTTCATAGTCTATGAGCTTATACAGCCCACGACATAAAATTCCAGAAGCAATAATCACATTGCCATTTGAGAGATCATGGACTGTACACCTGTCATCAACGAATTTCACAACCAAGCCAATCTTGGCTAATGCAGAAACTGATAACAGGTTCTTTTTGATCCCTGGCACAAATAAAGCATCTGACAAAGTGAAAGAACTACCATCAGCAGTAGTCAGAATGATCTTACCAACTCCCATAACAGGATAAGAGGAGTTATTGGCGCATGTGACAGTATTCCCTGTAGGGGCAGGCTCGAGTGAAGAGAAGAAACTACGCTGCGAGGTAATATGTTTGGTTGCCCCACTATCAAAGTACCAAACATCTGAGTCTACTGCAGACATGCACTGATCATGAGAAGATGGGTCAAAACTGCAGACAGTAGTAAACGCCCATTCTTCTTCCTGCACAAGATTTGCAGACTTTGTTTTTGGTGTAGAGGCCTCTGCAACAACCATTCCAGCCTCTTTCTTCTTTGCCTCTTTAGCAGCTAGTTTTGGACAGTTCTTTATAATATGATCATTTCCTTTACAGTACTTGCAAAACAATTTCTGCTTTTCTGATTTCTTCTCATCTTTATCCTGGTTCTTCGATTGTGCAACATTTGCAGATTTCTGCTTACTAGTAGAAGAGCTCAATTTTCCTTTGCCCTTTTGACTAGCTAGGAAAGCTTGATCTGCAACACGCATAATGGACCTGTTCTGCCTGGACTGATCTTCCTCCAACAGAACAGAGACTAATTCCTTAAATGACAAGGCATTCGGATTGCCTTTCATCATCAATCGAAGAGTAGAGGCAAAACTCTAATATGAATCAGGAAGGCCATTCAGAACGGTCTGCACAAGTGAGCTATCTGGTATAACCTCATCAGCAGAAATCAATTGTTCCTTCAGGTCTTTGATCTTTGTAAGAAAACTGTCCATCGAATCACCTTCATTCATGTGCTCACTCTCCAACTGTTTTCGGAGGTAAGCAACACGAGCCTCATTCCTAGCTTGGTACAAAGTGGTAAGTGTATCCCAAGCATCCTTTGCTGTTCTGCAAGAGCGAATGTGAGGAATAATGGCACGTTTGATAGACAAAGCTATCAATGCATGTGCCTGGGCATCTCTGCCATCCCAACGAATCTGCTATGCAGTAGGTGCAATAGAAACAGCAGCACGAACAGGAATCTGCGGAATATCATCTTCGACACCATCGTCATCAGCTCCAACACCTGTATTTGCAGTATCTGTCGTTACAGGTGTAATAGGACGTCTTTCAACACCCTGCACAATGTTCCACAATCCTTTTGCAACCAGTACATGTCGCATCATATAAGCCCATAATGGGTAGTTGGTACCATCCAACTTATCCTCAACAGCCAACATACGGAATACATCACTGCTTTCAGCCATGGCCGGTGACTAAAATACCTTGATGCAGAAAATTGACTGTATCTCAAAAAGTTGAACAGTACTGCCGAGACGAGTTCTGCTAGACCTGTAGCAGACTTCGAGACGCTTAAACTGGCGAACAGAAACTGGTATATACCTTTGGCACAAAAGGACGAAATAGCCTGCACAAGCACTGCGATAGTGCGTTCGGAGGCCGAAACGAGCTCAGATCGCGATTTCGGCACCACACGGCAAAGCTGTTTTGATCTCGGAAACACCCTGAGTATGCTCACCAAATTTTGTGCGAATCTGAGACTGCAAACGGAGGAGTGTCGACGGCGCCCTAGAAGAAGCAACGACCTACTCTGATACCAATTGTTGGAGTTAGACGTCTGCGGAAGCACGCGAACAGCACAAGGAAGAAGAAGAAGCTTGGAGCACAACACACAAGACTGAATGTATTACTAGAGAATGTACAAAGATGAGTAGCCCATTAGGGCAATAGGCGTATATACAAGCCGGGGGAAAAAAACCTCCTAAAGAGGGAAAAAAGTGCCCCGGCGGTCCTAGAGTGTTCACACACATCACTACCTAAATATATCAACAAAATGCACAGAGATGGCACTTTTTTAGTAAGATAGGGACAAGCATGAAAAAGTATGATGTTGGTTGTATTTTTCGTAAGATAACGAATGTGTTTTTTTTTTAATAAAGGAAGTTCGGCCTTAGCCTAATCTCCCGGACTTTAATTATAATAAAGAGAAAAAGTTACAAGTGAATGGGACTAGTGCCCATGGGACCCCCCAAATCCCACATTGCAGGGGAGGAGTATGGCAAGCTACAGGGCATTACAAATGAGGCGGATAAAATTATCATCACCCTCATGTGGGACCCATTTGGGTTTCAACTTGATGTTTTTGAGGAGATAAATACAGTGATGTCTAAACGGTGGTGATCTCTTGACTCGGGAGATTCTTTTACCAAGGAGAAACAAAGATTTCTCGATCGACCATTCCTTAGCGGTTTGGCCAAAATTGACAGCACAACGCTCCCTCCAAATCTTCCACAGAGCCTCACCTCTGATGGCATTCCACAGCCTCGATGAGCAGCCGATCGCCTCACCCAACATCACTTGTTGCCAGTTGATTTGATGTGTGAGTCTCAAAACTCGGGTCACGTGATTCCAGATAACGCGGGACTTGGGGCAGTCGAAGAACAGGTGAGCTAAATCTTCGATGCATCGATGGCAACGCTTGCACCATGGCGGCACACCACAGATTTTGTTTGCCCTTGCATTGGTCCAGATACCTTTATGCAAGATCTGCCACATGAGAACGGACTTTTTGACCTCAATTAGGGGGTGCCAAATAGACATGAATTTTAGCTCCCACCGAAGTTTGGTCCAAGAAAGGCACCATCTCTTGTTAAGGGTGTGGTGAACATCCAAATCCTCTTTGAAGTTGGGGATTCTGGATAACTTCTTACCATTGCTCCATTTGAGGCCCTCCAAGCAAGGAAGATCCTGACCGCAGAGAAGGCGGGTAGTTGAGCGGTCCCAGGCTAAACACCTGCTTTGAAGAAGAGTCCATTCTTCAAAGGTAACTCTAAGTCTCGGATCCAATTCTTCAAACCTAATCCACTGGCTGGTCTCTTGTTTCCAGAGTTGTTTCCACTGTTTGAACCCCTTGTTCCATAACCGCCTTGCAGTTTGGAGGTTCCAAGACTCCACCCCCCGAATGCCACTGATCGGGAACCAAATAAAATCATTTTGTCTTATGCCAGCCGCCCACTTCCACTCATCACTGATTCTGATGAACTTTTTGGCCTTGTTCCAATTCTTCCATAAGGAACACACGAGGCTAGAGCCTTTAGGGAAGACCGGGTGGGGGGAGAACAAAAGCGTGAGAATCCCTAAGTCCTTCCAACCAGGGTGGCCAACAAAGGTAAGGTCTTCCGTGTTTCTGAAGATCAATTTGGCCCAAGAGGACTCCCTATTGCTCCAAGCCTTGATAAGCCACTTTGCAGCCAACTTGTCAGCCAACCCAACAATATCCAAAATTCCCAAGCCCCCTGAGTCTTTAGGGCTAATGCAAGTTTCCCATTTGATTTTGGGAATCCCCCTTCTATTGGGGTCCCCAATCCAAAGGAAGTTTCTGCAGATTCTTTCCACTTTGGCCAAGTCTTTCTCCTTAGGTCTCCAACACGAGATAAAGTAAATAATTGTAGACAACATAAATGTGTTAACAACCATAGCACGCCCTGCCAAGTTGACTTGCATACCTTTCCACTGATTGAGCTTCCTATCCAGCTTGGATAGCACCCAGTTCCAGCGTTGGTCCATTGAGATATCGAAACCCATCGAAATGCCAAGGAGACGGAAGACTTGACCGCTAGGGATAACTTGACACCCCTGATCCACCAACAATTGGGGAGTATGTCCGCTGATTGCTCTAAAAGCAGTTTTAGCATGGTTGATTTTTGAGCCTGATTTAATTATGGAAAAATAATTTCTGTCGAGGATCCCTACATTTTTATAGAAAATAGAAAATGAAACTTAAAGAAAACAATTTTTTCCGTGGTAACGTTGTGGACCATATAGATTGTGAGGTGCGGCGCATCTATTGTTCCTCTACTAAAAGTGGAGGTTGATTAGGGATCTTAAAAAAGAAAACAAGAAAATCCATTCATATTTGAGAAACATATAAAACAAAACGATGTGTTCTCAGGAATTTCGCAAGACAATCAAATATCATGAACAAGTTCTCCGCATGTGTGTGTATGCATGCGTCTATATGTATGCATGCATTTGAGTGTGTATTTGCGTATGCATTTGTGTATGCGTGTATACTTGTGTGTGTATGGGCCATTTCACATAAGGAGGAACCTCTAGAAACAGATAGTTTTTGCCAACCGCATGTTAACATGTGTACAGAGCTATTCACATAAGGGTGACAACACCTCAAGGTTCACAATCTACATCATGGAACTAAGAGAATAGAATTCATTCCAATCCTCTGCTCTTAAACTCAAGTAGGCCTCACACGAGGGTGATGAGAGGATGATTAACCTACTTTGTAATGCTATCTAAACTCTTTAAGATCTACCCCTCTGTGAGACTTGGGGATCCCATGGTCACTAGTTCCCTTCACTTGTACTTTTCTTTTCCTTTTATTTAATACAACTCTGGAAGAGTAGGCTAAGGCCGAACTTCCTTTAAATTTAGAAAAAAAGTTCCACTTTTCACGTGGACTAAAAGTCATTAAGAAATTAATCACTTCAGCCAAATATACCGACTCTACTCTCAATGTTGAACTATTCTCTTTGCTTTTTTACTTCACAGAGCAGAGGTATAGAAACATTAGTTCATTGTTGCTCACTCCAGTCCCAGGCCCCATTCAAAATGGATGGCGGTAGACAATGAACAACATTTTATGCAAATAACTTATTTACATGTGTCAATGGTTGTTCACAAAAGGTGGAGACATTCAATTGTTTTGACTCTACGTCATGGTACAAAAGGAAAAATTATGTTTCGACCTCACCCCTTCAAAGTGTACCAACTTCGAGATCATTCAGAAAATGATTATTTTATTATATTCTATCTTTCAAATGTATATATATATATATATATATATATATATATATATATATATATATATATATATATATATATATATATATATATATATATATATATATATAAACCATAAAAAAAGCTAAAGATCTAGTTTTTAGATATCTAATCAAATTTATTTTACATATTTTGCTTTTGTCCTTAATGTTTACATACATTCAATTAGAATAATTACAGATTCTAATTTTTCCCTATTTTTACATATATTTGATTACACATAATACTTTTTTCCCTATTTTTATGTATATGTGTATATGTATTATGTGTGTTTATGTGTATATGTATGTATGCATGTGTAAAAATCCTAAAACCCTAAAGACATATACCTAAAACATGTATATGTGTGTATGCATGTGTATATATTTGTGTATGTGTATATCTATTATGTGTGTTTATATGTGTGTATGTGTGTGTATATGTGTGTATGTATATGTGTGTATGTATATGTGTGTGTATGTAATATGTGTGTGAGTGTGTATGTATATATGTGAGTGTGTGTTTGTGTATATGTGAGTCTGTATGTATACGTATATATGAATGCATGCATGCATGCATGAATATGCATGTGTGTATGTAATATGTATGTGAGTATGTGTATGCATAGTGCATGTATGTAGGTATGCATTGTTGGAGCAAGTCTATGACAAGCCTAAGTACTGGCTTCAGTCCCACAAAGTCATAGAAGAAGCCTTAAAATGAAGACAATGTAAGTTCACTTGTGAACTACCTCTTGTAACTTTTGAAGAGTTTACTTAATGTAAAAGTGAGAGAATCTCAAGTGGTTGAGTCCACTTGATCAAAAAGGGAAAGAGGAGCCACGAGTTCGTGATTTGTGGTAGATAGAGAATCAAATCAATCACTAATTGATTGGAGAGTGATTGAGGGAAGTTAGCCTCCCAAGATCAACTATAAATACATGGTAGTCTTTAGTCGTGGTTAGAGAGACCTATGTGAAGACCTCCAAGAGATGAGCTTTATGCCATACCAAGGTGTGATTCCAAGGCACACATATGTATCAGTAAGCCCATTGTATTGTACAATCAATATACTTTCATTTTCATGATTATTTCAGTTCATATTTCCATCTTCTTGTGAATTGTACTACTCACTACCATATCTCTCAGTTTTCTCAGTGAGCTTGCAGAGATGGTTTCTCTAAGCTTGGTGCGTCATTTTCAGTGATTTAACTTGGTAAAGTTAGCTCTATAGGTCTACTATATTCTCACCAATTTTCATTTCATTTGGGTGTTTCAAAATTCAGTTATGTTCCGTTGAAGTCAACCCTATGTGTTCATTTTCACTTCTCTGTCAGGTACCCGACTTTTTTACTCATCTTGGCAGACCTGTTTCTTAGTGTGTACTTACCCAAATTAAATGCTTTAAAGTGTGTTAGATTCAGTATATTGTCTAGTATAAGCATACAAATGTTCATAATAATTGGATTCTTAAATCGGGAGTTATGTTCATTTTTCTGCTCCCTGGTCGCATTACTGTAGCAGCCCGTGAAAATCGGGATGATGTCATCACTTGTTAATTATCTTTCTCAGTGTGTGGTTCATTATTTTTTATGCGATTACTCTTGAAAGTTAGCTCTTGAAGTTAGCTAGACTTCCCCAAGAGGAATTAAGCTAATTGCTGTTGTGCTCAGAGAATCATGCAAAACACTGGACATGTGTATGAACCAAAATAGCAAGTTCTTCACCTCTGAGCTAACTCCAACTTATCTGTTTTGATCTATCTTTTTGAGAGTGATCTTCCAAGGTAGATAGGGTGTCTAATACATCCATTGGCAAGCTAAAAGGGCCCACCATATACTCTTGGAGTTTATTTGGCTGGTGTAGATCAAGGATTTTTCAACACCTCTTCATCTTCAAGCACATACCTATCCATCTCTTCACAGTGGTATCAGAGCAAGGTTGGACAACATGGCAGATGGATTTCCTTCATCAATTGACAAATTGGACAGAGGTAACTACTCAGCTTGGTCATTAAGGATGGAAGCTTATCTCCAAGGTAGAAGTTTATATGGTTATGTGGCTGGAGATGAAGTTATGCCAAGTTTCAAGAACAAAAGTCAACCAACACAAGAAGAGCAAGAAAGATTGAGCACATGGTGCTCCAAGGATGCACTTGCAAGGTCTTATCTCCTCAACTCTATCTCAGATTTTTTGTTGCCTCACATTAGAAGTTGTAAGACATCTCAGGAAGTGTGGGATGCACTTGAAGCCTTCTTCTCTTCAAGTACCAAAGCTAGGAAGCATCAACTATGGTTGGATTTCACAACTCTCAAGATGGCTCCCAAACAAAATGTGACTGATTTTGTCACAAAGCTCAAGCACATAGCAGATCAGTTGGGAAGCATTGGAGAGGTAATAGATGAAGAGCAAATTGTAAGGCAGGTCATCAATGGCTTGAAGGCAGATGAAAAGTGGGAAGCATTCACCACAGCTATGGATTTGTACATGGACATGCATGTACCTGATTTCAATACACTCATTGGACAACTACTTACTCAAGAGGCAAAGCTTATCAAAAATGGAGAAAGCTCTAAAGGTAATCAATCTTCAGCTTTATACACTGATAAAAGCAAGTCCAAAGATAACAAAGGAAAGGCAAAGAAAGTGGATGATGAAGCAGGTACATATCAAGCTAACTATGCAGGTAGAGGAAGACATGGTAGAGGTAGAGGAAGAGGAGGAAGACAAGGCAGGGGGAGATCCCAAGACTCCAACCCATGTTCTATTTGTGGACTAACTAATCATACAACTGAAAATTGCTTTAGGAATTCCAGGAATCAAAGAGGAAGAGGATACAATAGAGGAAGTTATGGCTACTCAAGAGGAAGGTTCAACAATTATCATGGCAGCTACAACAACTACAAACATTCAAACTATCAAGGAGGCTACAAAGGAAGGAGAGACTACAATAACTACACACAAGACTCAAACAAAGATGACTCATTATTGATCATGAACATGGTTATGCCACAAGGTAAATCTGATGAGCAGGTTTTCTACATAGATTCAGGTTGTTCAAATCATGTGGGAGGAAATGTGGCACTCCTATTAGATTTAGAAGATCCAAGGAATAAGCATGAGGTACAAACAGGAGATGACACAAAACATCCTGTGGAGAAAATAGGCAATGTCAAAGCACTTGATGGAAACATCAACCTACTCTATAAGGTACTCTATGTCCCTACCATTACAAAGAATTTGATAAGTGTTGGGTAGATAGTAGAGAAAGGGTTGCAAGTCAGGTTCACAAAAGCAGGAGCATTTGTTGAAGATCCAAGTCAAGGATTCAGAAGAAATGCAAAAGGTGAAAAGACAGGTAGATTGTTCATATTTGAATTACAAGACACTAGAAACATTGCTCTCTTTAATTATGGTAGTCAGACACTCACAGAATTGGAAGTATGGCACAAAAGGTTAGCACGTATTGGTGAAAGGTCATTAAAGAGAATTTGCAGGGACCAAAGTGTATTTGGACTCCCTAATTTGTCAAAACAACATATGATTTATAAGTGTAGTGCATGTCAATTTGGAAAGTCTCACAGGTTACCATTCATGAAGAAAGGTTATATGCATGGAGATCTCTTGAAGTTGGTTCATATAGATGTATGGGGACGTAGCAATGAAGCTTCAATATCTGGATCAAGGTATTATGTCTCCTTTATTGATGATTGCAGCAGATGGACTATCCTATTCTTTATGAAACACAAAGATGAAGTTTTTTCATGTTTCAAAAGATATTTGGCTCTTGTGGAGAATCAAACAGGTAAATCACTAAAAAGGCTAAGGTCAGATGGAGGGGGAGAATACTTCTCCCATGAGTTTGATTCTTTTCTTCAAGAAAGAGGAATCAAAAGAGAGGTAACTACAAGGTACACTCCTGAGCAAAATGGAGTGGCAGAAAGGAGGATAGGACAATTGTTGAAGTTGCAAGGTCCATGTTAAATGAAAACCATTTGCCTAATTATCTATGGCCTGAGGCTGTATCTACAACCACTTACTTGATTAACAGGTTGCCTTCAAAGTCCCTTGATGGGATGACTCCATATGAGGCTTGGAATGGAAGAAGACCAAGCTTAGATCATTGTAAAATTTTTGGATGTATTGCCTTTGCTCATGTTCCTTCACAGGTTAGAGGCAAGATGGATCCAAAGGCAGAAAGGTGTGTATTTATTGGATATGACAACAATCAAAAGGGCTACAGGTTATACAACCCTACCAACAAAGGATTCTTGGTAAGCAGAGATGTAGTTTTTTATGAAAACAATTCATGGTATGAAGATTCATGCAGGAAGGTCAATTTACCATATGATCTTGAAGAAGATTTTCCAAATCTTGGTAGAGAACAACCGAAGATTGAAGAACAAGACACCTCAGAGGATGATGAAGAATCTCAGATGGAAAAGATCAAAGCATGGAAGTCTAAAGGTAAAGCAAAATTGCAAGAACTTGGACATGAGGCATAATCATCACATCATGACCTAAGAAGATCTATGAGGGAAAAGAAAAAACCAGAAAGGTATGGGTTTGACACCTCATTAGTAACTAAACATTCTATCTATATAGCACAAGACATAAACCAAGAGGAGCCATCATCCTTTGAAGAGGCCAAAGCAAAATCAGAATGGAAGCATGCAATGAAGGAAGAGATTGAAGCACTTGAGGAAAACAACACTTAGGATTTGGTGCCCAAGACTTCATCCATGAAGGTAATAGGCTCAAGATAGGTCTATAAACTCAAGAAGAATTCTTATGGTTCCATTAACAGGTATAAGGCAAGGCTTGTAGCAAAAGGCATTGCACAAACTCAGGGAATTGATTATGAGGAGACCTTCTCTCCTGTGGCAAAGATGCCTACTATTAGGTTTTTGCTTAGTATTGCCTCTTCCAAGAATTGGAAGATACTTCAACTAGATGTAAAGAATGCATTCTTGAATGGTTGCATAACAGAAGAGGTATATATGGCACAACCACTTGGTTTTGAGAATCAAATTTATCCTGATTTATGTGTGTAAACTTAACAAAGCATTGTACGGTCTCAAGCAAGCTCCAAGAGCTTGGAATTTCAGGCTTTTTTCATTCTTGCAGGACAAAGGCTTTCAACCAAGCAAGGCAGATCCTTCACTCTTTATTAAAAAGAGTAATTATGAGATCATCTACCTATGTGTATATGTAGATGATATTATATTGACAGGAAATGATGCAGATGGTATGAAGAAGATCAAAGATCAGATGAGAGAAGAGTTCAAGATAAGTGATTTGGGTTCACTTACCTACTTCCTAGGTTTGGAAGTTGTCTACAAAGATCATGGTTTGTTTTTCACTCAAAGAAAGTACATTAAGGACATGTTGGCAAAATTCAAGATGCAAGATTGTAAGATTGCAGGTACTCCAATGGAGGTCAATCACAAATTGAGCTCACATGAAGGTGAACTCATAGAGGACATCACATCATATCAAAGTCCAGTGGGTAGTCTCAACTATGCCACAATGACAAGAGTAGATATATGTTATAGTGTGAGTGTGCTAAGTCAATTTATGCACACACCAAGGAAACCACACATGGATGCTGCCAAAAGGATTCTCAAGTATCTCAAAGGAACCATAAATGAAGGACTTTATTATCCTTTTGTATGTGATTTAGGTTTGAAGCTATTTTCTGATGCAAATTAGGCTGGCTCCAAAGAAGATAGAAGGAGCACTTCATGCTATCTTACCTTTGTAGGTTCAAAGCTTATTTCATGGTCATCCAAGAAGCAACCCGAAATTGCTCTCTCTTCTACTAAGGATGAATATAGAGGTCTTGCCATAGCTACTCAGGAAGCTATGTGGATGAAGACATTACTCAAAGATCTTGGATTGGAGTTTGGAACTCCAACTATCTATGGTGACAATATTAGTTCTATTCATTTGGCTGCTAATCCTATTTTTCATGCAAGGACTAAACATATTGAAGTTCATTATCACTATGTACAAGAGAAGGTTCTAAGCAAAGACATTCAAATATCATATGTCTCCACTCATCAACAATGTGCACATATTCTAACCAAAGCATTGGATGGTACAAAGCTCTGCAAGTTCAAAGCCATGATTGGTTTACAGGTAATCTTGGAAGATTGGAGACCTCAAGCATACTTGGCTTGAGGGGGAGCTGTTGGAGCAAGTCTATGAAAAGCCTAAGTATTGGCTTGAGTCCCACAAAGTCATAGAAGAAGCCTTCCAATGAAGACAATGTAAAGTTCACTTGTGAACTACCTCTTGTAACTTTTGAAGAGTTTACTTAATGTAAAAGTGAGAGAATCTTAAGTGGTTGAGTCCACTTGATCAAAAAGGGAAAGAGGAGCCACGAATTTGTGATTTGTGGTAGATAGAGAATCAAATCAATCACTAATTGATTGGAGAGTGATTGAGGGAAGTTAGCCTCCCAAGATCAACTATAAATACATGGTAGTCTTTAGTCGTGGTTAGAGAGACCTATGTGAAGACCTCCAAGAGATGAGCTTTATGCCATATCAAGGTGTGATTCCAAGGCACACATATGTATCAGTAAGTCCATTGTATTGTACAATCAATATACTTTCATTTTCATGATTATTTGAGTTCATATTTCCATCTTCTTGTGAAGTGTACTACTCACTACCATATCTCTCAATTTTCTCAGTCAGATTGCAGAGATGGTTTCTCTGAGCTTGGTGCATCATTTTCAGTGATTTAACTTGGTAAAGTTAGCTCTATAGGTCTACTATAGTCTCACCAATTTTCATTTCATTTGGGTGTTTCAAAATTCAGTTACGTTCAGTTGAAGTAAACCCTGTCTGTTTATTTTCACTTCTCTGTCAGGTACCTGACTTTTTTACTCATCTTGTCAGAGCTGTTTCTCAGTGTGTACTTACCCAAATTCAATGCTTTAAATCTTGTTGAATTTCCATACTGTCTAGTATAAGTATACAAATTTTCATAATCATTGGATTCTTAAAGCTGGAGTTATGTTCATTTGTCTGCTCACTGGTCTCATTACTATAGCAGCCCATGAAAATAGGGATGATGTCATCACTTGTTAAACATCTTTCTCAGTGTGTGGTTCATTATTTTTGATGATATTACTTTTGAAAGTTAGCTCTTTAAGTTAAATAGATTTCCCCAAGAGGAATTAAGCTAATTGCTGCTGTGCTCAGAGAATTATGCAAAACACTGGACAGGTGTATGAACCAAAATAGCAAGTTCTTCACCTCTGAGCTAACTCCAACTTATTTGTTTTGATCTATCTTTTTGAGAGTGATCTTCCAAGGTACATAGGGTGTCTAATACATCCATTGGCAAGATAAAAGGGCCCACCATATACTCCTGGAGTTCATTTGGCTGTTGTAAATCAAGGATTTTGCAACACCTCTTCATCTTCAAGCACATACCTATCCATCTCTTCACATGCATAAGCATGTGTGTATGTATATGTGTGTGTATGCATGTATGTATGTATATGTGTGTATTCATATGTGTGTGTGTATGTAATATGTATGTGAGTATGTGTATGTATATGTGTGTGTATGTATGTATGCATATGTATGTTTGTATGTATATGTGTGTGTGTAAATGTATATATGTATGTATGTATATGTGTGTATGCATATGTGTATGTATATGCGTGTATGCATATGCGTATGTATGTAGGTATGCAAATGCATGTGATTATGCATATGTGTGTGTATGTATATGCATGTGTGCATGTAATATGTATGTGAGTGTGTATGTATATATGTGTGTGTGCATATATGTGAGTGTGTATGTATATGTATATATGAATGCATGCATATGCATGAATATGCATGTGTATGTAATATGTATGTGAGTATGTGTATGCAGATGTGTGTGTATGTATCATGCATGTGCATGTGTGTATGTATATGTGTTTGTGTGTACATGTATGTATGTATATATGTGTATGCATATGTGTATGTTTGTATGTATGCATATGCATGTGTGTACGCATATGTGTGTGTATGTAATATGTATGTGAGTGTGTATGTGTATATGTGAGTGTGTGTGTATATATATGTGAGTGTTTATGTATATGTATATATGAATGCATGCATGCATATGCATAAATATGCATGTGTGCATGTATGTGAGTATGTGTATGCATATATGTGTGTATGTATGCATATGCATGTGTATGTATATGTGTGTGTGTATGTGTGTATGTAATATGTACATATGTGAGTATGTGTATGTATGTGTGTGTACACATGTGTCTATGTGTATGCATGTGAGAGTGTATATAATATATACATATCTATGTGTATGTATATGTGTATGAATGTGTGTGTATGTATGTGTGTGAGTGTATGTATGCATGTGTGTATATGTGTGTGTATGTATGAATGCATATACATGTGTGTATATGTGTGAATGTATGTATGCATGCATATACATGAGTATGTGTGTGTATCTCTCTTTCTCTCTCTTTATCTCTCTCTCTCTCTTTCTTTCATCTCTCTCTCTCTTTCTTTCATCTCTCTCTCTCTCTCTCTCTCTCTCTCTCTCTCTCTCTCTCTCTCTCTCTCTCTCTCTCTTTCTTTCATCTCTCTCTCTCTCTCTCTCTCTCTCTCTCTCTCTCTCTCTCTCTCTCTCTCTCTTTTATCTCTCTCTCATTCTCTCTCTCTCTCTCTCTCGTTCATCTCTCTCTCTCATCTCTCTCTCTTTCTCTTTCTTTCTCTCTCTCTCTCTCCCATCTCTCTCTCACTCTATGTCAATACAAAACAAAAAAATCACTTATATCGATGTAATTCTTTGGATCGCTGTCAACAAAGCCCACTTAACATTGTCCTTCGTCCAATTCCAAAGAACCGACACCAAAAAGCTCCTGCAAAACTAAGGAGAAGAGAAATTAGAAAAGAGAAAACACAGAGAAAGCGAAAGGGTGCTAGAGTATGCATGATACTTACCAAAATTTGAGATCTAGAGAAAGAAAGAAGTGTGTGTGTGTGTGTGTGTACACAATATGCTCACAATGCACGTCACATGCACAAACTTGACAATAGCAGATCTGAGTTCAAAACATGAGCAAATGTTGAATTTTTTCTCTCGAGTCCGGTTTGAATATGTCGTCTATACGAGCATCTATATATGCATCATTATGAGCATCGATATGCGTGTCAGTAATTCTAGGTAATTACTGATGCTCATACCTGCACTCATATCAATGCTCATACTAATGCAAGTTTTTCTAATGCATATACTGGCTATTTATTTTTAATGGCTATACCTACGATCAAATGACCGTTGGTATGGCCTATGTGCTTTTTTCAATCATTTTCAATGCTCATACCAATGCTGGGGCATGACCATTGGTATGGACAATGCCAATATGCCCCTCATATGTTTTAGTGCCATAGCAACAAAAATCTCCAAATTTGGAGGTTGGAGTCTCAAGGTATGGGCAAAAAAGTGGATATAGGAGGTACAAAGTAGCTAATTTGGCAAAGCCTAAACTATGGTAACAAGGAAATTTCAAAAAGTCTCCTCCTTTAGATGACGAATGCCTCCCTTCTTAGTCACACAGGTGCACAGATTAGTAGATATATCCCATATAGGTTCCTTGAACCACCATAACTAGATATATATATAAAGGGCTCCTCATATGTTTTTCAACACATAGAGGTGGATAGAGCACATATCTTTGCTCTCCTCTATGGGTAGTACTCACATGCATTAAATCCGTGGGCATAGTGCGGGAGTCACCTACATGTGCCCTTCACACGAGCCCTTCTTGGTGCTGAGGCCTTCGTGGGGAGGGGATAAAAGTCCTCTGCAACCTCTTTTTCCTAAAATAACGCATGAAAAAACATGAATACATGCGAATCTCAAAAAAATCTTCAGGTTTTGATCATGTCCTTTGATATCAAGTGTGAGCAATAGCTCGAATGATGTGTGCGTGTCTCTCCTCCCATCCATATATACCCTCTTGTACTCTGAAAATAGCAATGTTCTGGAATGGTCTAGTGTGAACAAGTCACCATCATGCAACACTCATCCCCATTACTACCAAGTACCTTAGGGTATCCCTCGAGCTTGGGACCTTGGCTAGCTCGCCCTTGTCCCTCACACACATGGACTGATCCCAATGAACCAATGTCATGATCCTTATGGATCAATGTCAAACTATCTATCTTAAACAACACTGAACAAAATGGCCTAAATGACACCGAACAAATCCTAGAGGTTCTATATAATGATTTTTGGAGTTAGACGTCTGCGGAAGCACACGAACAACACAAGGAAGAAGAAGAATCTTGTAAGACAACACACAATACTGAATGTATTACCACTAGAATATACAAAGATAAGTAGCCCATTAGGGCAATAGGTGTATATACAAGCCGGGGGAAAAAAACCTCCTAAAGAGGGAAAAACGTGCCCCGGCAATCCTAGAGTGTTCACACACATCACTACCTAAATATATCAACAAATCCCTCCTATGAGTGATGCGGTGAACAAGTAGCTGGCACTCATGTATAAGGAAGTGCCAAGCTATGTGGAAATCACTCCACAAAAGGAAGTAAGCCCAAAGCTTTGCGGAAACCTTCAAACTTCTCCCTAGGCAGAGCCTTCGTGAAAAGGTCTACAATGTTCTCTTATGTGGGCACATATGCCAAGCTCATCTCCCCAGCACAGAACCTCTCCCTAACATAATGATAATGCACCTCAATATGCTTAGTGCGAGCATGGAACAGAGGGTTCCTCACAACTACCAATGCGCTCTGACTGTCAGTGAAGATGGTGATGGCAGAAGACTGACCAACAAGCATCTGAGCCACACACACTCAATAGTCACTGTGAAAGCTTCGCTATACTCACCCTCACAACTGGAAGTGGCCACAGTAGGCTCCTTCTTGCTCAACCAAGATATACATGAGCTATCAAGCATGAAGCAAACACCACTAGTGGACACACAAGTGTCATAGCAACCAGCCCAATCTGAGTCAGAAAAAGCATGCAAATCTGGCGGTAGTGATCCCTCTTGGGATAAAACAACCTAAGCAGCCGAGTACCACTCAAGTGGCGAAAGATGCACTTAACTGCCTAGCAATGCTTGACACCTAGGCAATGCATAAACTTGCTCATCTGTGAGATAGCAAATTGAATATCTGGCCGAGTAATGCATAAGTAAATCAGGCATCCAATAGCATGCTCATAGAGAACAACATCAAATCCATCTCCAACATCATGAAGACTCAATCGTAAACCTGTCTCCATAGGAGTGGCAATAGGCTTATAGCCTTCAAGGCCAAAACACTGTAATAATGTGTCAATATATTTTGTTTTACACAAATCCATTCCACCATCAACTTGCATAAACAGAATGCCCAAATAATGATGTAAATGCCCCAAATCAGACATCTCAAATGAGGCATGTAAATCAGCCTTAAAATAAGCAATATGCCTCACATGAGGACCAGTGAGCAGTATGTCATCAACATAAACCACAATGATCAGAAGTACATCATTAGCATGCTTAACATATAAGGTGCTTTTAGTTGGACTATTCTCAAAACCATGTGCAATCAAATAGGCATGTATCTTTTCATACCAAGCACGTGGTGCTTGTTTTAAACCATATAATGCTTCTTTAACCTGCACACCTCATTCTCATGCCCTTTCTACACAAAGCCACGAGGTTGAAAAACATACACTTCTTCATGCAAGTCACCATTCAAAAATCTTGTTTTGATATCCAACTGATGTACATTCCAACCATGATGAGCTACAAGTGCACAAGTGCTATGAACAGTAGTCATATGGCAAGTGCGAGCAAAATTTTCATCAAAATCAATGTCTTTTTCTTGTACATAACCCTTTGCAACAAGCCTAGCCTTATACCTGTCAACTGTACCATCAGACTCACGCTTCAACTTTTATACCCACTTAGTACCAATGGCCTTCTTGCCAGGAGGCAAGTCACATAAATACCAAGTACCATTCTTCATTATAGCATCATATTCAGATTGCATAGCAACCATCCAATTTTCTGAATTTTGTGCTTCATCAAATGAAATAGGCTCATTCTCATCACAAATATTAGATGCAGCCATAGCATAGCAATTTGATGCAAAAGAGGCACTATGAGAGCCTGAACGAGTACGATATGACAGAGGTGCATCTAATTTGTTGTCATGCAAAGTCTGCACCAGCCATTTTGGCATAGTTTTTGCCTCCTCAATATCAGTTCTCCCATCAACAAGTGCATCATGTAAATCTGCATAAAAAATAGGATGATCTGCATCATCACATGAAACCTACAAAGGTTGAAAAGTTGCCTCATTAGGACCAACACTTGAGTGTCCACCTGTAAAACGAGGCAGCAAAGTATCATACATGTCTTTGGAGCTAACAGATGTCTCCTTAGTACATGAAAGCAATGGATGAATAGCATCTTTCACAAAAACAACATCACGGCTAACCAGAATGCATTTAGTATGTGGATGATACAAACGATATCCTTTACTTTCATAACTGTACCCAACAAATAAACATTTTACTGCTTTATCATGCAATTTTCTGCGATGTTGTTCAGGCACTCATGCATATGCCAAAACAACCAAAAACATGCAGATGAGCAACATATGGCTAGCGATCATGCCAAGCCTCATATGGAGTGATAGACTGTAGCGCTTTAGTAGGACACGTGTTAAGTACATATCCTGCACACATGATAGTCTCAAGCTAAAAATTGTGTGGTAAATCCTAACTCTTGTGTTGATATATTTAGGTAGTGATGTGTGTGAAGACACTAGGACCGCCTGGGCACTTTTTTCCCTCTTTAGGAGGTTTTTTTCCCCCGGCTTGTATATACGCCTATTGCCCTAATGGGCTACTTATCTTTGTACATTCTCTAGTAATACATTCAGTATTGTGTGTTTGTGCTCCAAGCTTCTTCTTCTTCCTTGTGCTGCTCGCATGCTTCCATAGATGTCTAACTCCAACAATTGGTATCAGAGCAGGTCATCTCTTCATCTAGGGCGTCGTCGAAACTCCTCCGTTTGTAGTCTCAGAATCGTACGAATTTTGGTGAGCATACTCAAGGTGTTTTCGAGATCAAAACATCTTCGCTTTGTGGTGCCAAAATCGCGATTTGAGCTCGTTTCGGCCTCCGAATGCACTATCGCAATGCTTGTGTAGGCTATTTTGTCTTTTTGTGCCAAAGGTATATACCTATTTCTGTTCGCCAGTATAAGCATCTCGAAGTCTGCTACAGGTTTAGCAGAACTCGTCTAGGCAGTTCCGTTCAACTTTTTGAGATACAGTCAATTTTCTGCATCAAGGTATTTTAGTCACCGGCCATGGCTGAAAGCAGTGATGTATTCCGTATGTTGGCTGTTGAGGATAAGTTAGATGGTACCAACTACCCATTATGGGCTTATATGATGTGACATGTATTGGTTGCAAAAGGATTATGGAACATTGTGCAAGGTGTTGAAAGACGTCTTGTTACACCTGTAACAACAGGTACTGCAAATACAGGTGCTGGAGCTGATGAAGATGGTGTCGAAGATGATATTCCGCAGATTCCTATTCGTGCTGTTGTTTCTGCTGCACCTACTGCAGAGCAGATTTGTTGGGATGGCAGAGATGCCCAGGCACATGCATTGATAGCTTTGTCTGTCAAACGTGCCATTATTCCTCACATTCGCTCTTGCAGAACAGCTAAGGATGCTTGGGATACACTTACCACATTGTACCAACTTAGGAATGAGGCTCGTGTTGCTTACCTCTGAAAACAGTTGGAGAGTGAGCACATGAATGAAGGTGATTCTATGGACAGTTTCCTAACGAAGATCAAAGATTTGAAGGAACACTTGATTTCTGCTAATGAGGTTATACCAGATAGCTCACTTGTGCAAACCGTTCTGAATGGTCTTCCTCGTTCATATCAGAGTTTTTCCTCTACTCTTCGGTTGATGATGAAAGGCAATCCAAATGCCTTGTCGTTTGAGGAGTTAGTCTCTGTTCTGTTGCAGGAAGACGAGTCCAGGCAGAATAGGTCCATTATGCGTGTTGCAGATCAAGCTTTCCTGGCTAGTCAGAAGGGCATAGGAAAATGGAGTTCTTCTACTAGTAAGCAGAAATCTGCAAATGTTGCACATTCAAAGAACCAAGACAAAGATGAGAAAAAATCAGAAAAGCAAAAATTGTTTTGTAAGTACGGTAAAGGGAATGATCATATCATAAAGAACTGTCAAAACTGGCTGCTAAAGAGGCAAAGAAGAAAGAGGTTGGAATGGTTGTTGCAGATGCCTCTACACCAAAAACAGAGTCTGTAAATCTTGTGCAGGAAGAAGAATGGGCGTTTACTACTGTCTGCAGTTTTGACCCATCTTCTCATGATCACTGCATGTCTGCAGTAGACTCAGATGTTTGGTATTTTGACAGTGGAGCAACCAAACATATTACCTCGCAGCGTAGTTTCTTCTCTTCACTCGAGCCTGCCCCTACAGGGAATACTATTACATGCACCAACAACTCCTCTTATCCTGTCATGGGAGTTGGTAAGATCATTTTTACTACTGCTGATGGTAGTTCTTTCACTTTGTCAGATGCTTTATTTGTGCCAGGGATCAAAAAGAGCCTTCTATCAGTTTCTGCATTAGCCAAGATTGGCTTGGTTGTGAAATTTTTTGATGACAGGTGTACAATTCATGATCTGTCAAATGGTGATGTAATTATTGCTTCTGGCATTTCATGTCGTGGGTTGTATAAGCTCATAGACTATGAAAGATCTGAAAGTGATTTGGCATGTGCAGTAAATGATTCTCAGGCTATGTCAGATGCAAAGCTTTGGCATGCATGCTTTGGTCATCTGAATTTTGCTAGTTTGCTACGCCTGCAGAAATCTGAAATGGTGTCCTCTTTGCCCAAACTTGAGGCACCTGGAAAACATGTTTGTGAAGGCTGTATTTTGGGCAAAATGCAGCGTTCCTCCTTTCCAAAAGATGCTTCAGTTCGGGCTACACAAAAATTGCAGCTTGTACATAGTGATGTTTGTAGTCCTATGCAGAGACCCTCTTTTGGAAATTACCTTTACTTCGTGACTTTCATTGATGATTTTTCCAGGCATGCATGGGTATATCCACTCAAAGCAAAGTCCGAAGTGTTCATGTGCTTCAAACAGTTTTTGGTTTTGGCTGAAAATCTGTCAGCATGCAAAATGGGCACCCTCCGTTCTAATCGAGGGGGGGAATATATGTCTTCTGATTCTAGTGCATTTCTGGCTGAACGTGGGATAAAACACCAGTGTACAGTGTCGTATACACCTCAATAGAATGGAGTTGCTGAACGAAAGAACAGGTCACTCATGGAGATGGTGAGGTGTATGGTCAAGAGTCAGGCTTTACCACATAGTTTCTGGCTTGAGGTTGTCATGTGTGCAGCATATGTACTGAACAGGTGTCCCACTAAAGCGCTGTAGTCTATCACTCCATACGAGGCTTGGCATGATCGCAAGCCATCTGTTGCTCATCTGCGTGTTTTTGGTTGTTTGGCATATGCATTAGTCCCTGAACAACATCGCAGAAAATTGGATGATAAGGTAGTAAAATGTATTTTTGTTGGGTACAGTTCTGAAAGTAAAGGCTATCGTCTATATCATCCACAGACTAAAGGCATTCTGCTTAGCCGTGATGTTGTTTTTGTGGAGGATGCTATTCAGCCATTGTTTTCATGTACTAAGGAGACATTTGTTAGCTCCAAAGACATGTATGATACTTTGATGCCTCTTTTTACAGGTGGACAATCTAGTGCTGGTCCTAATGAGGCAACTTCTGAGTCTTTGCAGGTTTCATATGATGATGCAGATCATTCCATTTCTGATGCAGATTTACATGATGCACTTGTTGATGAGAGAGCTGATATTGAGCATGCCAAAACTATGCCAAAATGGCTGGTGCAGACTTTGCGTGACAACAAATTAGATGCACCTTTGTCATATCGTACTTGCTCAGGCTCTCGTAGTGCCTCCTTTGCATCACATTTCTATGCTATGGCTGCATCTAGTCTCTGTGATGAGAATGAGCGTGTTTCTTTTGATGAAGCACAGAATTCAGAAAATTGGATGGCTGCTATGCAATCTGAATATGATGCTATAATGAAGAATGGTACATGGTCTTTATGTGACTTGCCTCCTGGCAAGAAGGCCATTGGCACTAAGTGGGTATACAAGCTGAAGCGTAAACCTGATGATACAGTTGACAAGTATAAGGCTAGGCTTGTTGCAAACGGTTATGCGGAGGAAAGAGGCATTGATTTTGATGAGACCTTTCCACCTACATGCCGTATGACTACTGTTCGGAGCATTTGTGCACTTGCATCCCATCATGGTTGGAATGTACATCAGTTGGACATTAAAACAACATTTCTGAATGGTGACTTGCATGAAGAAGTGTATGTTTTTCAGCCTCGTGGCTTTGTGCAAAAAGGGCATGAAAATTAGGTGTGCAGGTTAAAGAAGGCATTATATGGTTTAAAGCAAGCACAACGTGCTTGGTATGAGAAGATACATGCCTATCTGGTTGCAAATGGTCTTAAGAACAGTCCAACTGAAAGCACCTTATATGTTAAGCGTGCTAATGATGTGCTTCTGATCATTGTTGTCTATGTTGAGGACATGCTGCTCACTGGTCCTATTGAGAAGCATATTGCTGATTTCAAGGCTGATTTGCATGCCTCATTTGAGATGTCTGATTTGGGGCATTTGCATCACTATTTGGGCATTTAGTTTATGCAAGTTTATGGTGGAATGGCTTTGTGTCAAACGAAATATATTGACACATTATTGCAGCGTTTTTGGCCTTGAAGACTGTAAGCCTATTGCCACTCCTATGGAGACAGGTTTATGATTGAGTCTTCATGATGCTGGAGATGCATTTGATGTTGTTCTCTATCAGCAGGCTGTTGGATGCTTGATTTACTTATGCATTACTCGGCCACATATTCAGTTTGTTGTCTCACAGATGAGCAGGTTTATGCATTGCCCAAGAGTCATGCATTGGAAGGCAGTTAAGCGCATATTTCGCTACTTGAGTGGCCTCGGCTACTTGGGTTGTTTTATCCCAAGGGGGGATCACTACCGCCAGACTTGCATGCTTTTTCTGACTCAGATTGGGCTGGTTGCTATGACACTCGTGTGTCCACCAGTGGTTTTTGCTTCATGCTTGGTAGCTCATGTATATCTTGGTTGAGCAAGAAGCAGCCTACTGTGGCCACTTCTAGTTGTGAGGCTGAGTATAGGGCAGCTTTCACAGCTACAGTTGAGTGTGTGTGGCTCAGAAGCCTTATGGCTGATTTGGGTGTTGGTCAGTCTTCTGCCACCACCATCTTCACTGACAGTCAGAGTGCATTCGCAGTTGCGAGGAACCCTGTGTTCCATGCTCGCACTAAGCACATTGAGGTGCATTATCATTATGTCAGGAAGAGATTCTGTGCTGGGGAGATCATCTTGTCAAATGTGTCCACGCAGGAGAACATTGCAGACCTTTTCACGAAGGCTCTACCTAGGGAGAAGTTTGAAGCTTTCCGCAAAGCTGTGGACTTACTTCCTTTTGTGGAGTGATTTCCACATAGCTTGGCACTTCCTTATACATGAGTGCCAGCTCCTTGTTCACCGCATCACTCCTAGGGGGGATTTGTTGATATTTAGGTAGTGATATGTCTGAAGACACTAGGACCGCCGGGGCACTTTTTTCCCTCTTTAGGAGGTTTTTTTCCCCCGGCTTGTATATACGCCTATTTCCCTAATGGGCTACTTATCTTTGTACATTCTCTAGTAATACATTCAGTATTGTGTGTTTGTGCTCCAAGCTTCTTCTTCTTGCTTGTGCTGCTCGTGTGCTTCTGCAGATGTCTAACATCTTGAACGTACACATCGCCATCTCCATGAGTGACCTGTTCTTTCGTTCAACAAATCCACTTTGTTGAGGTTTATACGGCACTATACATTTGTGTTTTATCCCACATTCAGCCAAAAATGCATTAAAATGAGTAGACATATATCCCCCCCCTCAATCAGAATGGAGGGTGCCCATTTTACATGCTAACAAATTTTCAGCCAAAACCAAAAACTCTTTGAAGGACATGAACACTTCGGACTTTGCCTTCAATGGATATACCCATGCATGCATGGAAAAATCATCGATGAAAGTCACGAAGTAAAGATAATTTCCAAAAGAAAGTGTCTACATACGACCAGAGACATCACTATGTACAAGCTACAATTTCTAAGTAACCCAAACTAAACCATCTTTCAAAAAGGAGGAACGCTACATTTTGCCCAAAATATAGCCTTCACAAACATGTTTTCTAGGTGCCTCAAGTTTGGGCAAAGAAGACACCATTTTCAGATTTCTACAGGCATAGCAAACTAGCAAAATTTAGACGGCCAAAGCATGCATGCCAAAGCTTTGCATCTGACATAGCCTGAGAATCATGTACTGCACATGCCAAATCATATATGGATCTTTCATATTCTATGAGATTATACAACCCACAACATAAAATGCGAGAAGCAATAATCATGTCACCATTTGACAAATCATGAGCTGCACATCTGTCATCAATAAATTTCACAACCAAGCCAATCTTGGCTAATGCACAAACTGATAACAGATTTTTCTTGATCCCTTGCACAAACAAAGCATCTAAAAAGTGAAAGAACTACCATCAGTAGTAGTCAAAATGATCTTACCAAATCCCATAACAGGATAAGAGGAGTTGTTGGTGCATGTTTGGTCGCCCCACTGTCAAAGTACCAATCATCTGTGTCTACTGCAGACATGCACTGCTCATGAGAACATGGGTCAAAACTACAAATAGTAGTAAACGCCCATTGTTCTTCTTGCACAAGATTAGCAAGCTCTATTTTTGGTGTAGAGAATTCTGCAACAACCATTCCAGCCTATTTCTTCTTTGCCTCTTTAGTATCCAGTTTTGGATAGTTCTTTATGATATGATCATTTCCTTTACAGTACTTGCAAAACAATTTCTTCTTTTCTGATTTCTTTTCATCCAATATACACTGTGTAAGATCATGAATCAAGTAACCCCCATCAAGTGACAACAATGTCGAAAGCTATCATGTGGTAGAGCTTTAGTCAAAGCATCTGCAACATTATCTCGAGTATGAACCCTCTCAAGAATAATGTGCTCAGTGGCTAAGCAATCTCTAATGAAGTAATATTGCACTCCAATGTGCTTGGTATTTGCATGATAGACCAAATTCTTAGCCAATGCAATGGCACTCTCACTATCACTGAGAAAATGAGGTACATGTTGAGGTAAACCCATATCATAAGCAAGAAGATAGAGCCACAATGCTTCCTTACATGCCTCACTTGTTGCAACATACTCTGCTTCTATGGTGAAGATAGTTATACATTCTTGAAGAAAAGATCTCTAAGAGATAGCACCTCCAAAAAAATAAAAAATGCACTCTGATGTAGACTTAAGATTGTCTACACAACCAGCATAGTCAAAATTTGTGTAACCAATAATGGATGCTTTCCCTCTACCTAAGCATAGACACTTGTCCTTAGTGCCACTTAAATATTTGAAAATCATCTTGACGGCTTCCCAATGTTGCTTGCCAGGATTAGATGTATATCTGTTCACAACTCCCACTACAAATGAAATGTCTGGTCTCATAGCTACCATAGCATACATGAGACTACCAACAGTAGACCGATAAGGAATTTTGTTCATGAATTCCTTTCCCTCATCTTCTTTGGGGCAATCATCCTTGCTTAATTTCACATATGTGGGTAAAAGTGTACTCAATGACTTTCCACCCTGCATATTGAACCTATGAACTACTCTTGATATGTACTCACTTTGAGACAAGTATATGAATCTTTTACTCCAATCATGAGTAATGTGTATGCCAAGAATATGTTTGGCATCCCCCAAATCCTTCATATCAAATGTCTTACTCACCTTCTTTTTGAGAATTGACAATTCATAGGAGGACTTCCCAACAATTAACATATCATCGACATAAAGTATAAAGCATATCAGGCTGCCATTTGAGCATCTCTTTGTGTAGAAACAATGATCCTCATTGCTTCAAGAATAGCCTTGAGACTTCATAAAAGTAAATAACTTTTGTTACCATTGTGTAGGGGGTTGTTTAACTCCATATAAGCTCTTCTTGAGCTTATAAAATAGACTTTCTTTGCCAGGAACTACCTAACATTCTGGTTGTTCCATATAGATCTCATCTATAAGATCTCCATATAAGAAAGCAGTTTTCGCATCCATTTGGACTATCTCTAAGTCTTGCATTGCAACAAATCCAAGCAACATTTGAAGGGTATTCGTCTTGATTGCTAGAGAGAAGATTTCCTCAAAATCAACACGGTGTTATGGCTTAAAACCCTTTGCAACAAGTCATTCTTTATACTTTGGAGAAGCACTATCTGATGTGAATTTCATCTTAAATACCCATTTACATGGTAAAGCTTTCCTTCCCTTTCGCAAAGGTACAAAATCCCAAGTACCATTCTTGTGAATAGAATTCAACTCACTCTTTATGGAACACTCCCACTTGACATGGTATGTTGTCTGCATGGCCTCTTTGTAGCAAGAAGGCTCACCAGCATCTCTTAGCATAACAAAATATAAACCTGGAACACATCTATCATGTGGATGTGAGACACGTGCAGAGCATCTCGATGGTTGTTGAATAGGAACATTTGTAGATTGATCTGATTAGACATTCTCTTGAACAACCCTACGTGTAGCACTTTTATGCATGCTAAGTGGAGGACTAGTATCCTCAAACACCACTCTTCACACTTCAACCGCCTTAATGGGCTCTTTATGCAATCTTAGACTCCTTGAAAATGACATCACTACTTTTGATCACTGATCATGTTCTAGGATCCCATAAGCAAAATCCAAATTTTCCTTCTTGATCATATCGAAGAAAAATGCATTTCTTTGACTTATGATCCAACTTTTGTTTAAGATTCTTGGGTATATGGACATATGATTCACACCCCAAAACTTGAAGATGATCATAATATGGGGGTTTCCTTGTCCATAACTCTTGTACCACTTGCATACCCTTGGTAGTACTATGTGAAAGGTTAATCATGTGAACTGCAGTTAATACTTCTTCTACCCAAAATCCTTGTGAAAGGTTTGCACGATGCAGCATAGAAACTACTCTATCTTGAATAGTTATATTCATCTTTCCAGCTACACCATTCTATATTGGGGTATAAGGAGCTGTAAACGCTTTACAAATTCCACTAGACTGGCAGAAAAGATTGAATTCATGTGAGGTATACTCACCCCCATTATCTGAATGTAAACTTTTGACCTTAGTTCCCTTTTCAACTTTTCTAGTAGCATCATTTATGAAAGAGAACCACCTAATGACCTTCTGGGCATATGACCACACACATCTGTATGAATGAGATCTAAAGGTTGAATTGAAGAGTCAATGTGCATTTTATGCACATTCCTAGTTTGCTTTCCATGTTGACAATGTTCACAGAATGAAAAATCTGAGAAAGATAACATAGGTGAATAGCTAGAACAAAAACGATTTTCCATTCCACTATGAGATATGTGGCCCAAATGGCCATGCCAAATACAAGCCATAGGTTGTTCATCATCAGCTAATAAGTGTTCTTTTTGTGATAAAAATAAAGGATAAAGTGAGCCAACTTTGGTTCCTTTTCCAATAACCATATTGCCCTTTGATATGCAAAAGGATTAAGCATAGAAAACCATCCTGTAACCAAGGTCATCAAGTTGATCAACTGACATCAAACTACATGATAACTAAGGTACATGGCGTACATTATGAATAGTAAATTTTGAACCATTAGTGAACTGCACAACCACATCTCCAATCCCCACAACATCACACTAGAAAGATTCACCAAGTCGCATGGTACCAAGAGACTTTGCTGCATAAGTAGACAACCATTCTCTATGTAGAAGCACCATAATCTAGCAACCACGTGTAGGAAAGGGTATCAAACATAAGAGCTTTGGTGGGTCCATTACTATCAAGTTTCCACACATCAACATCATCGGAATAGCATTAATATATTCAATCTTCATAGTCAGAGAAGATGGTGCAAGTAGCTATTTAACATGCCCATAAACATTTTTTCCTTTACCTTTAGCATTCTTTAATGCATAGCAATCTTTCTTCATGTGTCCTTTCTTGTGACAATAATGGCACTCAACATCCCTCTTCCTTGATTTACTTCTACTCTTATTCCATTGACCATTCTTTTCCTTGTTCTTGCTCCTTCCATGTTGCTGATTCTTTCCTTGGTAAGAAACACCAACATTATATGCATCTCCACTCTGAGTGCCAACCATAGATTTTCTATGAATCTCCTCGCTCAAGAGTGATCCACATATGTCATCGTAAAACAATTTACCACCAAGTGAACTATTGCTAATAGCTATGCAAAACATATCTCATGATGATGGCAAGGTGCATAACAACAAGACTCCTTTCATTTCATTATCCATATCCATTTTCTGAGCCTATAATTGGGAGAATATAGCATCATACTCATTTAGATGAGCAATAATACTATTTGTGTCCTTCATGTGAAGATCATATAACTTTCTCAGTAGATACACTTTATTTGATGTTGTTTCTTTTAAATATGTATTGCATAACTTCTTCAAAAGCTCCTCTACACTTTCACAGTCGAGTAGTATGATGTAAACATTATCTACCACTGTAGTCTATCATAGGCTGTTTCAAAGTCAATAAAAAGAAATATATCATGTTGAGATTCCTCCGCATAGTGAACGCCCTCCCACATATCGATGATAGCCTCAAGGATGGGCCTACCCTTAATGAAAGATTTTTGGTAAACATTGATTCAAGATTCAAGATGGAAAGAGATGCAATTAACGAGGACCTTTGTGAAGATCTTGTATCCCATCTATAGCATTGTAATTGGTCTCTAATGATTCTATTTTTGCAGTCTTTGTGAATTAGTTTGGTCACACAAGCATTACGATAGTCCAATAGTGCACCAAAATGGATTGCCTCTTACCAAAGCAATCGCAGAGAGCTAAGCAACACATGCTTGATGGACTTGAAGAACTCATTGGTGAGACCATCCAAGCTGGGGCTTTTTCCATTAGAAAGGAATTCAATAGCTTCTGAAATTTCCATATCAGATTTGGAAGAAATTTGCAGAGGAACCACATTCTCCGTAATGCTTTTGGTTCTAACTCTAGAGATGACTGACATACAATCCATCCTACTATAAAAAGGTGAGTTTTCCCTTAGAGGAACCATTTTATTCAAAATTGAATAGGGTATGCTACTTCAAAATATTATATTTGTTGTAGAGCACACTCAAAAAATTATATTATCTCATCCTGTGGCACAAATAAAATATAATGTCTCATCTCGTGCCTAGTATTAAAATATACTATTTGTCTAAGAGACCCAAAGTAAATTATTATTTCTCACAGTTTGAGTGAGAATGAAGTTTGATCCCCATAAAAGTTAAGAGGAATATTAAATTAAATGACAATGATGGCAAGATCTCATATATCCATCCTCATCCTACTAGGATGCCACCTGAAATATTATAGGAATTTATGCATTCACTCGTTTTATAAAAGAGCTTCAATGTAGTCAAGAATATTCATCCTACTAGGATGCCACCTTAAATATTATAGGATTTTATGCATTCACTCGTTTTATAAAAGAGCTTCAATAGATGTAGGAAAGAATATGTCTTTAACTTCATATATTTTTGCGTGCATCTCTCTTGTTCCATATGTTTCTCCGTGTTCTTGAAAGAGTGACAAAAAGAGGACAGAGATGGGGCATAGAGAGAGAAAAGGGAGAGATAGAGAGAAGGGGAGTGATAAATAGAGGGATACAGATAGCAAAGGGGAGAGAGAGAGAGAGCGAGAGAGAAGAGATAGAGAGAGAGAGATATTGAGCAAGCTAAGGAGATCGGGTGCAATCCGCTTTGAAATAGGTAACCTCGTGAATAAATATTGAAATTGCAAAGTTATAATACAAATATGGTTTTGAGATGTGATGAGATCATGCAGATGCTAAAAAAATGTATTGTTGCATTTCAAAACATAGTGTTTTGCTCTCTTCTCTACATAGTTAAAATAAAACCTTCTCCCACCCGAGTGCCACACACACACACATATATATATATATATATATATATATATATATATAGAGAGAGAGAGAGAGAGAGAGAGAGAGAGAGATTGATAGAGAAAGAAAGAGAGAGAGAGAAAAAAACCAAAAAAGACGAGATGCAATCCGCATTGAAATACGTAAGCTAGAAAATAGATATTGAAATTGAAAAATTATAACGCAAATGGGTTTTAAGATATGGGGACCTCAATTTGATGCTACTTAAATGTGGTGTCACTTTTCAAAATACAATGTTTCATTCCGTTCCCTATAGAGTTAAAATCCGAAGAGGCTCCACTCTTATGGGTATAGTAGTTCTAATCTTCGCCATTCACTCTTAACAACATGAAATAAAAGACTCTTTAGGAAGTCTGTGCTTGAAAAAAGAGGACATAGATGGAGCGAATGATGTGAAACTACATAAAAAAGGAAACACTACAACATATGAGGGGCATACCGACGTTGTCCATACCGGCGGTCATGGCTCGACGTCAGAATGACTATTGAAAATGCTCGATGGCTCATACCGACGCTTATACTGATGCTACGTTTTAACCGGACTCGAGAGCAAAAATTTGACATTTGCTCGCATTTTGAATGAAAGTCTGCGTCAGTCCAGTTTGCGCACGCAAACTAC